>JAUTXW010005081.1:0-96213 GCA_030620095.1 Kuschelorhynchus macadamiae | reverse complement strand
TAGTGATGTCTTCTTGATTCTTTTCCATTTCTTGCATTTTTTGAAAACATAGTCTTCTCTTTGGTGCCTCCTTATATCATCTGTAA
Source organism: Kuschelorhynchus macadamiae (assembly GCA_030620095.1). NCBI lineage: Eukaryota > Metazoa > Arthropoda > Insecta > Coleoptera > Curculionidae > Kuschelorhynchus > Kuschelorhynchus macadamiae. The sequence continues at coordinate 96,127 of JAUTXW010005081.1, read as the reverse complement.
GTTCTTGCTTTAGTTCTTCCTGGTTCCTCTTCATCTTCCTTTATTTCTTGCTTCATGTCTTCTTGATTTTTCTTCAGGTCGCTTAGTTCCCGCTTCATGTCTTCTTGACTTTTTTTCATGTCTTCTTGACCCCTCTTCATGTCTTCTTTAAGTTCATTCTTCATTTCTTCTTGGGTTTTCTTTATGTCTTCTTTAAGTTTCTGCTTCATATCTTCTTGACTTCTCTTTCATATCTTCTTGATTTTTCTGTATATCATTATGCATTGTAATAATCAAGTTCATCAAAGAATCCAAATTTGCTGCCATGATTATTAAGTAACTAGTAGAAACTATTTCTTACTTCTTTAGCTTCAACTAGATCCTTATCCCGCTTCCGACACCAAATGTTCCAGATTGGCCAGTACAACACGTAGTTTCTAAATGCACTCCTTTTATTCAAAACACAGGTTACAGGTATCACAGGTAAACACTGGTTATACCTAACAATCGTAACTAAGTTAACTTTAAACTTGTCAATGTCAGGTTTTAAACACTTCGAAATCTCAATTACAACTGAATCAAAATGTGTTCGGGGTCCTCCTCGATTCTTATGTCAGCCGAATGGCTATTACATCTCTTCATTCCTCGGGAAAACAGTCAAATCGTAAGTATAGGGAAAAGTCATAGGAGAGGGGATCCCAATTGGGAGGGGGGGGTAGTTTAAATTCTAGGTAAAAGACATCTTTTGGGAGCTTGTATTTGTTACGTGGTTGGGAGAAGTCATGAGCATTGTTAGAAAGTTCGGCCCTTATGAAATAATTTGAATTAAGTTTGTTAATGAAGTCGCCCAAGCTTTCAAGGTTTGTATCCCTGTGGAGAATTGAGTTTCTGATGAATCTGTCCGCGTTTAGAATGATCCTGATTATTTTATTTTGCAGCGATTGAAGTCTTTTTGACTGGTTTTTATGATGAGTACTCCACGTGGGTGAAGCGTAGGTTAGATTTTAAAAAGTGTGATCTTGTTTTTAATATTAAGACTACTTTTTTGGTACAATAATCAATATAATTGAGCTAGAACACCTCTAGCTTTCTTAATACTATAGTCAGTATTTGCAGACCACCTAAAGCCTCTATCAAATATTACTCCAAATACTTAATTTGCTTAGACCAATTAATCTCCTGTCCTTGAATTTTGACTTTTTTAGCAGTAAGGATTCTATTATTTTTTGTGAAAATAATAGCTTAAGTTTTTGAGAGATTAAGATCCAACTTCCAGTGATTCATACAGACTTGAATGGTACCAATGTGCCTTTGAAGCCTGGATGATAATATGTTTAAACTTTTATTTGCAGACATTAGAGCGGTATCATCTGCAAAAAAATAAAGATTGGTGTAATTGTTGGTCGGAATGTCAGAAATAAACACGTTAAATAATAGGGGAGAGAGGGGAGAACCTTGTGGGACTCCCGTCCTTATTGGCATAGGAGTGGAGGTAAAGCCATCTATATGTACCACAAATGTTTTGAGTAAAAAAGAGTGAAATGCTTTAACTAAATAGTTTGAGATACCCGCTTTAATGAGTTTTAGCACAAGGCCTGAGTGCCATGTTTTGTCAAAGGCTTTTTTATGTCAAGGAAAATGGCGCCAGAGCTTTTTTTCTTGTTAAAACCATTAATAATGTCAGCTGCTAGTCTAGTTGTTTGATTAATGGCGCTAATCGAGTTTCTAAAGCCGAACTGAAAGTCTGGAAGAAGGCCTTTGTTTGCGACTTCTTCCTGAAGTTTAATTAAAATAATTTTTTCCGTGATTTTACCTAATAGAGGGAGGAGACTAATTGGTCTATAGCTGTTAGTTAAATATGCGCTTTCACCTTTTTTCCTAATAACTATTATTTTTGCTTGTTTCCACAAGAGTGGAAAATAGCCTAATTTAAGAATAGCATTAATAAGTAAAGTTAAGTGTTCAAAAATGGTCAATGGGGATTTCTAATGGCCATATTTGTAATGTTGTCTTGACCTGGGGCTTTCTTAATATTTAGATTTTTAATAACAGATTGAACCAAAGCAATAGGAATTGAGGGTGCAATACCAACCGGAATTCTTGCGTAGATTCTGATCGTGTGAACTACGTTATTTTCGTAAGCTAAAATGATTGGCTGACTTTCACTAAACTGCTCATACAGGGCGTCTGCAAAATATTTTACCTTGTCTTCAGGGTTAGAGTATTGAGTTGTTGATATGGGTCATGGGGAGTTTAGGCCCTTTGGTGAGATTTTTCGAGAGTCTAAAGTAATGTACCTTGATCATTTAGGGCAGAGAGTTTATCTTCCCACTGCTAATTATATAAGTCTTTAAGTAAACCCTTAATTTCTTTAGTGGCTTTGTTAGCAAGGCTTTTGAAAGGAGGGTTCTGTAGGACAGATTTTTGAGTCTGTTTTTTTTCTTTTATTTTTTCCCTGATGTCCGAGGGAATAGAGCCATATTTGGTAATTTTTGTTGATTTAAAGATTGTAGAAGAATATACGGCAAATATAATATCTGAGGTTCGATTGATAACAGCCATATCCAGTGCAGTAGGGGTAGAAATATTTTCTGTGAAATGGATACTTTTTAATTTTTCCTGGTATAAGTTCCAATTGTTTAATTTTTTAATATATGAGTCATTATGGGAAGTGATTATGTGGCCATAATCAATGATAACGGGGGAATGATCAGAGGAAAGTTCATGGATAACCGCTGGGTTGTTTTTAGTTAGAAATAAATCTAGAAGCTCTGGTCTACCTTGTTGACTGATATGAGTGGGTTCAGACGGGATTAGAATATTATATCTGCAGACGTCCTGCGAGTTGCTCAATGTCAGACCGCGAGTATTTGTCATGTTACACCCCCAATCCCTTTGTTTGGCATTGAGATCTCCTCCTATTAAAATAGCCTCGTTTTGATTAAAAATATTAACTAGATTGTTAGTTTTAAAGTTTTTTAAGGGAGAAGGCCCGCAGTAGACAGACCCAACCGTAATAACGCTATCTTTTAGAGCGATTTTGGCATAAGTGCCTTCAATACAGTTATCAGGGTTGGGGATTTCGTATGAAATTAGAGTTTTTTTAACCAACAGTAAGGTACCGCCTCTTTGGGCCCTCTCTGTCCGTTCGGTAAACATTAAAATTCAGGAATGAAAATTTCTGCTTGTTTTTAAACCAGTTTCCTGGATTAGAAAAAATCAATTTGAAATTTTTCGGTAAAGTGAATAATTTCCAATTTTTTATCTTTTATTGCATTTATATTACACGAGGCTATTCTAATCAAAATGTGGCCTCGCGGCGCGCTTATATAGCCTTTAGAAAAGGATGGAATGATCTAGAAAATTCTACAGGGTGAGAAGAATTAAGCCTAACAGAACATTCAAGAACGGTTTTTGACACTATTATAGTCGTTACATGGATAAAAAATTAAAGTAAGTCTACTAAAATAACAAATAATAAATAAATTCATCTAAATCTTAACAAATCTATAACTAAGGCTAAATTCGCAACATTATTATTTACTTTTTTATACCATCACTGGATTTTTGATTTGCTAGGAACATGTAAACGTAAAATAAAAAAATCCTTCAAATTTATTATAATATTTCATCAGTCTGTAGAATTTTTGATTTTTGGTGAAGGTAGCTCAAAATGTTCGTGTATTTTTAATGTTTGTATTTACAACAAACATAAGGTTGCAACCTGTAGAAAGATATTCCTTAATTCAATTTTTTTACAGTTATGAAAAAATATACAATTACACATTCACACCGATCTGTGACTTAATCCAAATTGTAAAACCACCTCTGCTTGCATAATATCAGAAGTTCTTGAAGTTTAGCAAATTATCTAAAAGTTATATGATTGTAAACAAAAATACTGTCCAGTATTTGTAACATAAATAAGTTTTTATTTCATGTATAAAGCCATGGGTGCAGATTTTTTTTCAAGTCTTCGATATCCATCGAATCATAAATGCAGCAAATGTAGTATTTTATGGGTTAAGTTTTTATATAAAGTTATGCTTACGTTGTAAAAACAGAAAATTGTTTAAAAATTTATATTTTTTGTAGCAAATGTAGGGATTATTAAGTCTAAAATGTATTATATGGGCTAAATTTTATTTCATGCATAATGTGCGGGGCTAGCAAATTGTGCTTACTTGGCGAAAAATAAGAAACTGTTTAAAAATAGATATTTCTGGAGATGCTTTGGGTGGTGGCAAATAAGTTTTTATTTCATGTATAAAGCCATGGGTGCAGATTTGTTTTGAGGTCTTCGATATCCATCGATTCATAAATTCAACAAATGTAGTATTTTATTGGTTAAGTTTTTATATAGTCTACTTTTTGTTTTATGTATAAAGCCTAGAGATGCATTTAGTGGAGCTAACGAATTGTGCTTACGTAGTAAAAATAGGCAATTGTTTAAAAATTTATATTTTTTTGTAGCAAATGTATGGATTATTCAGTCTAAAATGTATTATATGGGCCAAATTCTATTTCATACATTGTGTGAGGGGCTAAAGAATTGTACTTACTTTGCGAAAATAGGCAGTTGTCTTAAAAATAAATATTTCTTGAGATTGGGTGGTGCTGTTTCAGGTATCTTCAAGTTCTTATAATTGCGAAAAATGTAGCTATTCGCATACATTTTCGGCTTTTTCAGGAATCTTCGAAGTACGATTCATAAATGGAGCATGAAGTATTAAGGCTATAAAATTTTTGTTTTACATATAAATCCTAAAGGTGCCTTGAATGGCGCTAAAGTATATATTTGTAATCAATAGTAATAATGTTTAGTAAATGTACGATTTTGGTATAGTATATTTTATGTAGCAAATAATGCTATTGGCACCGATTTTGTTTTCATCACATAACAAATAAATACCTTTTTTACCTTGCGTATTATTTTGTAAATTTAACTGTTCTAATTGGGCTTTTTAGGCTAAAATATATGGGAATGTTCTGCCCTGTTAATAATACAAAACCTATTTGCAAAAATCGATTTTTCTTCATCGCATAATAAATAACTAGCTAAGCCTATGCACTTCGTTGTACATACAGAGCGAAATATAATAAAGTGAAAGATGAAACTATTTAAACCAATGTTTTTTTATAAATTATAGCTTTTGTGCACGACTACGTACTCGTAGTTGATGTGCTAATATAAATATAAATGCTAAATATAAATAAGATAAGGGTACAATCGGCATTTTAATAATGAAGTTACTTGTGAACGTACAAACACAGTATCTTTATTCAGATTTGAAAGCTATGATTTCTGTTTTTGGTATAAACACCTTGTATGGTGCTACAACCAATGTTGAAATGAATATGACGAAGTACACGTATAAGACTACGACATTTCGACCATATATTTTTAAAAAAGAAAATTAAATATCGATATATTGTTATACAGGGGTGTTTTACAAAAACATTTACAAGTAATATTTCCGTTAAAATAGTCTATTTAAACAAAAAAAAAACTTTGCTTAATAAAATGTATATCTCCTATACTAATTACACTTTTTTAGTATGCGTTAACTGCTAAGTTCATCTGAAAGTCGTAGATCGAGGACGCGACAACGTCAAACAACAATGACAGCTCAATGTCAAACAATTTAACCTGTAAAACATCTCAAGGTTATAACACCCCCCACCAAACAAAGATATTAAATTACATAACAAACGCATCATTTGATAACAAGCACCTCCCACCAGTGAACCATATCTTAAGGTGAAATGGGCCCAAGGTCAAGAGAGCGGGGCTTCGGAGTGATGGTAACAGGGACGTAAGAGGGAGGGGTGTTGACCTTCAAAAAAATCTCAGTCCAGTGCACGGGGCGCGAGTTAATTGTCGGGCCGAAGGAAAGACGTTTTTAAAAATCAATTTTATTCTTAAAAACACATCGAATTTAACAAATTTGAAATACAAATTTAACTGTAAAGCGTTTACAGTCAGGACCACTAGAGAAGTGTCCCCTAAATGAATGTCACTTATATTTATAACATTTCGTTATCTTACATATGTGGTGGTAGAATATTAACAGTCTATTACTACAGCGATTATGCAAAACGTAACTTCTAGAAGGGCATATAAACTTTTAGAAGTTTCTATGACATATACATACATATATTCATATAAATAGGCCATAAATACTTCCATAATAATATTAAAATTAAAATACAAACTATACTGTAAGCTTGTATGGTGATATCACCTAATTTTAAACTGCAAGGAAAGCTTAATTCTAATAAATAAGTTCCATTAAATAGTACGTTATTTTGCGAATTTTCGCAGGACTCTATTTATATCAGGTCATTAACGGTAACTAATATAGATTTATTTTCGTCAATATTTTGAAGTTGCATATAATCAATATCTATGAGTGTTAGATTGCAATTAGAACTATTATGTTGATATCTTATTAGTTGAATTTCGCAAGTAGTATTTTTATAAAAGTTTTCTGAATGGATATGTGTACACAGATATTCATTATTAGAAATATATTTACATTGTTGATTCGAGTATCCAAAATTTATTTTATTTATTAGTAAATACTCAAAATTTGGTACAATTATTTTATAGTACTTTATATCATTCCTAGTGTGTAAAGGAAACAGTTGATATAAATCATTCAACTTCCTTATCTTTGATATAACTTTTTATTTCTAGCGTGTTTTCTATTTTTAGGATATTATCTATAGATGGTTCAAATGGCAACTTTTCAATTCCTAATTTGGAATTTATCTCTTGTAATTCATATATAAACTCTTTAGTGTTTATTATAGCATTATGAAGGGTATTTAATTTTGCAAACGTAATAGCTAATTCTATTTTTTCTAAAATATCATAAATATTTTGATAGAGAGTAGTTATTTGAGTAAATGTCATTTGAATTCGGAATAATTGAACAAGATGAGTTTTGTCAAGTTCGATTCTATTTATAGTTATTATTTGCTTTACGTGTGATTCTAAAATAATTTGATTATGTGAAACCATTTTAATAATATGTTCAAAATTTTTTTGTTTGTTTAGTGAAGGCAAATTTTAAATCATGTTGATTTTTTATTAATAAGTCTATATTTTGGTCAATACGTTCAGCGTCATCTTGATCCATGCTGCCAGTTATACTTTTAATTACAATACGTAGTACATTTTCTAACGCTCGTTTCTGACGTAGTTTTGTTGGAAATATTTGACTTATCTGATTATTAATTTTCTGTTTTAAATTATCTGCTATAACATATGAGTTATACAATTCTACCTTATATTGCGTGAGATTATTTATGTTTTCACGAAGTAAGTTATATTTATGGTTTATGTTATTAAATTCTTCTATTAAGTTTGTCATGTCAAAAATTTGGATAAAAGTCCAATGATTAGTGCACCTTTTGTGCATTTCCTATTCGATAGGGAAGGATTCCTGGGTTATTATTTAGGTTGTGTTACCTGGAGGTATCTCCTTGGACGTAGGATCATCTGTAACAAGTGGCTTTTTTAATTCCTTTATATGTATAGTTTCAATCTTATCGGGGTATTTTACATTTTTATTTTAACCCGGTGATGTTCTAACATTTCAATAATTACGTAGGGTCCACTAAATTTGGGTTTATTTTTATTCCTAGTTGACATCTTTTTATACACTTTTTGATTTTACTTTAAAATTTATTTTTTCATTATCTTTGGCGTTAGTTTTTGCTAAAACTATCCCTTTACTTTCATTCGTTTTATCAGTTACTTTTTTATACGTAGCGTCGATTTTATCTTTATGCGACGAAAAAAAATCAGAATAAAACATAATAGTAATCAAGTCGAGGGGATCCCTGGAATTTGTGTGACCTAAAATAATCTCGTGAGGTGTAAACTTTGTTATACTGTTTATGGTCCCATTGTAAGCTATAATTGCATAAGGTATGAGTTCAGCGACGGATTTGTTTTTATCTTTTTGTTTTAAAATCCGAAGATGTTCAATAAGGGTAGAGTGAAGGCGCTCGACGGGGGAGTTAGATTCATGATGTCTGGGCGAAGTAAAATGTATATTTATTTTTTGAGATTTTAATAGTTCTTTTAAAAGTTTATTATTAAATTCTCCTCCATTATCACAAGTTATTATTTCAGGGCATCCGAAAAATGAAAAGAAATTGACTAACCTATCACAAACGGCTTTTGCGTTCCTGTCACAAGGGTAAGCTTGCCCATATTTTGAAAATTTGTCAAATATAGTTAACAAGTTTTGGGCTTCAAAAACAAATGTGTCAATATGTATCATTTGAAAGGGTTTACTAGAAGTTTCTGTTTTTGTGAGAGGTATATAAGATTTAAGCCTACTATATTTAGATGTTTGGCAAATATTACAATCATTAATGTATTTGGTTATGTCAGTTTTCATTTAGGACCAAAAGTAAATTTGTTTTAGGCGTTCATAGGTTTCATTTATGCCTCTATGATTTGTTTTACTTTGATGTTGGTGTGTTATTATCAAAATTTTATCTTCTTCATCCGAAATGTTATTTAACAATTTCGAGCATATCACTATTTTTGGTTTATTAAAATTTTGTGTGTAAACGTTAAAATAGTAAAAATTGGAATTAATTCTTTACTATAAAAATATAGATAACACGTTTTTTCAGGGCTTAAATATTCTCGAATAAAGTTTTTTATTACATCTGGGTTTTCAGGTAATTCCATATTATTGATTAAGTTTTTCCCGAATTTCTCTGAGTTAAGTCTAATTTCGTGATGCGGGGATTTTTTAATAACATATTGTAAGGACTTATTATTTATCATTTCATCAAGGTTGCTGATGACATTAGGTTCCATGTCAGCTTGATTACTAAGCACGGTTGCATCAGATGTTACCCGTGTTATTAATTGTTGATTCATTTTCATAAAAATTTAATTGTATTCTAGATAAAGCATCTCCGTTAGAATTCTGAAGGCCTTTTTTATAAATGATTTTATAATTGATTGATGTTGTGAAGGGTGATCAATAAAATTTATTTCATTAAGGTTTAAGAGTTCTATATCGAAAGTGTCATATATATAGCTCCTGCGTGAGTGATGACAACGCCGCCTCCTCTATCTCAGTTAATCCCGGTATGATTCATAGAGTAAGTGTAGATTTACGTGGTCTTAATTATAACCGGCCTAACTCGATATAGTGTAAATGCTAACAATTTACAAAGTAATATATTGTGTAATCAATAGTGCAGTTGCTTTATTATCCAAATAATCAAGAACACAACATGATGACAGCTGTAAAAGCGAACAACAAAATCAAGAATTTTGTAAGGAATTTCTCCGGTATCACACAAGTAGTGCAAATTTCGAGTCGAGCAGTTTAAGCGACTCGACGTTGTCAAGTTTCGCGGACAGTCGTGAATATAATATTAAAGTTATTTTATAATAAATCAGTCCATCTGATGCAAAACTGACATTTAGTAAAATGGGAGATCAAAGCAGAGCCCCAGAGAAATTTAATTTCTGTGGAGATATTTCCAACAACTGGAAATTATGGAAACAAAAGTTCGAACTTTTTCTAGTAGCTAGTGGCAAAAGCGAGAAAAAAGACAATGTTAAAATTGCTATCCTCCTTAATTTGTTGGGAGATGAGGGTATTAAAATATATAATACCTTTGAATATAATACAGATGAAGACAATCAAAAGCTCTCAACTATCATTACAAAATTTGAGAAATACTATAGTCCTACGATTAATATTGTGTATGAACATTTTAAATTCTTTAATAGAGAACAGTTTGAGGCCGAAACAATTGACCAGTTTGTTACTGCCTTAAAGCAGCTGGCAGGAACATGCGAGTTCAGTGACATTAAAGATAGGTGAATTCGTGATCGCATTATTTTGGGGTGGGCGTGATACCCGCATTCAAGAAAAGAAAAACTTCTTCAATATCCTAATCTTGAACTAAAAGAAGCAATAAATATCTGTCGATCGATGGAAACAAGTGTATTCACTCAAAAAGAGATTAGTAAAGAACCTGTTTCAGTGAATGCCATTCGGAGGGATTTTAATAAAAATAGTGGTGGTGTTCCGAGCGCTAGTGGGTTTAGCTAAGGTGATAGGAATATATAGCAAGCTAGACACTGATTCAGCAATATAGGAACTGGATATTCAGGTGGAAATCAAGGACATAGGGGTAATTTTGGCTGTTTATGTTGAGGCTAGCAACATGAGTTACGTAAGTGCCTTGCTTTTAATAGGGTGTGCAGTTTTTGTAAGAAGACTGGACATTGTTGCAATTTGTGTAAGAAGAAAACCCAAATTTATGAAATAACAGAACAACTCGGTGACTCTAACTTGAGTGATGATGATAGTGCTAACTTTTTAAATAAAGGTTTTAAAATTAAAACCAGCGGTATCACTTTAAATCGTTCTAAGTCAAAGTTTTGTCTAACTAAAGTAAGATTTTTAGGGCACATAATCAGTGCAAATGGCGTTTCTCCGGATGAACGAAAGATGCGAGCGATTCGTGAGATGCAGTCTCCTAAAAATAAAAAAGATTTACTAAGATTTTTAGGAATGATTGTATACCTTTCTAAATTTATTCCTAATTTATCTAACGAGACAAGTATCCTTAGATCTCTTTTAAGTAATAAAACTGAATGGCAATGGACCTCTGTTGAAGAAAAATAATTTAATCATCTTAAAGATCTAGTTATGTCTGCAACAACATTGTCGTATTTTGATCCAAAGAAAAAAATTATTATTATTAAAAATTAGAATTTGCCAGTGTTTCATTTATACCAACACAATAACGAAACAACCATATAGAAAAAGAAAAAGAGCTATTAGCCCTTGTTTATGGTTGTGAAAAATTCAATTACTATTTATGGGCGCAATCAAACTTCGAAATCAAAAGTGACCATCGTCCTTTACTTGGCCTACTAAAAAACTTCTAGATGAAATGTCGCTACACATTCAGAGACTAGCAATCAGACTTCTTAAATATCAATTTACACTTATGCTTGTTCCAGGGAAAAATTTACAAATCCCTGGCACTCTTAGTCGTGAGCCAACCAAAAATTCGATTGACACTGATTATTTAGACTCCAACTTACAAAATTGGGGCAAAAGTGGCTTCCTTCCCGATTTTTTTTTTGCGTTAGAACACACCGATATATACCTCATTTTATTAAATGGATTATTGTACATACGATATCACAAGATATTACTTTTTTTTTGCGGTCTCGACTTTTTTTATTTACAAAAAATTGGAAAAATTATTATTTTTTAAAATCGTGTTTTTTATGTTTCCCCTCGTATAACTTCTTACCTAATTAAACTATCGAGACGATTTTTTGTTGACTTAAAGTAGACATTTCGGCGCTTCTTGCCATGTAAAACACGACAGCTATTATTTATTTTAAATATGGCTAAAATATCGATGAACTTGAAACTTTAGAAATTATGTAAACAAGTTTTCACTAATCGAAAAAAATATTTGGTTTTGGAAATTTTATATAACATGCAGCGAGTAAAATGTAGACAAAATATCAAACAAGTTTTTATTAGCAAAATCGTTAGTGTAGCTTTCATACTTTAGGTGCTACGATTTTTTAAAGTGCGCGAAATTTAAAAAATTTAAAAAATCTTTTAACAACAATTTCGAACAAACCTGCTTGTGAACTTCCGCCGACAGTAGATGCTTTTGAACTGCATCTAAAAAGGTATACTTATATCTCATTTTAGCACTTAACAAAGATTATTAATATTTGATTTTTGTAGGTGTATTTATCAATCAAAAGTTTGGTATTCGAGTAATTTACGAGAACCTGTATATGGAAATTCTTCAAAGTATGGATGGGTTTTGAAAGATGATATATGGATACCACAATTAACAGTCAAAGACCCAGTGCCAGCAGACCTAAGAACACTGTTATCCATAAAATGCTCTTGCAAAAATTGCAACAGTAGTAAATGTGTTTGCGTAAAACAAGGTTTAAAATGCATGACAGAATGTAAATGCAAATTGTGCAGTAATAGTTTAAGTTTTATTCACGATTTATCAGAATCAGAAAATAAAGAAGCCTAATATATGTATGTATGAATTTTTCAATATTTTTTGTAGCCTAGTATATAAAATCCTCAATAACTTAGTGACGCTTGTATAGCTATGATATTAAGTAAATAAACAGTGCCTCGTCTCGTCCTGGGCGCTACGATCCGATTATATTTGTCGCTCTAAATTAAATTAATTAAATGAGCAAATTTTTAAATTTCGCGCTATTCAAAAAATCGGAGCGTCTAAACTATACAGGTGACGCTAACGATTCTGGTTCCAAAAACTTTTTTTTCATATTTTGTCTACATTTTCTTCACTGCATGTTATAAGAAGTTTCCAAAAACAAAAAAAAATCTTTTAGTGAAAACCTGCCTGCATAATTTTTGAACTTCCAAAGTTATTGACGTTTTAGCCATATTCAAAATAAAAAACAGCTATCATGTTTAATATGAAAAGAAGCGCCAAAGTGTCTGCTTTGAGTAAAAAAAATTGTCTCGATAGCTTAATTAGGTAAAAATATATTACAGGGGAAATATTAAAAAACATGATTTAAAAAAAAATTAAATTTTCACAGTTTATTGTAAATAAAAAAAAGTCGAAACAGGGAAGAAAGGTCATATTTTTAGGTTTCAAGTTTAAAATTATGTGGATAACAATACCCAATAGTTTTGATTGTGTTCTAAGCTCATTAAAAAAAAACGACACAAAATTACCCATTATTTACTCCACTATAACCAAAATTTTAAATTTCGCGCAATTTAAAAAATCATAGCATCTAAAGTATGAAAGCTACACTAACGATTTGGCTACTAAAAACTTTTTTGATATTTTGACTACATTTTATTCGCCGCATGTTATATAAAATTTCCTAAAACAAAAACTTTTTTCGATTAGTGAAAACTTGTTTACATAATTTCTAAAGTTTCAAGTTCATCGATGTTTTAGCCATTTTTAAAATAAATAATAGCTATCATGTTTTACATGGGAAGAAGCGCCAAAATGTCTGCTTTAAGTCAAAAAAAAAATCATCTCGATAGCTTAATTAGGTAAGAAGTTATACGAGGGGAAACATAAAAAAACACGATTTCAAAAAAATAATACTTTTTCCAGTTTTTTGTAAATAAAAAAAGTCGAGACCGCAAAAAAAGTAATATTTTGTGATTTCGTATATACAATGATCCATTTAATAAAATGAGGTATATATCGATGTGTTCTAACGCAAAAAAAAATTGAGAAGGAAGCGACTTTTGCACCGTTTTTTACTCCACTAAAAACAATATATTGTGTAATCAATAGTGCAGTTGCTTTATTATCCAAATAATAAAGAACATAACAGAAAGGTTCGAGGAATTCAATTTTTATAGGGTTTTCCCTAGGGTTTAAGGCTGTTGTTAATGCTAAATTGTCTTTAACTTCTACTAGACATTCAGGAATTTCAATGTGTCCTAGTTTTTTATAAGAAAGAATACTATAAAATTTTTTTGAATACTTCTATTATATAAGTCATAACTTTACTTATATTGTTCATATTAGTATTATTATTTTCATAACGTTGTAAAGTTCGATGTGCCGTTGTACTCCTGTTCTTTACTTAGTTCTTAATTTGACGATGAAGGAAAATCACTTGTGGAAAAATTATATTATTAGATGGTACTACTACAGCCACGGGCCGGACCCACAGGGTCCGCCCTACGACTACACCTTCTATAGATCTAGCTGTTGTTATCTAAATTGGTTAGTAGTTATAATAGGGGAGCGCCTCCTCCTCCTCCTCTTCCTCTCTCTCATGTCCCTCATTCTTAACTTCCTCCCCTTTTATTCTCATTCGCATCATATTTTTTAATTTTTTCTCTTTGTTCTCCCACATTTGATTTTGCATTCTTAAGTCTTATAAATAGGTGCATCATGATCATTTTAGTATGCCGAGACACATTTACTAAGCTGTGCTCGAGTTGCGTAAAAAGTTATTTTTGAATTTTTCCACCAATTTTGTATAAAACAAAAAGAAAAAATGTGTCAAGTAATAAGTGAATTATGTGTAATCGCGAAAAATTAACTACAACTATCAGACAGTTAAAAGTTAAATATCTCAATTTCTTTGAAGTGATTTCGAAAGATGAATACACCAAGCTGTTTTATCCACTGAAACGAGATTATTTGGAAGCAATTGACTGTTGTGATGATTATTTAGAAGGAATTATAAGCCTTACTACGTTTTTCAATACATTTGGGAAATCATACTTTGTAGGAGAATTAAGCCACCTAATAGAATTTATAGGAGAAGATTGCCAATTTATACCTGCTATTATTGCAACCCAAAAGAGGTTTCAATTATACGAAGATAAAAAACAGGTATTATCAAAGAAAGTTAATACTATTCGCAAGAGACGTCCCCCTACATATTTAAAATATTATGTTAAATAAATGAAATGGCTGAGTTGCTGATTGCAGTTAAATTATTAGAGGAGAAATTTAGTAATCTTTCAAAAACCTATTTCTCATATTGTATGGCAAGTGGTCCGGAGTGGATAGACTTTTATTGTAATCAATCTGAGGAATTCGTAAAGGCTGCCCTCTGTTGCAACAAATACATTGAAACATTAAATTTTTTTCAACTTATTCAAGATCTAAAAGATATTGGCTTTGGTTACTATTTAAAAGACTTGAAGCAATTTATTGACGAGGATACTATTCTTCAAGAAATTGAAAAGGAAGAATAAATTTAATAATATTTACAATGGAGCAAATGGTTACTGAAATGTATGAAGAGTTTATTATATCTGCAGCATACTTCCAATATTTATCAATTGTAGGCGAAGAAGACGCAGAAGCACAAGATTTGTCAGCATATGTTAATAATATAGATCGAATGAAACAATGTAAATTAGCCGCTAAATTTTGTAATGATTATTTAAAATATAAAAATGAGTATGAACTTTTAAATGAATTTAGAAAATTAGATTTAAGGTATCATATTAATTGTATTCAATCATGGTTGGTTAATGCAAAATAAAAAGGTAATTAAGTTTTTTTTTTATATTTTTATTCATTCATAAAACAATTGTCATATAAAAATAACACATTTGTCAAAGCACACATACAAGGTGATTTTGAATGATAGAAGCATTTTGGTTCCATTAGCTTTAGAGCTGGTTGTTCATCTATTTCAATCACATGCTTTTTAGAATATTTCTGTATAAAATCCTTTTTTTCGCTTCCTTTTACAAAAACAAAATCTGCTTTCTTCGTAAGTGTTTCAATTATTTTTGGGAAATGATGTAATGGAGTAAATCCATTATTCCAATGTATACAATGATAATTTTTCGTTAACCATACCGCCTGCTTGTGACAATCAGGTGAAAGAAACTCCATTGGAAAAGGCTTTTTAAAAATGTAATGAGTCATTTCATAACCATCAAAAGCTGCAAGCTCTTTCGGTATAAATTTATTTTTTTCATCTTTGAATCCTTGAATATCTATAACCAATCTCATATTTTCAAAGCAGCAAATTTTTTAATGAGACTTTTTTACTTGAATAATTTGCAATTTCTTCTTTCAGTTGATTAATTTTAAAAATAAATTTTTCAATTTGTAGTTGTAGTTTTGATGTCATGATTAAAACTAAAAGCTTTTGAAAATTTCTTTAAATTAAATCGAAATATGAAAATAGTGGGGATAAAGTTTATAATTGTTTCACAATTTTAGTAAGAGGGTTGTAGCTAAATAATTTGTCATGTAAAATAAGACAATAAGCAGAAGTATCTTTTTTAATTGCATTGTGTGTCTCAAATTCAATTCTCATTACTACGGATCCCGTTTGAATTGTTTCTTTTTGATGGGAGCAATCAATATGTGTAATAGGACTAATGTTTTTGAATTGTTCAGGATTAAAAATGGGTTCATTTGGAACACCATAATAAGACTGTCTAAAGTTGGCAAACATTTCGTATAAAGCAGAAAATTTGTTTTCTTCGAAATTTAAGTACAAATCGTGATAAGGATATCTTTCAGAATTTAAATATACTCTAATATTTGACAAGGTAATATTGTCAAATTTACTCATATCTTTAACAATTTTCCCTTTTCTGTTTTCTTGAAAGCCAATCACAACATGACGAGGAGCTTCTAGTTTACTAGTTGTTTTTACCGGCCATGTGTGACGGGTTGTTTCGGTTAGAGAAGAATATTCAACAAGTTCCCAACTCCTGAATCCTATCAATATATCTTTATTTGATTCTAATATTTTTGATAGAGCAAGTTGTTGTGGCATATCAACTAGAATGTGAGGAACTTTCCAATAAATTTTATCGAAAGTAACCAATGGAGTGTCAGGAGCAGTAACAAGGTGTGCCGGATCTTCTTTGAAAATAACACCATCTAAATCATCAGTTGATCTAATAAGAACCAATTCCTGTTTCATATTCATAATAATTTTTCTGTAATCTTCAAAAAATCCTAAAAGCATTTTTAGTGGTATGGATACGGAGAATTTTCCATCATTATCAACTAAAATTGTATCACCTTCTTTCCGATGTGGAAACCAACCTGCATTTTCCAGTTTTAAACTTTCGTTGGTATTGTGAGAAAGGTAGCTTTTTAAGGTTGATGCTAATCCAACATTTCTTATTGAATCTATAGTAATTCCGTTTAGTTCATAGCGGATTTCTCTGAACAAAAAGGCTATACCATTGTTAATAAATAGCAATTCTTTCTTATATTTACCTTCTGTATTAGTTAATTTTCCTTCGATATAAAGTAAACTATCTGATGGTAGAGTGTAAGCATCGAGTTCTTGAATTGGGATCCTTATTTCATCATTGTAATCGAATTTTGAAGAAATATATGGTTGATATGTGTGAAGCTCAGAACTGACGATGGAATTGTCTACATAAAGCTTTTCGTTTACGTTTAATATGTTCATTATTTTAAAACAGTGAAACCCAAGGATGTGAGAAATTTACGATTATCTCGTCTTAACTTGTTGGTGTTGGATTTGATACTGAACTGTTGTTTAGGCTTTTTCTTTTTATAAGTTTTTACTTTGTTGATAGTAGTAGGGGCAAGTCTCATCCCAAGGGCTCTATTATATCTAACTACCATTTTATATTTCACTTGTTTGTAAATGTAACCTTACTGTTATAGTTTCTCCTCTAAAACTGATAAGTTCTCCGTCTTGATCAACTATTTTAACTGTTATATTGTTAATTGCTTTGACGCTAACTGGAAAATACAAAATGGGCAAAGGAGATTCAACTATTTTATACCCTGGAGCTACAGTTGGATAAAACTGGTGAATAATATGAACAGGTTTACCATTATTGTAAGAACCGACACAAATATTACAGTCAATACAAATAGCATTCACCTTAGTTATTTTTGCAACATTATCTGATTCTTCCTCTTTCATAGCTTCTAGTATCCTGCTATTAAAACCCAACATTTTTCCTATCGAATCTTCCTTGGTAAAATCAATTATTCTACTACACATTAAAAAAGTTTTTAGAGTATTAACATTTGCTTTTAAAAGAAAAAAAATTTTTTCATTCGGAAATAAATCTTCTATACTTTCTCTTATGTATGTTTCTATATCTGTAATGTCATAAGTTCCGTCGGGAATAACAATTACTTTTTTATCTATATAAAATTTATTATATCCTTCTTTTATATTGGGGATAGTCATAAACGTTTCAAAATCAGCTAAACCCAGGTAATATTGTTTTTCATCCTCTAAATATATGGGCGGATTAAAATCAGCAGACAAAACAGAACTGTTTCCTGATATGGCAATTGTGGTAGACATTGCAGTTTATTTATGAATGAGATATTACAATAAATAATGAGTTTATATATTTTTTTGCAAAAATTTTAGGGATAGTTGACCACAGTTATATGAATTAAATTTTTGTTTATTTTCATAAGTATAAAATACATCCACTTTGCCATTCGAATTAAAATATTTGAGAAGTTCAAAAGGTGGTTTTAAATTTCCATAACTATCAAAATATATTACATTTTTGTTATTTTTAATATAAGCAGTCCAATGAGATCCTTTATTTTGTTTTTTATCCAAATTTACAATACCACATTCTTTCAGATTAATTTTTTTTGGAAGTTCATCGAGCATAAAAACACCTCTAAAGCCAGTTATTTTTAACAGCTTTACATATTTAATAATATCATTGTTCGTAAGTGCTCTTTTTGGAAAACTTATTTTGAGTTTTTTTTTTGTCTGATTGCTTTCATTTTGACGGATCCTCCTTTATAAGGTATAATAAATAGTCCCTTTCCTTTATATGGTCTAATATATAATCCTTTCCCTTCTTTAGAAGCATTTTCCATTGCAATATTATGTCTATGTATTTCTTCTAGTTGCTGTTTAGCTGCTTTAGCATCATTTACTGCCTTAGCAATTCCTGCCGCGCCTCCACCTAGTGCACCCAGGGCGCCAAGAATGGGAAACAAAAGAGGTAGAAATCCTCCAATTTTTTTGGGCGTTCGAATGATACGTTTTTTTCTCAATTTAAGTTTACCCCCTTTTGTATTTTTTAATCCCAAACCGAACTTTCTTTTACCCTTCATTATTCCTGCAACACTTAAAGCTGCAATTTTTTCACCAATAGAAGAATCTTTAGCTTTTACCCTATCCCAGGCTTTTTTTTCTAATATTTGGTCAGATATGTGTCTTTTTGATAAATCTTCAGTCTGAGAGTAAGATATATCATGTTCTTTGCAAGCGGAATCCAATGGATTTATACCAACGTCACCTCTAGTTAATCTTTTTTCCAAGTTGGTGCCGGGACCACAATAATTATATCCTGGTATATGAACTTCGAAAGGTAGTTTGCTAATTAATTTATTTACTAAACCAGAGCCTTTTCTATTACGTGTTTTAATAGTTTTTTTCAACTTATGGCGACCCACAGTCATTGAAGTTCTTTTTATACTAAAAGCACATTGACATTTTTCTGGTATAAATACTTTTACAGCTAAAAATATTTACTAGTGTGATTAAGAATGAGGATTGAAAAACAAAAATTCTCATTACCAGTAAATAATCATGATGAAAAAATTTTAAGTAAACAGTTGAGAAAGCATGGTGACTTATTTTGCGGTGGTTCAAAAAGAGGGCTTATAGTTGGTTGCAGTGGTAGCGGTAAAACCAACGTTATGCTTACACTGCTCGAGCATCCAAATGGAATTAGGTTTGAAAATGTCTATGTTTATTCAAAGTCATTAGATCAACCAAAATATGAATATTTAAGAAAGTTGTTAAAACCTATGAAAGAAATTGGATACTTTGAATATGATAGCGATGAGAACATTATTTCACCTCATGAGATAAAGCCAAATTCCGTTATCATTTTTGATGATATTCCTTGTCATAATCAATCTATTATTAGGGACTATTTCACGCATGGAAGGCATAGAAACACCGATTGTTTTTTTATTTTTCAAGGATATTCCTCAATCCTTAAACGTCTAATTCGAGAAAATGCAAACTTATTAATTTTATTTAAACAGGACTGTTTGAGTTTAAAACATATATATAATGACCACTGTATATTAGATATGACATTTGATCAGTTTAAAAATATTTGTGCTAACTGTTGGATGGATCCATATGGCTTTCTTGTAATTGACAAAGATTGTGAAGTAAATCACGGCAGATATAGGAGTAAATTCGATTCCTTTATATATTTATAAAAGTAAAAAATTTGCAGTTTTATTTCATTTAAAACTTGTACAGCATGGATAAACGTTTAGCTCGAGAATTAATAAGATCCAGACAAGCCGTGAAGCAGAAATATCAAAGCTTGAAATTAGCTACTTCTTCTGCTCAGTCCGAATTAGAACAAACTTATAGACCAATAACACAACCACTTAAACAGCTAATTTCAAGTATTGGTAAATCCGAACCATTCGATTTAAAAGAAGAAAGAGTTTCAAAGTATGAAGATTTCAAAACACCTACAAAGCTTTATAAAACATCAACTCCGACGAAAAATATTCAGAAAACAGGAAAAACTCCGTCACTCCCTACAGAACTACCAACATTTTTAAATGACAGTAGTATCACTTCTTCCTCTCCTGTAGTACAACCATTGTCATCAACTGTTATAGCAGAAACTTCAGATCCTTCTAGTGACACAACAACAAATTTAAACTTGTCAGACATATTGGAACAAACTAGAAAAACAATTCAAACCTATGTTGGTACACCATCATATAAAGATTACTTAGCAGATTTTCATGAATTACCCAGATCATATATTGATGAGGGTGTGAAAGATACACAACATAAATTTGACCATTATTATGGAATAGTTCATGACCTCGAAACGGATAAGTTTTCTTTTGGTTTAACACAGATACCGGTAGAAATTATTGGAAAAGACATTAAAGTGGGAGGAATAACGTACACAGGCACGCCAGGTTTATACGAATTGCTTTTCAAAAAAGAACCGAAAGGTTATAAGAAGGAAGATTTAGATAATTACATGAACATTCTAGCTAAAACAAATGTATATCGTAGGAATTTTGATTCAAATGAACAAGTTCAAGGAAATACATCACACAAATATGTTACAATAATAGGACCATATTTACAAAGAAAGGGGATTACAAAGACAAAAACCTTGCCAAGATTAGTTACAGCATTTAACAAACCAAAACCTCCGTTTAGAACAACTAGAGCCAAATCTACAGGAAAGGGATTAATTTTGACAACAAACAGATCAAATACAGACTATGTATACTGGAATAATGTTAACGAAATTGTTGATAGGCTACGTTTATTAATTTCATCAAGTGATGCGGGAAATAATGCTCATAGTAACGAGATTATCTCTATTATTGAAGAATTAAGAGAAGATAAAGTAATACTATAAATAACAGCTATCAAATATAATCATATTTATTGTTTAATGAAAGCTCAACATGACAGTTGATAAATTTGGACGCCATATTTCAAAACAAAATCAAGAGAGAATAAGTGACATTAATAATTTAAAAAGGAGATTAGGTGAAAATGAAACAAATAATGAAATCTTTGCTAAAAAGCTTAAGGTTTTTGATGAAAATTTTTTAAAGTATGAGAACCAGATTAAAGGATGCTATACCTCAATTGAAAACGTTAATAAACAGTTGCTAACGCTAAATCAAATAAGTAAAGATTTGCAATTTTTAAATGAACATGTTAAAAAGGAAGACAAAAAATTAAGTGATGATATCAACAAAATTAATAAAATAATGGAAACAAATATAAGAGAAGTAATAATTGAAAAACACAAGGAAAAAATTAAACAATTAAGAACTTTTATAAAAAGGTTAGATGATGAAAAAAAAAGAAATCAAAATAGCATTCTTAACAGTAGAACAATTGACCAACTCACTTTGGAAGAAAATCAACAATATATTTCCTTGGAAAATATAATGTCCAGTGTAATTAAGAAATTAGAACAAGAATTAAATAAAACAGAGGAGGAATTAAAAAATAGTGATAGTAGATCAACTACTTTCTTAACTGGAGAGATAAAAAAATCCTTTAATGCGTTAGAAAAGGAGATTACTAAAATTAGTAAAATTTTAAATGAAAAAAGTTATACAATACAAATTGATAAATTGAATGAATGGAAAAAACATATAAAAGTTATATTTCGAATTATTACAAAACATAGAAAGTGAACTTCCTTAAAATTGAATAAACAAGTTTGTTGTCATGACAACCGTTAAACAGCAAGTCGTTAATGAATTACATAAACCTGCTAGAAAAAACTACAAACGCAGAAGGGTGGTAGTGAAAGGGTTAAATGATCTTTTTCAAGCTGATTTGGTTGAAATGTTACCCTATGCCAAATTTAATAAGGGATTTAAATATATCTTGATTACCATAAATGTATTTTCTAAGTATGTTTGGGCCGAACCGTTAAAATCTAAATCTGGAAAAGACGTAACAGCGGCAATGAAAAAAATATTAATCAGTGCAAAAACTCCACCAAAAAACTTGCAAACGGATAGAGGAAGAGAGTTTTTCAATGTAAATTTTCAAAATTTGATGCAACAATTTCGAATTAACCATTATAGCACGTTTTCCAATTTGAAAGCGAGTATAGTAGAAAGAGTGAACAGGACTTTAAAGAATAATATGTGGAAAATATTTAGCATTCAAGGAAATTACAAATGGTTTAATATATTAGCGGATATTGTAAAAGATTATAACAATACAAAACATTCTTCAATAGGAATGAAGCCAAAACAAGTAAATAAAACAAATGAAAATAGAATCTTGAAATCTGCATTTACTCATGCTAAAACGTTAGATATAAAATCTCCAAAGTTTAAAGTGGGTGATCACGTACGAATAAGCAAGCATCGAGAGGCATTTTCAAAAGGTTACACACCAAATTGGTCAAATGAGATATTCCACATTAAAGAAGTTAAGATGACAAACCCTTGGACATATTTAATTCAAGACGAAGATAATCAGGACATTCTGGGTGGTTTTTATGAGCAAGGATTACTAAAAGTAAAGCATACCGATGTGTATCTTATTGAGAAGATTTTGAGAAGGAAAGGAAACAAAGTTTATGTGAAATGGTTAGGACTTGATAAAAAATATAATACATGGATTGATAAAAAAAATATTGTTTAATTAAATTGAAATTAAATTTTAGTTAAATTTGTTTTATTTCTGTTCCTCACTTTATGCTTTAGCTGATACAAATTACAAAGTCTTAATGTGCTAATTAATTTCAAATAAAATTCACATTTACTAAACTAAAATTTTATTAAGTAAAACATCAAATACAATTTTTATTAAAACGTGTCAAATATATTTTATTTCTATGTTCCTCAGATAATATCGAATCTAGAATAAGTTTACAATCATTTATTCTTTTTTCAAAACGGAGTCTATCTAAGTACCACATCTGAAAGTTACTCCTACGGGCTTGTCTGTAAGCAAAGCTCCACTTCACTAACACATGCACCTTATTGTTCTCTTCCAGAAAAGATATTGTTTTCTTCGTAATATTTTCTTTTTGATCCATTTTCATTGTTTTCTTCGTAATATTTTCGTTTTGTTCCATTTTGCTTCAATTTGTTTTCCATTTGTTCAGGATATAAAGCAAGTAATTCCATCATAGTTGAAACATTTTCACTGTTAGGATTTTCTGTTGGACTTATTATATTATAAACATGCGTACACAAGTCGCCACAATCAGATGAAATATTATTTTGAAATATTTTGAAATATGTATTGAATTCTTGCCTTTTAAGTATAGATAATCTATAATCAATAATTTCCTTTAATCGCCACAAATTGTCCAAAGACTCTTGTCCTAAGTATATGAAGTGTGGGCCTTTTGTAATTTGTAGAACAGGGGTATCATTTATTTTCTGAACCTGCAGATGAATGTTGTTTATATTCACACTGGTTTGATCAACTTGAGGAAAGTAGAAATTGTTTACAATAATTCCTTGATGAACACAAATGTCTTTCCAATTTTCTTCGGTTAGTGCGATTGAAAATCCAGTTTTTCCACCAATTACAATTTTTGGAGAAAAATCATTTAAACTAATGCCAACAAGAACAAATTTTGACAAAGAATTATTTAAAAAATAAATTTTTGAATTAAGAAGCGTTTCCAAAGGTTTATGAACCACGGCGTTGTTCATAATGACTAAACGAGACTGAAACATATTGTGTTATTCTTGTACTTAAATATTCTCATCCCCACTTTCTTTAAAGTTTTGATTAAAATGGATTAATGAAAAAATAGATTTCCAGTTTGAAATTTGTAATAAAGATAAATAATTAAAATGGTAATGTATAAAAATAATGCAAAGTTTAATGTAACACTAATGATGGAAAAGTAATAATTTTTGAATCCGTCATAATAATTGGTACAGTTGGGGGTTAAAATTTGTAACTGATTATTTTTAAACTCTAACCTTTCTATCCAATTTGTATCAAAAATAGATCGATTTGGATAATGATACAAAATTTTAAAAAATTTACTTGCATTTTCATTTCCATTTATTCGTTCCATCCAACTAATTGTACTATTGTTAATTAATCCAATTTTCATAAATTTACAATATTTACTTAGAGTGACGTCTGTTTTATTAGAAAAACATATTTCACACTGTGTTACGCCAGGGGGATGATGAACATAAAAAACATTTTGGAAAATAAAATAAAGAAGAATAAATTGAGATCTACTGATAGTCATTAAAACAAATTAATAATTATATTCCAAATTTATTAACATTAAGCAGATACTTTCACCACGAAAGCAAAAGCAGTTGTAAAAAAATAACAATAAAATACTTAATTTAAATATATGTAAAAGTTCATAAATAAGGATATTAATAATACTATATAAAATGTGTAGCTTGAAGACTTATTTTGAATGGTTACAATTATTCGATTCCTATTTTTCCATAAACAGTTATTTAAATCACAATTCCTAGCAAATTTCTTATGCTCCACAATAGGATCATCATAACTTAACCAATCAAAAATTTCAATACCACAATAAAAACATTTACAAATATCATTGATTGAAGTATAGTAAAAGCCAGCTCCAGCTAACACTTCTGGTCCCAATTTTCCTTTCCATTTTTTAAAAGTGGAAAGTCGTTTTTCATATGTTTTAAAATAACTGTTATCAATTTCTTTGTCAAAAGTTTCTATGCACATTTTGTGAAAGACTTATGAAGACTAACTTTGGTTTCAAAAACAACAAATTTAAATACCTTATAATATCTACATAAATATATCTAAATCTTCATGTTCTGCATTCCATTGATACAAAGCAATATCTTGGTGTCCCCAAGCTAATGTATTAAAACTATAGGGAATTTTATACCGCTTATCATCTTCGGAACTCAAAGCCAATTTATTAATTAACTCTGTAAAAATTGTATGTTGTCTAGATCGAAAAACATACATTGAACAAAAGGTTTTAGAATGATTTTCAACAACATCTTTATAATGAATAAAATCCAACTGCTTTTTAATTGCACTTTTTTTAACACCTTTTGCTTTTTTTGTTAAACTGTTTTCCGTTTTAATACAATATGCTTTTGCTCCAGTACCAAAGAAAGCAGTAATGGGTTCACCAGCATATTCATCTTTGAATTTTCCTATAACTGACTTTGTAATAGGCATTTCATGAATATTATTAAATTCATAATTAGATGTGTCAAATTTGTGAATATTTTTTATCATGTCAGAATAAATATTTGGAGTTGTGACTTCTAAAATGAACGAATCGGTATCGGTGTATAAAAGTGAAATATTTTCCTGATAAAGAGGTTTTAAAAAATTATAAAAGAAATCATACATGACAGTTTTAGATATATCTAATATTGAGAAGCCTACATATATTGGTTTATTGTAAGTAACTTGAATCTTTTGCATTTGAATAGCTACCAAGTTTTCAGAAAATATTGTTAAGTCCTTGAAATATGGTTTTGCAATTAAATTCTCAGCACCATCTTTTCTTCTATTTTTTTCCCACTCTGTAACAAGTCTTACGTCAATTCTCCTATCAACATTTTCCATAGTCTTGCCATAAATACTATTATTTGCCAACTTGTAAGTATTACGATCAAATTCATTCTTTGAATCATTTCTTAATCTTGAATTCAAGTCTATATATTTTTTCAACCAATCAGATTGAGAAAACTATAAAACTCTATGAACTTTAGTTAACTTGAGTCCATGTTCCAAACATTGTTTTAATAATTGATAGTGAATAACATATTTTGATTTATCATTTAAATTGGGTATTAATTTTATGCATTTAGAATTTGGCGGTTTAAAGTTTTCTGGACAAAACGGAAAATCGTTATGATAGGAATGTAGACTTGTAGGATATTCTAAATCAACTTCTAAAACATATCCCTTATTAGATTTTTTAGAAATATTCATAATATTTAAATCATTGATTTCTTTATCTGTTAACCAAACAAAATCTCCCGTTGGAATGTGCTGTGACATTGCATAACCATACAAATTTGTTGCATCATAATAAATTATGTATTTAGTTGGCTTTAAAGGATCAAAATTTAAAAGAAATGGGTTATTAGCTTCAGATTTTCTACAAATGCAAGAGCTCACACCACCGCGAACGCTTTTTTTGAAAAAGTGTATCATATCTGGATCAGTTAACAATTCTAACTCTATTCCAGTATAACGCAAACACGCCTCCCAGGATAAACCTGGAAAAGTGTAAAAATGAGCTGGATCGAGCTTATATGTGGATAAACAAGTGCTTCTAAAATTTTCAAAAATATCTGCCAAAAGTAAAGTATCAGAGAGTAAGTAAACGTCGGAGTATTGACCAAGAGATTCACATTTAAACAATTGCCAAACCTTTACAGCTCTTTGGTATTCTGCATCACTGATGTGCTCATCCGTTAAAGTATTATAAAATTGGTCTTTCTGAGGTAAAGTTGTTTCTTCTAATTTTAAATAATCATCAATATAACTGTAAGGAAATACACCTTTTTGCCGAATAAGTTTAAATCTTTCTTCATCATTGAAAATTTTTTTTATTTCCTTACATTGTTCATCTTTTAAGCTTTCAGAGAGTTTTGATAAAGAATGGGATAGAAATTGAAATGAATCAATAAACCTTAATGATATATTTTTTTTCTTAGCCTTTTGTGTCTTTTTATCAAAATAGTTATCCACATGAATAAGCTTTTCAAATGAAATATATTTTTCCTTGTTTTGTGCGATAACTGTTAGTTGTTCTTTGTTTAAGCATAATTTTTTAAGAAATAGATGAGAATCATAATTACGCAAATTATGCAATATAACTGGAATAAAGTTAGGTATTCTGTAATTTATGTTGCAGAGTGAATGAGCTGGACCTCTATAAAGACCGGCTATATGACAATGATCTGCAACCCTGTCATTTAAAAGAGGTTTATTACAAATATGACAAACTTTTTCATAGTTATGATAAATTTTGTCCAGTTCGTTCAAAGGGATCATTTTTTTAGGAGCCTTTAAATATTTATTGTATATGTTATACACATCTCTTTCTAAAGAATTTATAAATAATGTATCACAATTTTGACCTCTATATTTTTCAAATTTAGAATAATTATCGTCGAAGGAACATTTAATGTAATAGGCAAATGAATGTGGAATATGTTCATATTGTTTTAAGGTGTATGAAGTATTAGGATTTTTATCAACATTGTCATTATTTAAAGGCTTTAAAATGCATTCAAAATCTGCATACACCACGAAAGGAACTTTCATTTGTTTATGATAATTTACAAATTTCAAAATATTATCATATGAATAGTTTCCAAACTTATCTTTTATTAATTCTTTAGAAGGTAGGTTAATTCGTAAATGATCACAATCATAGCTATTGTGTTGTAATAAATTTTCTTCTGTAGGGAAATATTGTAAACAACCATCGCAAATATATTTTTTTCCGTGATGTTTAGAAATTTGTGCAGAAACTAGTTTTGATAAATCTTTAATATAGCAATAATGAAAAGTTTTTTCATCATCATCACTTATTAACAATAAATTGACATGTTGATTTTTTTTATTCGATGAATAATAAAGTGGACCAATTACTTCATACCCCTTTTTAGGATTTATAATTTCTAATCCATATACATTAATAGAAATGTTATTTTTTTCTTCAAAAATCTTAATGTTCTTTAGCAACATTGGAAATTCTATACCTGACATATCCAAAACAGAAGAGTAGTGTGGGTAGGATGAAGTTTCAAAATCTAATCCGCGTGGTTGGTGAAGAGCAGACACAACTGCCCAGGCGAAGCAAAAGTTGTCATCATTCCTAATGTTGATCACAGCTTGACGTCTCTTGATCTCTTGAGGAAGTTCGATAAAAGATGAGGCTCTCAGCGGATTGTGCTTGTTAACATTAATTTCCAAATGAAGTAAATTCATCAAAGCCCATCCTGCAACGTAAAAATTAAAAAATTACTTTTTTTGTTGCTGTTGTAAAATCGAAAATAAATTCTTTACCTGAATCTCTTTCTGCAAATTCGTCAGCTTTCTGGTCAATAATGGTGCAGATTTGCTCTAACAGTTCTTTTTTCTGATATCCCTGGCAAATGACTTGGAACGGCGCATTAAAAGATTTGACATCATAGCTGTCGCTGCTGGGGTTAAAATAGAAACCGAACAGTTCCATATTTAGCTTGATACATTTATGTTTCTGCAGTTCTTGATCTATTAGATGTGCAATTTTGTATTCCAAATGTTGAAAATATTCTTTCACATTTATGAAGTTTTGATGTGAGGAAATCCTATAAGATATTATTCGTTCCCTGAATGCTGACTTGATAATTTCAACACCTTCCTCCAAGCCTATTTTGGAATTGTTCTTGTGCACACTAGATCGAAGATGTCCACCCCATAGACTTTGGTTTATATTTTTCTTGCATTCTTTACAATATTTTACAATATTTGTAGAATCTATATAAATTAAGAAAAAAATATTTTACAAAATATGACATGAAAAATAAAATGTTCTTACCTTTAACAAGCTTTGGTTTTTTCAACCAACTGTTGAGTTTTGTGGAATTTCCGTTAACATGTTTTTTAATATGTCGCAGTAAATTATCCTTTCTAGTAAAGACTTTATTACATGTTACACACTTATGCATTTCTGAAGTTTTCTGCATAATAATAATAATAAAATTAATATTGTGCAATTCTATTTAGTTATAGTCAAATTTTGAAAAAAGCAATTGCATTTTTGAAGTTCTTTGTATAATAATAAAATTAATATTGTGCATTTTTATTTAGTTATAGTCAAATTTTGAAAAAAGCAATAGAAATTAATTGACTTTATGAATCCATTTCTTCAAATGAGTCAACTAATTTGTCAAAGGCCTGTTTAACATAATTCACCGTACTTTCGTCTCCCTTTTTAATTGTGATCAAATTAGTTAAATTTTGAATAGCGAAACCCAGACACTTAAGGTTTGCTATTTGTTTTTTATTTTTTTTATTAATTTTAAATTTTTTTTTAATGATAAATGATGGTTTCGAAATTGAATTTTGTTCAACTGGTGAATTATTAGGAGAAATATCCGAAGTCAAATTTGCATCAATTTGTTTTTCTTGCGGATCAGAATTTACAATAGCAAATGGTGAATTAATAGAAGATATAGCCGAACTTAAATTTTGATCAATTTGTTTTTCTTGCGAATCAGAATTTACAATATCATATGGTGAATTAGTAGGACAAATAGCCAAACTTAAATTTTGATCAATTTGTTCTTCTTCCGAATCAGAATTTTCACTAAACAAAAAGGGAGAGCAAATTGGTCTCGGAGAATTAATTGGCGATTTTAATGTTAAATAATTTGGATTAGATTTTTGAAAACAAACAATATCCTCATCGCTAGAATTTTGAGTTTCGTCAATGTCATTCAGTTCTTCAAGAGTTTGTTTAGTTTTTGTTGTAATTAAGTGCGTTTTGTTGTCAATAATGTCATTAAGATCGTCAAGAGTTTGTTGTTGAGTAGCTGTAAATAAATATTTTTCGTTGTTGTGTTTGTTGGCATTATTCTGAACTTGGCTATTATAAATAATTTCATTCAAGTCCTGAATAGTTTGTTGTTGACTAGTTGTAAATACGTCTGTTTCATTGTTTTGTTGGTTTGCAAAATTCTGCATTTGAGTACATGTGTATAAGTCAAAGTCATTGTCAATTATTTTGCTACTCGATGCCAAAAAATTGTCCATTATGAAAAAAATCGTAATAACAAATAAAAATGCCACAAATGTACATAAAAATGTCACCAATATATATAAGAATTAAATCTTGCCAAATAAAAATGTTAGAAATAAAAATAAAAATTTACCAAATAGACACAATGTAAACACCAGAAAACTCGCGAGCTCTGCACAGTGTGAATGCAGAAATCAATTGCATTCGTCTCTTCGCTGAGGCGATTTTATATGCAAAAGTTAATCACATGTGTCCTACTTAAAGTTGAACGACAATCTCTAAAAACCACTTTCCCAAGCCGATCAACAACCTTACCCCCCTCCCCCCCCCCGGACCCCTGAATTTCCGAGACTAAAATCCCGGTTCCCCAATTTCGGGCTACCCTCTTCAGGTTAAGTTAAGTTAGGTTAGGTTATGTTAGGTTAGGTTAGGTTAGGTTAGGTTAGGTTAGGTTAGATTAAAAAAGAAGAAAAGAAAAAAGGAGAAGGAAAGAAAAAGAAGAAGGAAGGAAAAAGGAGAAGGAAGGAAAAAGGAGAAGGAAGGAAAACGGAGAAACATATAAAAAAGAGAAAGAAGGAAGGGAGAGAAAGAAGATAAGGTGAGAGTGAGGGGGGTTTAAGGGGGGCGAAGCCCCCCTTAGGGGGGTTGGCGGAGCGGGGAGGGGGGCGAAGCCCCCCTTGGCCCCTCCCCCCCGAGGAAACTGACAGGGAAAGGGACAGCGAAAAAAGAAAAAAAAAAAAAAAAAAAAACTTAAGTATTGCAGGTAGTAAAAGTGGTGGTTGATGGGATATATACTTAAGAACATCCACTCGACGATCATACAGTATCATTCGCTGTAATATCAGTTGTCGATATTATTTTATAAGCTATAACCAAAATTGTTTTTTATCAAATATATCTATCTAAATCTAAAGCTCCTAACGATGGCAGAAAATATGATTGGAAACGCTGACCAAATTGAAGAAAATAATGTGGAGAACGCCGCTCAAATTGAAGAAAGAAAAGAAATTTTTATTAACTTGGAAGGCGATTCCATCACTTATAAACATTCATTTTTGGACAAATCATCTAGGCTTGTTAGAAGATCATTCTTATGTAACATCGACATTAATTATATTGAGGAGGAAGAAGAAGAGATGGAGGAAGATGATCAGGAAATTGACGAAGGAGTGGACATGGATGGACAACTGCTAAATTTAGGAACCGAGGCTGACGTAAAAGTAAGCAAGTTTAGGGCTAGTGAATTATTTAATAATTTTGAAGAAAAAGATGTATGTGTTATACAAAGCTACTCTAAAA
The DNA here is from genome assembly GCA_030620095.1 of Kuschelorhynchus macadamiae. NCBI lineage: Eukaryota > Metazoa > Arthropoda > Insecta > Coleoptera > Curculionidae > Kuschelorhynchus > Kuschelorhynchus macadamiae. The sequence continues at coordinate 65,051 of JAUTXW010005081.1, read as the reverse complement.
TTGAAAGTCGAAGACTAGGAACATTTGCTATTTGCCTTCCTTGTAGTGCAATTCACATGAGATATTTACGGAGAGGGGAGTCCGATCATGTGAGCTGCCACTACAAAAGAGCCTATGTTGTTAGTGCTTCTGATTTACATTGTGCTATTTGTAGGATACATCTTTTTCTACTAATTCCTGAACATGCTTGCTTTTACTGCAACAAAAATGAAAAAAAAGAGATAGAAAATTATATTGTTAAATATTAATAATAAACATAGTTTGTAAAGGTGATGGGTAGATTATTTCAACAATATTAATTTTAAATATAGGTTATAAACGTAATGGGTAGATTATATCAAAAATATTAATTTTAAACATAAATTGTAAAGATAATAAGTAGAATACGTCAACAATATTAATTTTAAAAAATGTCAACTGTTACTATAAGCGGTTATATATTTTCATTGCTATATGCAAAATACTTCTTTTTATTCTAACATCTGACACTGTATTTGTAAATGAAATAGCTAATCATATGTAAAAAAAAAAGTGTCGATTATGTCAACTGCCACTAGAAGCACTCATATATTAGCATAACATTTTGTTAACGCTTGTTTCTGTATTCAATTGAGTTTTCTCTTACTTGATGCAAATTATATTAAAATAATTAGTATAATTAAAAAGTAGTAGATTAGGCTATTTGTAGGATACATCTTTTTCTACTAATTCCTGAACATGCTTGCTTTTACTGCAACAAAAATGAAAAAAAAGAGATAGAAAATTATATTGTTAAATATTAATAATAAACATAGTTTGTAAAGGTGATGGGTAGATTATTTCAACAATATTAATTTTAAATATAGGTTATAAACGTAATGGGTAGATTATATCAAAAATATTAATTTTAAACATAAATTGTAAAGATAATAAGTAGAATACGTCAACAATATTAATTTTAAAAAATGTCAACTGTTACTATAAGCGGTTATATATTTTCATTGCTATATGCAAAATACTTCTTTTTATTCTAACATCTGACACTGTATTTGTAAATGAAATAGCTAATCATATGTAAAAAAAAGTGTCGATTATGTCAACTGCCACTAGAAGCACTCATATATTAGCATAACATTTTGTTAACGCTTGTTTCTGTATTCAATTGAGTTTTCTCTTACTTGATGCAAATTATATTAATATTATTAGTATAATTAAAAAGTAGTAGATTAGGCTATGCCGGTCCGACAATCAAAACCGTCATTTTTACATGTAAATTCCCATAAGAAAATTTAAGCTTCCATTTGCAAAAGTGGTGCCTCTTTTTAAAATTACAACAAAATGATTACATCTTTGAAGATTTGTACCAAATAGTAATATCTAGTGCGACATACAGGACAATTGTTTACCATTATAGAACAACCATTTTCATCATTCCATCTTAAAATACATTTTAAACAAAAAATGTGGGAACATGTATTTGGTCTACATGAATCATAATATTCGATTATTTCAAAACAAATAGCACAAAACACTTTTTTCTCTTCACTCTCAGTTTTATTCAAATTTTTTAAAACAATCCCATTATTTTCTACTCGAACTAATGGTATATTTTCTTCTTGAACTCCTGGTATAATTTCTTCGAGGCTAATTGTCTGAAGCGGAATGGATCGATTTCTTTCTCCAACTGATTCACTCATTTTATTTTAATATTATTATTAATAGATTTATTCAACAGATTTTTTTCTTTTAACAGTCACTCGTACCTTAACATACTAAAATGATCATGATGCACCTATTTATAAGACTTAAGAATGCAAAATCAAATGTGGGAGAACAAAGAGAAAAAATTAAAAAATATGATGCGAATGAGAATAAAAGGGGAGGAAGTTAAGAATGAGGGACATGAGAGAGAGAGGAAGAGGAGGAGGAGGAGGCGCTCCCCTATTATAACTACTTTGGTTATTCACACTCTGCCCTCGTTCTACATCGCGAGCGCGGTGCCTCGTCAGCTTGCATACTCAGCTTGTGTATATTACACAAATGTTAATGTATTAAACAACTATAAACTGATATACAGGGTGACACTGCACCTCCTCCCTTTGGGAAAAATGATTCAACGACCAATTGAATCATTTCTGCAAACAATAGAATAATTTCGGTTATCATTTATAATGCTGAGTGTATGAATAATGTATATTATTCGGTTTGTAGAACTAGACAGACTGCGAAATTTCCTAAAATAACTAAAACTTAACTAACCTAAAATATATTTTTTTAAATATTATTATTTACTTATCACCTTATAATCAATAATAGTTGTTGACAGAACCATGCCATATGTATCTTAGCTAATGGCTTTCACTATGGCCACTTGTGAAAGACACTGCTGTAAGAGTAAACAAAATAATTGATTTACGAAAAATAATTTCATTTCATTCTTCTGTCAACCAATTAAAATAATTAAAATTAAATATTATAATTTATACTAAAAACCTAAAATTTAAAATGTTTGGAAATTCCTTCACGATGTATGGTCTAATTTGACAACGTACACCTCAACAACAGTACCTTTTAACGAGTTTAATTCTAGATATCAATTATGTATTGGCGTATTATCCTTACTCAGACTTAAATTATCATGTTTAGATATTATTTAGATCATTAAATCTAATCATATTTAGATTAATAATTTCGGATCATCAGAGGTTAATTTTTATTACGTCATAACTCGTCATACTTTGCTCTCCACCATTGACACTAGCGAATTAACCAAAAGAAAGCTACAAACTCTAATATTACTTATACCTAACATTCTTTAATCTTTTCCTCATACTCTGTTTCTTGTTGATATCTTTTTATATATTTTATATACCTTTCGTATATATATTGCATGCATTTCATTAATATATTTCCATTTTAAACAATTTAACAGTCAACCTCAACGATTTTCATTATGCGTTTGACAAAATGTAATGTTTAAAATATTTGCTTCGTACAATTCCAAAAAAAGATTTGAAACAAAGCTCATATAAACAAAACCGTTTTTTGGACTGCGAGTACCCTAGAGTGCTTATTGCACTATATGCATCATTGTGCATTTTTAATTATCATTTTTTAGGTAACACTCCCTTTCAACCAGTCCAATATAGCTGAGATAATCGCGCTAGCGCCAAAATTACCCTTATTGAATAAGTAAGTGCCCTGACTTCTACAACTGTATCTTCATACGCTCTATGCTAACTAGTTAATATCTATACGCGTCAAGGACTTTAATACGCTTGCGGGTGATCAAGCCGTTCCCGTATAATTCCTGACAATTTAAGTATGATCTTTACTGTTGCACATTCCATTTTATAAACTCATACATTCTTAATCCAACTCGCTTTTTACGACTTGCGTCATATACTTCTCCTGTCATAAAACTAATATTCCCTTCTTTTTTCTTTTGGTCATTTCCTACCTAATCATTTAAATGTGACATATTTAGCTTATTTTAGCTTGACTTTTCTTTTTCATGTTTGGGAGTAATTATTTTAAACAACCTATCTCCAAAAATGTCCGTACAAATACTTTGGAAAACTATAATTACTAAAACAAAAACAAGATACTTAGTTTATTTTTTCATCTTTGCTTTTTTCTGAAAAACGTTTGCTTAATCTCTTTGTAACGATCCTTGTGGCGCATGTTTAGTTCAAATCTTTGCATGTTGATTAAATATATATTTTGCTACGTCACCTAAGCACACTATTAAACCTTAGTTAATCTTTAAAAAGTTAATTAGTACCATTATAGCCGAACCAAAAGAACACTTTTCGTTATGTTTGTTCATCCGTTATATATCATAACAACATTGGTTAACTCTCTATAAGTAGTTGCGAACTATTCAAACAATGCCATTTGGTAATCTTTTTTTTTTTTGGAATTTCTACCTTAATGCACTTAAATTTTAAATTTGAATTGAACATTGGATTTATGCTGCTCAAGAAAAATACATTTTTGGTTAACTATTAATATGTCGTAGGCTTCATAAAATTAAAGCTAGTTTTAAACCGATTGTCTAAATACCTAAAATGCTGCATCTATTTCAATTAACATCGACTAATTAATTTGCTTTTTTTTTTAATGTAATTTTTTTTGAACATATTTTGCTTTTTTTCCTCTACTGTTAACCATTAAAATCATTTAAAAATAATCTTAGAACATTTTTGTTACATTTATCCAAAAGTGCGAAAAAGTCTCAGCAATAATGTTGATTGACTTTTATAGTGAACTTCACTTATATGAACTTGAATATAATTGATACTCCTTTGTAAAACTCAAAATTCAGTGCCTTGGAAAAATTACATGTTAGAACGTATGATCTGGCTTAAAATATACTCTTACCTATAAGGATAAAATGTTTAACTGTAGTCACAGAGAAATGAATTTTTTTGGGCTTTAGTTCATTACAAACGGACTTTATCAGTGATTCCGTAATGCGATTTCAAAACTTGCAATCCGAAATATAGTTTTATCGAGTTTACTTTTGAAAGTTCACGTGAAATTTACATTTTTTTTTTTTTTTTTTTTAATATTGTTTATAGACATTGTAACATCTCAAAAAGAATACAGCACTCATTTACTTTGCATAAAATTTTTATAATAACAAGGTAAATTGTAGAGACTGCTAGAACATTAAATATATATGTGTGTACGTTATCAATTAGAGATTACGAATGTTTATGCTTTAAATAAAATATACATAATATTATATTTTCGCGTTGCATTTACTTGCATATGTACATGTTGTTGCATACATGTATGTTTTTTTCATTACGTTTTTCGTAAGATAAGCACGCGGTTATAATAGACTATTTGACTTTGGGTAGAGTATAACAAAACATACTATTTCGTTACTGTAGATGATTTTGCCATTATTGCATATAATTAGCGTACCTAAATGATTTAAAGCATGGAAATTGACTCACTCTATAATGATTAGAGAAAGGCCTTCAAAACTTATATTTTCGCAATTCAATACAATACACAAACATAACACGCAAAAACAGAGGCCACATTTAATATTGTTCTAATATATGATCTTTTACTAGAAAATATAAAACAATAAATAATATTTTCTTTTTTATAAAAACATGATAAGAATTTTCTTATTATATAACAAACATTTTAAATATTTTATTTGTGCTTTTTTTTTTTAAGTATCATATATGTTCATTAAATTTAGTACATTTTCTGTAATCATCTTATTAATATATTATTACGGTTCGGATATGTTAATGTAAATAAATAAATATTAATTATGTTAAGATTTTGATGGTTTAAAACCATTGTAATACGCGATGACGACCGACGCGACGGTGTCATTGCATTTCTTTGTCAGCACAATTATGTAGGTCGGCTGTTCGTTGTAAAAAGTAGGTTAATGATTGCTTAATTTAGTATTATTTGTTAGTTTTAAGGTAAATAATTAGTGGCGTGCCTTTTTATGCATAGTGTTCTATTAATTTAGGGAAGGTGGTTAATTTTACTTGCAATTTAACCCGAAAATTCACGATAACGCCGTAATTATCCTAGTATAATAAATCCTCAATATGATTCATTCCAAAAAAAAAAAAATTAAACAATAAAATAGCAAAATCCACTTATCATCACCTACACCAAAATTAACATCTGATGTCCACTTTGCGTCTATTTATTATTTATCATATTTTATTAATACTATCTACTTTTTAATTTGAGTCCTTATTGTTTTTGTTGTAGAGAAGAGAGATATAAGAGATAATATTAATTCGTAGTTGCTTTTAGACAAATAATTAAATTCGCTATGTCAGAGTTAATATTTTTAAAATAAATTTGGTATCTACAAAATTACCACGAATTATCATCTGTTTGCAAAATATACACTAATTTACGATTTTACACTTAAAAAACAACAAAATTTTAATAAAACACGCCCTTACTTAAATAAAAATACCTTAATTTCTTATAATAATTAATCTAGTACCTTAAACCTAAACTCGTTTCCTACAATTTCAGTTTCTATAGTTTAAGTTCCTTACACTAAAATTCCCATCAATTTCTAAAATTCCCATTTCCATATTTAAATTTTCTTCTTTTTTTGAACCTAAAACAAAACCCTAAAAAAGAGACGTCGTTTTGGTCCATATGGAAATAATCATCATACAATGGTTAGTTAGTTTGGCAGTAATTTTGCGTGGTTTATTTATTAATTTGCCCATCATTATGTCGCCATAATACAGTATCTCCATTTGCACTGTTATGCCGGTATATATTGTTTCTTATTAATTCCATATATTTGGCAGGGTCTTCTAGGGCAGGATCTTTTAGGGCAGGATCGCCATGTAAAGTTCGATGTACCGTTGTACTCCTGTTCTTTACTTAGTTCTTAATTTGACGATGAAGGAAAATCACTTGTTTGGAAAAACACATTATATTATTAGATGGTACTACTACAGCCACGGGCTGGACCCACAGGGTCCGCCCTACGACTACACCTTCTATAGATCTAGCTGTTGTTATCTAAATTGGTTATTCACACTCTGCCCTCGTTCTACATCGCGAGCGCGGTGCCTCGTCAGCTTGCATACTCAGCTTGTGTATACTACACAAATGTTAATGTATTAAACAACTATAAACTGATATACAGGGTGACACTGCAACGTATGTAATGTATATCTTCCTTAGTTAATTTTAACACGCACTTGTTGAAGTCTAAATTGACATTTAATTGTTTTATAAGGTCTAAACCTATTAATCCACCGAATTTGTCAGAACAATTAAATAAATAAAATTTATGTAATCCTGTAGTATTGAAGGTAGGAAAAATTGGTAAGGTTGCTATTTCATCGTGAAACGATATTGCGTGAGCTGTTTGTACTTGAAATAATTCTTTTTGAATTAAATATGGAAAATGTAGATAAGCAATTTCAGAGTTAATAAAACTTCTTGTACTACCTGTATGTAGTAAAAAAATTTAGCATTAATTTCGGGAATATTAATATAAAGTAATTGTATATTATAATTGTTTCAAAATATTATGTCATATCTGTTTTCGAAGTCGTAATCGGAAAATTTGATGGTTCTTGTGTGTGCTATCATATAACTGATTATTATTTGAGTTAGCGGAATAACTCAAATCTGCATCGTAATTATATGTTTCGTTATATAGGGGTATGTCATATTCATATTCGTTTTGGCTATCAGTTTGTTGATTAATATCAAGGTAGTGGTTATTTAAAGAGAGAAGCCCCTCCTCCTCCTCCTCCTCATTATGCATCTACTCCTCCGTCTCCCTATTATTTTAAAAATCTATCTATTCCTCCTCCTGCCTAATATTGAAAACTATTTAATCGCGTTCGTTAACTTAGCCTTGTCGCCGAAGGTTATTTTTTTTAAGCTATGACCAATAATATTAGATTACTTCGAGAGACTACCCTGTTAAAGTTAAAGCTTAAAAGGGGTAAATACGATTTTGCTTGTAAATGTAAAGTAACAAAAATTTCTGAAACTTGTCAAATGTCTAAACGAAAAAGGAGCTCTCGAAGAGTTTTAAAGCAAGTAAAATTAAAAAGGAATAAAAAAAATAAAGTGACAGAAGAAATTTCCGATGTGTGTCTTATTTGCTCTATACCTTTAAAAAATTAAGAAAGATGCAGACCTTATGCTTGTGATCATAAATTTTGCCTTAACTGTTTAGTCGAGTGGACCGTGGACAGTTTTTTAACGTGTCCATTGTGTACAAAAGAGTATTGCTTTATCATTTTGTTATTTAATTCTGAAACCATTCCTTTGCATTATTGCCACCTTATGAAATTTAAAAACTTGAATCTTAGTGAAGTTAAAGTTTATTTTAAAAACATTTTAACTCTACATGGCTAATGTGGACGAAATTGTATCGGATGAAGTATTGGAAATGGTGAATATTTATGACTGTGTAAACATCAATCTTTCTGAAGGAGAACGTTTGGAGCTTCAAGATGTAAATAATTTTATTTCAAATGACATTGAATCGGGTGATTCAGATCTAGAAATTGACCAAGTTTGAAGTTGAAATGCAACGGCAAAAGAGGCCATAGTACCGATTTTTCTTGAATTCATAGATAAAATATTTTGCATTGTTCAAGGTTATGTGATAGTTCGTATGGTATTAGACATAAAAAAATACATTATGTTATTTTTGTTATTTCATACATCAATTGTCTCTTGGAAATGGTTCTCACGAACATATAAACACTCATTATAAACGAAGTGTTAGTTATTCAGATTTAGATATTAGATGTGCAATTTGTTCGAAATTATTGTATCAGATAATACTTCCAGACATTTGTATTTTTTGTAATGTAAATACAATTCAAATAGAAGTTGACGAAGTTCCAAAAACTTAATTTATTTTTAGTTTTAACATTAAAAATATTGACTATAATCTGGACTATTCATATATTTATGGGACTATTATACTAAGGACTGATATTTTCTTCTCCGTATAATTTTATTCCATGGATATTTTCCATGGTTACAATTGTCCCAACAATCGTTTCCACGTTAAATATTCGAAGAATAAAGTTATTTGGGGATGAAAATATTGCCCGTAAAAATATGAATAACAATTTAAGACATGCTTGTTACATTACATCTACAACTTTAAATTCACTTGCAGCTAATACAAAATAAAATATAGAATGTTAGTTTGTTTTTTATTTATTTTTATACCTATGTCAGAATTCAGATACCGACATTCGTAAAAATACAGGTAACCGAAATTTATAACATTTGGATATTATTAAGGTTATATTTTTCAAAAAATTCCAAATTAGTGTTATATAGCCTGGTTATGGTATTATTACATTCACTATAATAAAACAACTCCCAGTTAATTAGTGGGGAGCTTATTAGGTGACTAGAAAGACACGTATATTTTTTAAGCTATATATAAACACAAATCAATATATGTTTTACTTGTTATGTATGTAATCTAAAAAAAGGGCTTGGTGTGTTATTTTGTCTATCTGTAATGTAGTAATTGCTCAAATATTGTTGAAAACTACAATATAAAATACTATTACTAAACAATATTATTTTTAACTGCGATATTACTAGAATATTTAAATCTGCTTTTCCGAATTTCTTTAAGAGACTATAAATTTACTAAAACGACGCGTGCATTTTATTAGGCACTTAATTAAAACATAATGTAACCAAAATATTACAACTTATAAAACGTTTGTTTAAATTTTGTATAAATCTTTGTACACTACTTCTATTTTTATTGTCCCTAAAAATAGTTCTTTTTCACTCTTTTCAATTGTCTTTAAGCATTTTAATAATTTAACAGACTGTTCCTATTTTTCTAAATATGTAGTGTAACTAAATGTTTTTATTCCTATATACAATAAACATGTTAGGTATATGAAATAAACAAAGCAAAATTTGCCACAAATATTACATAAAATTATTTGTGTAATAATTTAATTGTCTCTAAAAAATCGTTTTCACAATTTTTTTCTATTATCTCTAAGCACTTTAATAAATTAACTAACACTGTCCCTAATTTTTCTGTTTCTATATGCACTAAACAGTACACTCAAATACTCAGTTAGGGTATTAGTGCAGCATTATTCGTCATAGTCCGATTGTAATGAAAGACACAAAAATAATTAAAAATTTTTGAAAAAATCATAATACAAATTTTTAAGATTAATATTTTACTTAACTTACCACTCTGAGAAATTTCTGCCACCATTATTGGACCGTCAAATATATTTTCCTGACTCATAAGAGGAATGTCAGGCCCACTGTTTGAAGAAATTTCACCCACTTGCTCCGATGGAGTTTGTTCAGAGTGAAGCTGTTCTTCATCCACCTGCTCCGGTCATGACTTCGCAAGTTGTAGTGGAAATTTAGAAACGGGGGTAGAAATCGTGGCGGAGAATTTCTGCCTACCCTCCGAGGTCTGAGCAAACAAATTGGACGTCTTTGTTCATGATACCACTCCTGAAGACGCCCTTCTTTATTACTCTGAGGCTGTTCCACAGGTTCTTCCGAGGGTAGTTGCTGCACTATTCTTATGTTATTCCCAACAATGCGAATGAGTCTACCGTCCAAAACTTGCTTTGCTCTTCGCTATTTGTTTTAATATACTTTCTGGGCAACGATTGTTTAAAATATATCACTATTTTAAAAAAATGTAGGAATTAAAATGAATTTATACCACACCAAGTTAAGAAATTTTGGGTAAAGGGGAAACGAAAGTCAGAAAGGAGGGTAAGAAGGGGTTAATTAATTAGTGAAGGAGAGGGGAAAGGGGAAGAGGGAGGAAATGGGAGGGAAAGGAGAGAGGGCATGGGAGGGGTGAAAGGGGAGGGAAAAGGGAAAGAGGAGGGGGCGCAAAGCGACTCAAGGGAGAGGGTAAAGGGAAAAGAGGAAAGCGGGACATGTGAACGAGGTTATGTTTAGAGAGTTGCATGTAGGCCATAGCACTGACCTTTAATAAACCAGTCTAGAAACGTTCGATTTCTCTTTATAAACTCGACCGTCTTATGCTTTTAGTTAAGCAGCTCTTAAGTTTCGTTTAACGTCGTAACACGTATTTGTCGAGTTAAAACATTTTCCGTTCCGTTTTATAGAAGATTATTTTTACATTTTTACAAATTTACAAAAATGGGGAGTAAAAAGTTCAAATTTTGCAAAATGTGTTCCTGCAATTCTAAATTCAAGCGATAATTTAATCCAAAGGAGCCGATTATTTATGGAGATGGTGCTAGCTATGGTAGAAAATAATGCTCGTTTACAACTTAATTCTATAAATAAAAAATATTGTCGAAGAGAACTTGCAAACAACTAATTCTAATATCCTGACCCAAGAGTTAATTAATATTTTAAAGGACAATAATTCTAATCCTATTGACGAACAAACTGACGAAATTTTATAAGACATGTCTAAATTTAAAGATTACCTGGGTATACGATCTTCAAAAAAATCATGCAATATCTCTTCTCAAAATTCTAATTCAAATTTAGCAGACGTTGTATTTAAACCAGAATTAGTAACTAAGGGATTAACTTCCGAATTCCCCTTCTGTTTTATCCCAAATTGTAAAAAATTATCAGGATTCTGATAGTAATATCTTGCGGGTGAGTTCAATTTTTCTCCAAGGGTCCCAGTATAGTGATATTTCTCAGACGGAATATATGCCCAATGAAATTACAAATTTCCAACTATGTTCTCCAGAACCAATTATTTTCATAGGACAAATTCGACGCAAACAGACATATGATGCGTCAAAAAAGTCATTTTGGCATTCAAAAAAAACTAAAAGTATGGAATCACGGATTACTTTGTTAAAATTTAAATCTTTTGGCTTTTGTTTAAACAACTTGTTTGACTGCCAATTAAAAAATGATTCCATCGATAAGGAACAAGAGGAAATTTGGAATAGTCAGTATTGTATATTGGATGGGTGGGAAGATTCTATGGATTAAAAAATATTCACACATTTTTTTTATCGCCTCCTCTCCCCTATAACCTTTTTTAAAAACCTATTTAAGTTTTGTTCCTACAGTTTTAACTCAGTACGTAAGGAACTTAATGACTGCTTCCCAAGAAGAGAAGTAGTTAAGGCACATTTTTTTTTTACTTCATCCCAAAATAAATCTTAAATGTTTAAACTGTAACAAATTTTTTACTAGAAGAGACAATTTAATTCGTCACATAAAAAATAAGTGTGTAAAAATATCAGCAAGAGGCAAACAACAACTAGAAGTTTTGGAAGATTCATCGGAGCAAAGATTGAAAAAGCAAAGAAGGTAAGAGTTTATTTTTTATAGTATATTCTACATTTTTTTACGCCTGGCAACGTAAAGCAATACATTGTTTTTAAAACTCACAATACCTATTATTTTATTTTATATATTCAACATGTAAAATTTTTCTATACTCAATACAGAGTGTTTTCAGTTAGAATAACGAAGTTTTATTGGTATTCATTTTGTTAGATATAAGTATGCTGTTACGATTGCAAATTCACCTATTTTACATGTAAATTTAAGTTAGGATTTGCAGTTTTGGAGTCATTTTAAGGCGTGACATTTTTTATAGAATATTGATGCTAGAAGTGACTTCACTATTTTAAATCTATTTTTATGTCACTGCAGCACTTTTTTATTTTTGCACTGTAAACGTATTTTGAATTTACTTGGTATTTTTCTATTATAATTTTAAGTTATTTAGAAACCAACAAATATTTTGAACACTGTAAGAAATCTATTAGAACATCACTATGGGGTAGCCACCTTCGAACCAATACACAAAAGAATAACATAGCTTTGAGTGCCGAAGAAAGTGGAATAGAAATTATTAAATCTGCTTTTGATAAAAGAATCATATCCTACAGAATTTTAGCAGAAGCATTATAAGTAAACATTTAACTGGTTTTCAATGATATATCAGACAAAATTAGAAGCTTAATAGAAAAATTTCTTGAAACACATACATGCTTAAAATTAAATATGGAATTATTTGGCATTTACTTCAATCCTGGTAACGCAGTTCACGCAATCAGGTCATTCAATACTCGTTTTAAAGTTATTTGTACCAGCTCAGATATTATATCGAACATCAATGAAATGTGTGAAATAATAGACCGAATGGCTGATGATTTAGCAGAAAAAGATTCAGGTAATTTTTTAAAAATCATAAAAATCTAATATAATATTATAATATATATTCTAATAAAATTTTTTTTTGCAGGATGGGTTCTTTTGAAAATTTTATATAATACAAATATAATCCACTGCGATCTTCTTCCTACATTCCACTACCGGAGAAAATCGAGTTTAAGCGAGCTGTTATTAACCTTCGAAATCGGGACCATTATTGTTTGGCGTGGTGTGTGCTAGCTGCAATGTATCCTCCAACTGGATTGGAATATGAAATCCAATCATATCCGCACTTCGAAACAGTCTTGGATACTTCAGGTATTGGCTTTCCTATAGCTTTAAAGGACAGAAAAATTTGAAAGACAGAGCAATATATCTATTAATTTAGAAAAAATTAAAAAAAACTTTAGGTTTAGTCATGAAGTAATACGTCCTCTACATTATTCAAAAAACAAAACCGTATTAATTAATTATTAATTAGTGATGATGATGGGAATTTTCACTACTGTTATATTTCTGATTTAAGTAGATTAATATCAAGTCAAGTTTCAAAACATAATGAAAAAAATATCTATGTGATGGATGTCTTCAGTATTTTAGTTCAGAAGAATATTTAACTAGACATAATACTTTTGACTGCGATTTTGTACGAATAAATTTACCATCAAAAGATCACAAAGAAGACAAATTTGGGAAAAACGTACCGGGGCATATTCTTAAATTTGAAAATATTTAAAATCAAATGGAAGTTCTTTTTGTCATATATGCCGATTTTGAATATGTACTTAAACCTGTTGATAGCACCGATGATGTAGAGTTAGGTTTAGATAAAACTTACACTGTAAAAAATTTGAACATGTCCCTTATTTATTTGCATATTACTTAAAATGTTTGTTGACAAGCTAGAATTATACAGAGGACCTAATTGTGCTCAAGTGTTTATAAATTTTCTAGAAAGGGAGGTTCATGACTTATATATTAGGTATTCAGGAAACTTTAAAAAAATGGAAAAATTAACTGAACTAGAAAAATTGAGCTATCAGTATTCAAGCGAATGTCACATTTGCAACAAACCATTTGAAAATGATAATGAAAAAGTGGCAGACCATTGCCATTTAACCGGAAAATATTGAGGAGTTACACATTTCTTGTGCAACTTAAATTATAAGCAACCATATTTTATTCCAGTCATATTTTATAATTTAAAAAATTACTATTCCCATTTATTTATAAAAACATATGCCACAGTCAAGGGCAATTGTCGGTAATAGCACAAAATAAAGAAAAATATATTTCCTTTCAGAAACATATAGAAGTAGACAATTAATATGACCGAAAATTGGGATCAATAAATTTAAGATTTATTGATTCTTTTCAATTTTTACCTTATTCCCTTGCAAAATTTTCTGAAAAGCTAAGTGATAATCAGTGTAAAGAAGTTCATAAATATTTTACTGAAATTAAAAAAATTCTATATATTCGACTAAAGGGGGTATTTCCGTACAGCTACATTAAAAGACTTTACAAATAAATAAAACCGCATTATCTGAACAAGAGGCATTTTATAATGGCTTGAGGAATAAACATATTGGCAAAGAAGAATATTAAAAGACAATAAAAGTGTGGAAATTATTTAACTGTAACACTCTAGGTGTTTATTCTGATATTTACCTAAAATCAGATGTTTTACTTTTAGCAGATATTTTTCAAACCTAAATTAGACCCGGCACATTATTATACATTTCCCGGTTTAAGTTTTGATTCCTGTTTACACTATACAGGCGTTCAATTAGAACTTCTGACAGACCCAGATAAGTTACATTTTTTAAAAAGTAGTGTGCGAGGTGGTGTTAGTATTTGCGCATGTAGAAAAGCCGTTGCCAATAATTTATTTCTTTCTGATTTTGATTCCTTAAACCCTACTAATTTTATTAGGTATCTCGATGCTACCAATCTTTATGGATACGCAATGTCTCAATATCTTCCACAAAAAAATTTCATATGGCTTTCAAAATCAGAAATAGACAATTTAGATATTACAAACCTCTCCGACTGTTCTGAGAAAGGCTATGTCCTTGAAGTTGATTTGGCGTATCCCACGGACTTACATGATGCTCATAATGACTTTCCTTTTTGACCTGAAAATTATACACTTCCCATTCTAATTGTACAAAGTTAATACCAAATTTAAAAGATAAAGTAAAATATGTAATACATAATACACTTTTAAAACAGTGCATTGAACATAGATTGAAAATAACCGGGGTACATAGAGTTTTAGGGTTTACTCAGTCACCATGGGTAAAACCGTATATTGACTTGAATGCAAAACTATGGAAAATGTCGATAAAATAATTGACATGACAAGTTAGTTACACAGTGGTCAAAAAATCACAGAAAAGATGGCACAGAAAATCTAATTGCCAAACCGTATTTTAAAAATTTAACAGTGTTTTCTGAGAATTTAGTTGCTATCCAAATGCAAAAAGTTTTAGTAGAATATAATAAGCCAATTTACGTAGGATTTTCAATTTTAGATATTTCAAAAAGTGTAATGTATGATTTTTTTTATAACTTTTTGAAGCCTTTTTATGAAAATAAAGTTAAACTTTTGTACACTGACACAGACTCTTTCATATTAGAAATACAAACGCAAATGTGTATGAAGATTTAAAACGTAATATAGAAAAATTTGACACATCAAATTATAAAAAAAATCATATTCATGAAATGCCAATAACCAAATTTGTAGTGGAGAAGTTTAAAAATGAATATGCTGGTGAACCCATAAGGTGTTTTTACGGCACTTCAGCCAAAGCATATTGTGTCAAAACGGAGAGTGATATTCTTAGAAAGGCCAAGGGAATTAAAACAAGTAGTATTAAAAATTAATTAGATTTTGTTCATTACAAAGACGTTATTGAAAATAACTCAAAAACCTTCTGTATAATGTATTTATTTAAATCTCGTTTACATACAATTTACATCGAATTAGTAAGTAAATTGGCTTTATGTTCTTCTGATGATAAAATATTGAAAATTCCTAACAGCTTCAATCATTCCTTTCTACCAATGGTCAATGAATCATTAAGACCTTTCAAATTTGTAAATTCAATTTTCCCTTCCTCTTTTAATTTTCAAAATTACAGGTTATATTAAATATCAAAAGAACTCGTAGTCAGTTTTCAGTTGTTTTTTTAACTGCTTTAGTACTTGAAGTACATATGTGTTTACAAAGCTTTGATTCTGAAATTTACAACAATTTCTATAGAAATTATAAAAAACGACTTTCCTCATTTAAAAATTGAAACGGAAAATTTAAACCTGAAGTGTTCGCAAGAGCAAGATTTTACTACACTTCATATAATGCAGAGATATAGTGCAGAAATATTTGAGTGGACATATGATGACTGTCCTATTGATGAACATTATAAATATTTTAAAACTTGCGACTTGGCTGTGTGTTTATGGTTTTCGAAAAGTAGAAAAAACAAAGAACAATATGTATTTAAATGTACTAATGACAAAATAGGCAACTATAAAACGATGTTTTGTATATTGACTTGTTTGTTCAATATTTTTCTGATCAATCAATATTTAAAGTGTTAAGAAAAATTACTTAGTTTTCCAGAAGCATTAAAATGTTTATTTTTTACTATTGTGTACGTATTAAAAAGTGCTAATGAAACACATTAGTTATAAAATTATTGTATATGTTTAAAATGTAGTTAATGGATTTTATGGCCATTAATTTCATTATTTAATTTATCTCTTTTTCTATATTTTTACCATTTTGTAGTTTATTTATTAAAGTGTGCTAATGTAAATTGTTAATACTAATATTTTTCTCTATAAATATTTGTTTTCCAAAATTAGTTATTGGTCATTATTTGAAATGTAAAAATGTATTTTGTATTATTAAAAATGTTTGCAAAAGTATTTAAATTTACTTGTTCTTGTATTATAACCATTCTCTTCTTGGTATTACATTAAACACATTGCCTTTATTTAATCCAGTTAGTTTTATTATGCATACCCATATCTTATTATACGCAATTTTCGCAAACTCTATATTTGTTTATCATCTGTCTAAAGTGGTAAAAAACGAAATGTTAAATGTTAAAAAAAAATGTATGTAAAAAAACAGTATGGCACGAATCTTGCCATTTCATGAAAACTAAAAAAATGAACAATGGTGCAGTAGTTTTTTCTTACCAGTTAAAACAAGCTGTTAAAGACAGTAATTTTTTCAAAATTTATTATTATAATAATAATAGTAATACGATTTTTGATACTAATTGGATTCGAACATTTTTAGAAAACACTTCGTGCGAATTTAATTATAATTTTACTCATTTTCATAGTAAAAACTCCGATTTTGGCATGTCATACATATTATATATTATAATAAGTTTAATGGTATTTTTAATATTAACTTCTCTGGGGTTTATTTATTACCGATATAAATTAAATTAAAATACTATTATTATCATGTTCTTGTATATGAAATTTTTAAAAACCTTGAATTCTAATGCAGGGTAGTGGGAGAATTGATATAAAACCGAGAGATGTTTTAATAAGTATTTAAATATAACAACCACAATGTTCAGTAAAACTACCCAAGCAAGTGTATATTTGTTAAATTCTAAAACAAACAGTGAAAGTGAAGTTTGCAAAAAATTAACTGAAAAACTTATTAATTTTAAAATTTATTATCTGAACAATTGTGCCCCAAAGTTTCTTCGTGTTGGATTGCGATTAGATGATTTTTCACCAACAATTCAAATAAGAATTCAAAATGAATTGTTTATTAGTTTTAATGAAGAAGATTGGAAGAAGTTAGCGATATATCATGGAGTTATAACAAGTTATTTTTATACACCTGGAAGTGACATTACTTTATATTTTGAAAAAATTAATTCTACTCCTATTATAGGAATTCAAAAATTGGACGGAGTTTATGTTTACCTTGCGTGTGATTCCATGAATAAATTATGGGAACTACAAGAACTTGTTGAATATAGGCTTAAAATACTTAGAAACCAAGAATTCGGTAAGTACTTCAATATGTACCAAATTTCGAATCTCAGTGAGGGAGGTCAATTGTTAACGAATGTATATAATGTTCTTAATCCAGCCAAAACACCAACAGTGAAAATATTAGTACAATGTTGGAAATGTTAATAATGCATCCATGCAAATTGGAAAATAAGCTAAAGAAAAATACCATAAAAAGAAAATATTATGAAGAAATCAGTGCATATTAATGAAGTTAACAATAAAGTTAATTTATTAGTAAAGTGGAAGTTTGCATATAGGCATGCTCGAATACGTAAATATCAAAAGTTTTATTTAGACAGGTTGCGATTTAAGAATAGGATTTTGGAGTACGAAAACATTATTAGCAATATTTTAGAAAAAGAACATAAAAATATAATTTATAAGGAAATATTTAATGTATTTAAATAAATATTTGAAATAAAACAATTAAGTGCTTGGTAATCTTTTATTTGTATATAAAAATAAAAAATATTTAAAAATATATTACAATACATCTTTTTTAAGAATCCAAGAATTTTGAGTTTTATCTAATCCTAACCATTTTACTAAAACTTTATTTTTTTTGCCTTAAAACTTTTTCAACTAGGTACACGTCAGGATATTTGACCTTTTGTAATTCTTTCTCATAAAAAGCTCCTTTAATTTCTAAATTGTTTTCATCTTTAATTAAATACGTTCTAGGATTTGTTAATTTAACCTCATATGTTTTAAAAATTTCATTTGACCAATTAGGAGTGGAACCTTTGTAAAAGCTTCTCTTTGTTTGTTAATTTGGACATAGTCACTAATTTTAAATTTTGGTTCTCTAAGGTCAATTGTTTTCTTATATGTATAAGATGATGTCAGAACTTCTTTTTCATTGTTTTTATTGATTTCAGATGGTTTTTTTCCTGTAGTGGAATGAACTGTATTATTATAGGTTTTTACAATTTCGTGTAAAATGTCTACCCATTTATAATTTCCACGTAAACTAAACTTTTTCCACATTAGAGTTTTTATGGTTCTATTTACTCTCTTCACGACAGCAGCTTTCATGTTTGAGTAAGTATTGTGGAGATTTATGTTAAATTTAACTATAAAATATTTAAAATTGGTATTAAACCAACTCTTTTCCCATATCAGTTAGTAGATTTTTCGGTTTATATTTTGCTCTCTGTAATATTTTTTGCATCGCCAAAGTTGCGTCATTTGCAGACTTTGATTTAACTGGTTCTACCCACAGAAATTTTGAAAACACATTGGTAACTACAAAAATGTATCTAGATCCTTTATTTGATTTCCAGTTTGGTAACATTTCAACTAAATCACATTGCCATAGATTATTTATTCCTTTTACAATAACCCTTCTGCGTCTATATTTTTTTCTGCTTGGTCTATGAAGTTCATTAACAACATCTTCTTTAGTTCTATTGCTCATGACTGAAATTGGACAATGATTAAGTTTCAATAGCGGACATTTTATTATTAATTCACCATAAAAAGTTGGTAGTCACACTATCTTGAGGATGAAAACTAACTGCATCATTCTGGTTGATATATATTCTCTTTCCATATGGAATAGGAATATTGTTTATTTTTAACAAAACCGCATCTTTGGGGTAATCAACATTGATTATTTCACCTGAAGTAAATGGAAATTTATATATTAATCTTCTATCTTGAAGTAGTTGAGAACTTCTTTTAGATGCATCATAGGTTCCAATAAAGGGCATAACAATGTTATAAAACAAATTTGTTTTGGCGATCTTGACGATGTTTAAATTTGAGAAGAAGCATTTATATTTAATTTATTTTTATCTCTATCTAATATATGTGATCCAAATTTGTCAATCGACATTTGGCATGAAAGTCCTACGAGGAATAAATATTTTGTTGCAATACAGTGTTTTTATTTAATTACTTTTGCTTCCCTAAGTTCTTCTAAAATTGACACCTTTTCATTTCATCATCATACAGGTCGACCCGTCATTTGCGTTTCAATCTTTCAACTATTTTATTAATATTGTCGAAATAAATGTAGTCAGTTTTTTTTTTAGATAAGCTTGCATTGAGCTAACATTGCTCCACCTTTTTTTGATGACGAGGATCGTGGTCTCTGAGGAGGTCTTAACTTGCTTAAAGTTCTGAAACTAGAGATACTTGAAATGCTAGATGCAGAAGATCTTGCAGGTTTAATAATGGTTTTTTTCTATTAAATGCTCTTTGGGGTCATAATTTCTTTTGTAAGCATTTGTTCGTTTTTAATATGTCTATATAATTTTCTACATCATCAGGTTTGTAACCTTTAGGATCTTTAAAAAAAGTAGTTGGTACAACCCAGTAGTTCCCTTATAAATTAGATCTCTAGTTAAGTTTTCATTCTTAAACTCAACAGTAGAATCTCCGATTTTCCGTTTTTCTAGTAAAGGGTCGTGAACAAAACCATGTGTATGATCTAGTTCACGACTTCCCTTAATCGAGTCATCAACAAATGATCTTACGAGTTAATTCAAGCATTTCCTGTCTTATATCTGCTGCCGTGGGTTCAATAAAAGATGATGCGGATGGACGATTGGTTTGAGTACCAATTGGTTCATCTAAGAACATATCTTGATTGTAGAAATGATGGAATATCACGAGGAAGATATTTATTATAAATATTCGTTTGTCTTCTTCCTGGTCTTCTTTTTTGTAGTTGAAAAACAACGTTTGCCGATTTCTGGAGTTAATAAAAGTGATGGTGAAGTAAGTTCTCGTTTTACCAAGGGCTCGGTTTTTATTGTTTTAATTAATTCTTGCAAAGGTTCAGTTATTGGTATCTCCTACATTTTAAACTGCAATCCTTATCAATAACTAAAAAATCATAGTTAAATTTCCAACACATTGAACATATTTTTTTAAAAATTTCGATTGACATATCTGAGGTGATATGATCATCATAAACATGTTTTAAATTCGTACCATTTTGTCTAAATAAAATTAAAACATTTGCATTATATTTAATTAGTTGTTTTGGAATAGGTCTGACACAAATAAAAGCAATCGGTGTTTTTATGTCGTCCAAAGGAAAAGTAAACCCGCATAATACTCTGATTACAGCAAACAATATCATCAAAAATTATTACAGAGTTGGGTTTTACCTCTGCAGGTGACACAATGTCTTCTTCGTTTGTCGACTCAAAATATCCTATTTCTTTAATAGCCTGCATTACGTTTCTTAAAAACTCATATTTCGTTTGGTACAAGGATTTTGAAAAAATATATACATTCCCAAAACGTAAACCATTTTCTGACATTAAAAGAGCAACAACCACATTGGTTTTTCCTGAACCAGAAGGTCCTACAATTAAAGCTCTTTTCGAACTACCCCCAAATAACTTTCCATGCTTTTTAAAACTATTTAAGTTGATCATCATGATCATCATGATATTTTTGACTGGAAACGAGAAAGATTGTTTTTCTAACCACATTTTAGGAAAATCAATGTAGATCTAAGAAATATCTTCAAGTTTTTTGGGGATAATACCACGAGTGCTTAAAAATTTCCGATAATTTTTCACGAATGCGTATTTTCTTATAATCGTAGAGAAAACACGCATGAGTGGAAAATTATCTGGTTCATTTTTAAGCACGAATGGTATTTAGGAGGAATATTCCACGAATCAAATACAGGGAAACTAAGCTTTATTAACTGAATATTAAATACATACCTATTTCAAGTTCAGAAATTTGAATTTTATAACAAATTGAACACAAACTTGGATTTAACGGTGTTTCTTGGTTCTCTTTCAATTATATTTTCATCAACTTCCTCTTCTTGAACTAGCCCAAAGCGATTATTCCTATTGACAACTTTTCAAAAATGTTTGACAGATACTTAAAAAAAGGGACTCTAGCGTCTCCCAAAAGAAGGTTTCATATTGTCAAGATTTCATTTTTTGGTTAGGTATGTAACCAAACCTAACCAGGTAAGTGGAAACACCATGTTTCCTAGACGACGTGGTATTTCCGCTATAATTTTTCGAAAACACAACCAGTCTTACGGGAAAATTTGTACATGAGTGGAATATTCATTTAAATATATGATCTCAATTAAGCTTCAGTATATATAAAATGGGAAGACGAAGTAGATGTAGACATATTAGGAGGTCAAAGCTCACGACGAGAGGTGGTTCGTTAAACACTTTAATTAACAAGTTACCATTCGAATTACACACTCCATCATACAATTATTATGGTCCAGGAACCAAACTAGGTAAACGGTTTGTTAGAGGAGATAAGAACAAAAATTCTTTAGACGAAGCTTGCAAACAACACGATATTGCTTACTATAAATTTTCTGATTTAAAACATCGCAAAGAAGCGGATCAGGTATTGGCATTAAGGGCATTTGAAAAACTCAAGTCACCTGAGGCACCAATCGGTGGAAAGGTTGTTGATTTAGGAATATCTGGAATTATGATAGCTAAATCAATATTGGGAATGGGGTTACGAAAAGAAAGGGGAATAAAGTTAAAAAAAAGGAAAAAAGGTTCAATCAAAAAATTTTCTTTTCAGTCTACAGCTCAAAAAGCTAAGAAAGGAATAATCGGAAAAAAATATAAAAATTTACGTGTTGCAGCTCAAGATGCGTTGTCTTTAACCTGCAATTATAAAGGAAGAGTAAAACATCCTACAAATCGAATTATCCCAATTCCAAAAACCAGCGGAGTTTTACCATTAATCCCGTTTTTTGCAGGATTATCTGCGTTAGAAGCACTTAGCGGTGGGGCTGCTGGACCTGCTTCAGCTGTTAATTCGGCGAGTAGCTCTAAAAATAACTACTAACTAACATTGATTTAAGAAAGTATGTCCAGAAATTAAAAATTCCAAATTTTCGTGGTGTATTTATGCGGATTAATATGCCAAACGTTATTGAGTAAATATTATAGACTATATAAATAATAGTAATGGAGCAGGTACACATAGGACTGCTTATATTAAAAATGATAAAATTATCAATTATTTTGATAGTTTCGGCAACTTAAGGCCCCCTTTAGAGATTATAACCTATTTTTTTTTTGCGATGGTAGCAAAAACAAAAATTATATATAATCATAACTCTTAACAGTTTTACAATTCTTCAAGTTGTGGTCAACTTTGTTTAACATTTCTTTATAAAAACACACAATAGATAATCTTAGAATCATTTAAGAAGACAATACGTTAGGATGTCGATCACAATAGCGCTCTCTGCTCAAGGAGCAACGTTGCATGCGGATTTTATCCCTCCAATTTATTTAAATGTTGACTCAGTGTATGTTATAGGTTTAACTAATTTTGAAACTTTTAATGCTATTTCAAACTATGATGAAAAAAATAATAAATTTTTCTATGGGGATGGTAACGATTTTATTAAACTCCCTCCCGGAAGCTATGAAATTCGAGATATTAATAAATATTTAATAGAACAATTTGATAAAATAGGGATTTCGTTTCATTTATTAGCAATTAATAATACTCTACAATCGTTAATTAAATTTTCTACAAATATCACATTTAAAGTATATAGTAAGGTAGTATAGGCAAAATTTTAGGATTCAAAAATCAGGTTATCACAGGTGATGGAAAGAGTAAACATTCAGATGTTTCTGCAGAAATTATAAAAGTTAATTCACTCTGTATCGACTGCCGTATTGCCGAAAGTTCCTACTTGAACGGAAGACCCGTTAATATTATTCATCCATTTTTTCCAAACCTCTAATGGATTTAAAATAATTGAAAGTCCACAAAATATTATATATTTTCCTGTAATCGTGAAAGTGATTTACTTAAAATGACTGTAAAAATATTAGATCAGAACTGGGAAATATGTATGTATTTTCAGGACGAAACAGTTACACTTAGACTGCACATTAAAAAACTAGATTAATAATGGTTGTATTATACAATAGAAATTTTAGTGTTCCAAATAAAAGTGTTCAAAAAACATATAATAGGCATAAATAAGTCAAGAAAAACATTAGTAGACGTGTTAACGTTAAAGAGCTAACAACAGCAAATAAAAAATTTTTGGAGTCTCTAGGACTTAAACTTTTAATATGAATATACTTAATGTTATAGAAAAGCTTTTAATTGATAATTACATCACTCATTCGGAAATTCATTCTTATGAAAATGAAATTGAAAAATACACCCTTCCTTGTGAGAGTTTTCTTTACATAGAAGAAAAGTTAACTAGAGAGGACGAAACAGTTTCTAAAACGTTGAATTTAATAAATAATGGAAATGCCTTTCTTTTTAAAGAAATAAGATACCAATTAAATGGTGTTACTATAGATTCGGTTAGAAATGTTGGTATCACATCAACCCTAAAAGGTTATCTTTCATTTAATGAAAACGAGTCAGCTAAATTACGAAATGCAAGCTGGCATCCTGTTAAGACTCTTTAAACGGGTGTGACTTTGATAATAAATGTATCTATCGTCGATAAAAAAACAGGATTTGTTAATGTTTGCATACCCTTTACAACTTTAATGAGATTCTTCGAAGACTAAAAAAAGTAATACTAAATTCGAAACAAGAGCTAATACTTGTTAGGGACAATACCGATATCAATGCCATTTCAACCACAGATAACAAGGAAAATCCAAAAATTACTCTTAACAAACTTACATGGAAATACCTCATGTATCAGTAGGAATTCCTTAAGAACTATCACTAACAAAAATTATAGGTAAAAATACTGATATAATAGTAGCGTTTGGAAGTTGAGAATTAATTGAGTATCCAGAACTATTAAAAACTAATAGACACAACAGGCCAGTTAAAACCTCAACCCGAGTTGAAACCCCCCGTCATGTTATACTTGCATTTCAACAAGAAAAATAGAATAAGAAAAAGAGCAATATGAGTGAATTTAATTACATAGACTTAAAGAACATCAAAGTATTCTCAAATTCTGAAAGGTATCCTTATAATGATCTCATATTAGATATGAGTAAAAATAAATTCGCTATCTTGTATAAAATGTATTCCAATTTCCGCAATACTTATTATGGAAAAACAGAAGAATCATTATTTGATCCTCTCGTATTCACGGAGAAAGCCCCCATTGCATACATTAATTGTTCTCATCAAAAAGAATCTTTGCAAGCAGGACTTATTGTAATGAGAGTAGAATTTGAACTAAATAAAGAAATAGAAAAGGACACAACAGCTTATTGTCTAATATTACATGATAAAGTTTTCAGTTACAATCCAGTTACTAAAATTGTAAAGCAACTGTAAACTAGCTACGCATGCGGGATTTTGACCTCAAAATTAAATTTAATTCCTAAATATAACAAAAGAGTCAGTTGTTACTAGACGTTTGACAAGAAAACGTGACTAACTGATAATATCACTTCGAGTAGGAGAGATAGAAACTTTTATCAGAAAATTAACAGAACTCAAAAGGATATTGAAGATTACTCCAAAAAAAACATTTATTTTTACGAAATTTTCAAAATTAAAAATATGAGGCTAATTTAGACATTCAAGGTTTTAAGGACGAAAAAAATAAATTTATACTTAAGGAATCGGCAGTTTACGATGGAGATAGAATAAGTCACTATATTTTTAAAAAACCTTTTCCTTTAAACTTTCTTTCGCCTGAGCAACATAAGCAAGCTATTTGGTTAATGAAAAATTATAATTGTATATACTGGAATTCTGGACATACCCCACTTCATCAATTTTCAAATATAATCAAAGAATTGACCGCGGATACTGAATTTGTTTACGTCAAGGAGAAGGAAAAAGCTGAATGTATAAGAAAATATTTAAAAAAGCCAATTATTGAGTTAAGATGAACAAACAGTTTTAATCGCATCTAAACCAAAATGTTTTTATCACTCTAAATCATTATGTATATGTGCACTTTCAAACGTTTTATACTTGTTTGATAATTTTTTTATAAATGAATAAAAATAATATTAGCTTTATGTACTTTGTTTTATTTAAACTTATTATAACATAACTTTAAAATTATATTGTATTTATAAACTGTCAATATCAGCAAAAAAATTGTTTTCTGTTTTTGTTTTCTAAAAAGTTTTTACACACTTGCACAATTTTTTTACAAAATTCAGCATCTTCCAAATATTTGTGACTTTTTATTAAATCTTGAGCATTCATATTATCATCATCACCTGCAAAAGCTAAATATCTTGAGCAAGCATCTGACATAACAAACTCTTCAGGCACTTCGGTCACTAGTTTTTCTATTACAAATACACAATTTCCTAGACTAAACCTTCTTGAGATATTGACAAGTAAAACTCTCTTTCAGCTTCTGCCGCTGATATTTCTTTCAAAATTGTTGAATTTTGAACACATTTTTTTAAACTTATGACCTCACTATAAAAGCTTTATCAGTTCACGCACAAATTCTAACAAATCAAAACAAAACACACAACGATACTGCCTTTGTATAATCTTCTGAAAGTTCGGAATAAAATGGAGAAAAAAATGGTCTACTTCTCATTTGATGCTCATTAACTTCATATAGTAATTTGCTAAATTCACTATGCAATTCTTGAATTGTTGAAATTAATTCGTTATTTTCAGTATTAAATGCCATGTCAACACTGAGGTTAAGTGGTGATTCTTTATATTTAATGTTTCCGCTAGGCTACTATTTTAACAGAGGGGGTAACCTTCTGCGACGAGGCTAAGTTAACGAAGTCGATTCAATAATTTCCAATATTAGGGAAGAGGAGGAGGAGGAGGGGCGTCTCTCCTTAAATAACTACTCAAGATTATCTTAATAATTATGTAAACTATTTGGTAAAGAATTTTCTAAGTTAGTTTCAGGAGTTTGCTGCAAAACTTCTTGATTATGCAGTTCTTGGGAAATAAAATTCCTCTTTTGCATGTTATTGTGTAAAACTGTGTTGCTTGAACTAGTGTCCATTGGCTCTACTTTATTTAAATTTGTCCTTTGATTGAATTTGTTTTGATTATCGAATGGTCTGTGTTGGACTAAAGTGAGGTCTTACAAAGTTTTGTTGGTTATTTGGAAAATTTGGTCTCTGATAGTTAAAATTAGTGTTATGTTGAGAATAATTTGAAAAAGGTCTAGGGAAATTATTTTGTGGCATATTATTTGCGAATGTATTATATGTCGATTTGTGTGGTATATAATTTGGTACGAAATGTGATGTTTGATTAGGGACATAAGTAGGTCTATATACTGGTTTTGTATTTTCATTAAATTGCTGTAAAGGCAATGATGTACCCTTGGTATTTTGCGCATTTTTAAAATATATAAAGTTTTCTTCTTCTCTCACAGACGACATTGCTTGTTCTAGTGAATTTGGCGATTTTAACCTAGTGACTAACTGCAAGTTATATGGGAGTCCATTTATAAATCTCTTTAACGCAAATTTGTCAAAGTGTTGTATTTTAATTAGTTTAGTTTCAGGATCGTCAGGATCTGCGTTTAGTTTTGAAAATAATAAGCTACGAGAATCTTGTACACTCATGCCAAATTGAATAGGATTTTCATTTTTGAATGGTTTTAAGTTTATTAAATCTTGAATTAAACAATGTATCGATCGTTGATCGGAAAAACTGTGTATTAACACATCTTTAATTAAAGTCCAAGAATTAAGTTCTGATCTAGAAACTATTAATTCTGCTGCTCTACCTGTTAGTTTACTGAGAATATTATCAAATAAGCAAACATTTATGGTAGCAGTTGGATTATTTTTGTCTTGAAAAGCTTTCAGCAAGTTTTCCATTGCCGAAATGAATCTATTTAACACCGATATTTTGTTTTTGTTGGCAGTTGAACCAATTGATACTAGTAAAAATTTTAGTTACTGCGTAACCGTTATTTTTTAGAAAAAGTTAAAAGTTATCTGTTTAACGCATTAAGAGAAAAAATAATAGTAATAATTCTTAAAATTAAATAATATATATACAGTTTTTGGATTCAGAAAACATAATCAATAGAACTGAAAAAATCACTTGAAAAACAAAAAATTGTCACTTACAATGCCAAAATTGTGAGAATCTTCATTGGTCCTTATTCTAGCTGGATCGGCGATGTTTGTCCTCACTAGTTCCCACGTAGTTTTGGAGAGAATACCGTTGATGTTCAGTCACCGGGTCTTCCAAAAGGTAGTAGCCAGGAAACCTTTGATATGCAGTCACCGGACTTTCCTGGGACGTTCTGTAGTTCTGAGCTCTCTCGTTCTGTTTTCTCGTCTTCTTGATTCTTTTGTAATTGGCTGGTTTTCTCCAATTGTTGCTTAGGATCTGCACTATTTGCTTTGGGTTGAAAAGGGCTTTTTGGAATTTTCGTAGGTTTTTTTTCCGAATAACTTTTTGAACGAAACCGAATGCGCCAAATAAATGTCGGGCCGAAGGAAAGACGTCTTTAAAAATCAATTTTATTCTTAAAAACACACCGAATTTAACAAATTCGAAACGAATCGATTTGAAATACAAGTTTAACACTAAAACGTTTACAGTCAGGACTACTACAGAAGTGTCCCCTAAATGAATGTCACTTATATTTATAACATTTCGTTATCTTACATACGTGGTGGTAGAATATATGAAGTCAGCGGTTATGCAAAATGTAACTCGCGTACATGGTGAGGGGCAAGAAGGGGGTGGTGCATGGGTAACCTTCAAAAGTTTCAAGGTCAAACCCAAGGTCAAGTGGTCGGGGCCCCTTCAAGGTCAAATGCCGTCACACAATTGACGTCATCAGTGAGAGGGGGACAGGGACGTAAGAGGGGGGGTTGCCCTGTGCGTAGATTTTCACTCTACTTATTTCAACACTTGATTTACAAGTACAATATGTTAAATTAATTGGATAAATTTTTTTTGGACTGAATTTTTTAACATCCATTAAGCGGCTATTTTGTTTCGCCATAATTACTTCACACCAAAATTTTCTCAGATTTGATTTCTGTGACAATTTGAAGACCATTCGATAAGTAGTTTTTTTAAGATCTTATATAATCCTTGATTTTTGGCCAAAATTAAAAGTCAATCTGATAAGTGGTTTTTCCGCCAGAACGACATATAAACCGAGAAAAAAACTTATAACATGGTTTTAATAGAGTAATTATAGTGGTGTCTCAGGTTTGCAGATCTAAACGAACTCTCAAGACTGCGACCCTCCTCCTTAATGTGCCTTCACAAGAAATAGAGTTTCGCTTGTGATACAATAGAAAACTGAAAAAGGAACTAAAATAATACGCGGTCTTAAATTGAAATAGACTGGGAAAATTTGTATATTCTTTTAAGTTTTAGTCATATGCAAAACCCCTTTCTGTAAAATAAAATTTTACTAAATATAAAATATTTAATTTAAAATTCGTTTTTACTTGATATTAGATAAAACTATAAACATAACCTGGTGCTGGTTATCTTTAACTTGCGGTAATAATATTTAAAACATAGTCAGTTTAACGAATTTTCCTTTCACACGGAACAGTTCCACGTCTTAAATTCAGAAATATTTTTATATCGTACTGTCTTGCGATCTACAATGGTATAAAATAATTGACAATTGACCAGTTTTTCGTTTATTTTCAGTTATAGATAAAAAAAGGGAAACCAAATAATTTTTTTCTGAGTAATAAAAAGATATAGAAACAACATATTAATTTAACGTCGATTATTTTTTAGAGTTAAATCCTTCACAGGTGGATAAAACATTACAATCTAAGAAAATATTTCCAAATGAACCATGTCTATTAAGTTTTTTTTAAGGATTAACGATTTTTTTGTAACGCATGCTATACGTATTTTAACAGTCTCTTATATTTTAGAATCTAAAACATGACATTGCATTTATTTTTTCATTAAGTAGTATTTTTAACAAAAAATATTCAAAATTCCTAAAACATAACAGTAAAATTGAATGCCTCCAAATATCTTAATGTGTACATCAATTAATTAAAAAATCCTTTTAAATCGTACCTTTCAGTTTGCGAATTTTAACAACTATCCACCCACATATATATATATATATATATATATATATATATATATATATATATATATATATATATATATAAACCACTGTGTGGTGAAACGCGATTGATTTTGTATCCTACAATTTGTCGGCTTGTCAAAATTCTTGACGATACGAATGTTTCCGAAGTTGTCCCTTTAAATTGGTTACTTTTATCTGTCGTTGTCTAATTTTAATCTCCTTTTTCGACTGTCCTTTTTTTATAATCCCTATTCTTTGCTTAGGTGCTAGCCACAGACTCGCCTCTAGAAACCAGAGGCAACAATTGATCCTGTTTAGCCGAACGTGAGTATCGAATGGCTGGTTTATTTGAATGTAGCGCGAAACGTGACGTGAAATAATATGGAACTTTTAGTTAGTGGCATACCGGTATATTAATCTATGCACATCGGTAAAATTTTCAACTTTTCACCGATTTGCTTGCAAGTATATGTGGGCACCTAGAAAAGGCATTTTCTATTTCTGTGAACATGTTGGTTTTTCATAAAGTTGTATTATTATTAAATCCTTTATTTAGCAATAGCTAGTATATACAGTTTACAATAGTTGTCATTTCATACACATATCTTAAACTAAATAATTTTGTAAGGCGGTAGAACTACTAAACAAGTAAAATACAAATATTTAAAATAATAATATATATGAACACTACAACAAACATTTACACATAAATAAACATGTAAGTTAAGCCCAATTTACTCCCTATTTATTCCACTAACCGATAACAAATAAGTTTTTATGTTCTATTACACATACATTCTAATGAGGAAGAGCTTTTAATAGAGTTTGGAAGTTTATTGAAATCATCCAAACCTCTATGAAAAACTGAGCTACTTCCCATATACTTATTTTTGGGAGGTATAAAAAAATGTGTTCTTTGCCCTATGTTTTAATTGTGCACCTCGTGGTTATAAATTAGCTCTTTAGTTAAATACGAAGGGGTGTGTCCTATTCTTATTTTTAAAATATTCTTTTTTAGAAAAATAACAATGTTTTTAAGATTTTCACTATATATTTGTTGTCAACATGACATTTCGATTGCATTTACTCACACACAAAGATAAAATCTTTAAATCGAATAGATTAGAAACAAATATTAATAAGATGAGGAATATAAACTTGTGACACCGTACAAATAACAAGCAGTAGGGTCACTTATCAATTTACGCGAATCCTGCCGAGGAAATGCGATCGGTATTTCTCCTCGCGTCTCGTGCCCGCTGGAGCCAGACGAGCATTTATTACACCGCATTGTTGAACAGAGTGCGTCAATATAAACGGACGACGTGTGACGGTGATTTTGTATAGAGTGACCTCGCAAAATATATTGATTCCAGGTTTCTGTATTGGAAAAACTTTATTATTTTATTAAGTATGAGTTATTGTTCTATAACGAAATAAACAGTCATTTCCTTATAATTGGATTGCATTTATAAATTAAAAAGATATTTTAAGATGGGTATCGCCATCTCTCGGTCGATCTGGTAACTGACGCTTTTGTACCAATTATAGATTGTCGATTTTCGGCATAGAACTCTATTATCTAGTTATAATTTCGCAGTTACCGACTTTTAAATCGGAATCAAATTAAAGATTTCTTTAATATGTTAAATTGTAAAACAGCGTACTTTACCGGGATTAAAACATCAATTTTTGACGATAGAAGTGGACAAGTTGACCGAAAAGGTACAGCCACTTCAGCTGGGTCCGCCATAGTGGTTAGGTGAGTGTTTTAATTTCTTAAAAATTTCACCCATGAAAATGTAAGTAATCCTTTCGAATTTTATCATATGTTCAATATCACTGATATACCTTAATATCAGGAGTTGGTTTAGCTAAATATTTTCATATTTGATTGAAAGATGATGATTTAAACTTGCATTTTCATACATATTTTTTTTTAAACTGAGTAATATCCGAAAGGAAATTTAATATTGAGTTCTCTAAGTTTTTTTTAGGCGTTTGCCACAATATTTTGGAGGCTTAACCTCAATATTCCATAAATTATTATTCAAGTTTTTCATATTTTTATAATTTTATCGAAACACTCACCACATCGATGGTCGCTGAAAGTCATTTTTATTGTTAATTTCATATCTATGTTATATTGATATTTACCTGTACTGGCTAAGGCCATATGGATTATATTTTTTTAAAATATTTTGTAATTAGAGTACAAAATATTGTTTTTTATTCTTACTTTTAAATTTATTTTGATTTTATCCCTCTCACCTGATTTGATTTTTAGTGCATAGATATACTTTTTCTTTTGTGATTTTGTTCTTGAGTAACAGGAAAATTAAAATTTGTTACCAATTTTAAATTTTAGTTTATTCTATTTGATATGGTATTTAACTTCACTATAACATAGTTATTTTTAAGGATTTAATTGTCATAAAAAAAGTTTGTAATTATTTCTGAAGTTGAAAGTCACTATTCTGGTCTAAAACTTTAAATCATCTTTACATGTAATCACTGAGGCTGACAGATTACCACGCCAAGCAGTTCTGTGGTTGAGTCCTCCGAGATACCATTGAAGTCCTGAAGACAGAAGAGGCTAACCAAGGGACAATCCAAAGCCTACAGGCGAAGAGGTTCCGGAGAGGCTAATACACAGTTCAGGCAGTTAAGTAGTCAGTTGTCAGCAGATGTAAAGACCAGAGTACAAAAAAAAAACTAATAAAATCCTTAAACTTTTAAAATCTATTTATAGCTTTTAGTATAATTTTTATTAAACTGTTTATATATTTTTTAGTAGTTTTTATTTGCTGTGAGATGGCGCCATATAAATTTTGGCCAATAAAATAAGAGGTAATCCACACTAGCCGAGCTAACTTTAAAACTTTTTGACCAGCTCCAACTTGGTCATTGCTCTCCAAAAAGTAACAAAAAAAAAACTTTCTCCAATAAAGTAATTTTTGCGTTACAAATTGACGCCCAACGTGTTTTTAAGTGGTGTGCTTAATGAAACTTTATTTTGTTGGTCATTTTCTCACAGTAAATAATTTTTTGTAAACTGATACTCAAGATTTTCAAAAAAAAAAAAAAAATTCTGGTCATTACATTTTTTATTTTTTTTCTTATTGGTCTATAATATATTATATCGTTATTTTTTTTTATTCCTTGATTTTTAACATACATATTTACTTGAAACTATTATTTCTTTTTAACTATATCTATATCTGCATTATTTTATCTTACCTCTGATATATACCAAAATGGATGTAAATAATCTTAAAACTAATGAATTAACTTATGAATTAGATCTACGTCAAGTTGAGAACGCTGCTCAATTGTCAGTAGAGGAAAAAAGAAAAATCTTAAGGGGTTGTCTTAAACAAGAATCCTCAAATAGAAGTTTTATTGAACCGTCTAATAGTAAACCATTTGTAGTCGATCTGAAAGGGGCTTATGAGACTTTTAATGATTTGTTTAGTTTGGTAACTAAATTTACTGCTTCTTCGATCGAGAAAAAAAGAATAGAAGATAGGTTAACTCATTTATCTAACAGAGTCCAAAGACTCTTACCTATTGATCAACAACAAATTTCAGATAAGCAATCTCTAATGACTAAAATTCTTACTCTTGAGGGTGACTTTGCATTTAAATTAGATAGTTTGGAAAATCATGCCAGTACTTCTACACCTACCGAAACTATTCCTAATATGACAATTCCTTCTGTACCTTCGGTACATAATAATAATAGAAAATCAATACCTCCTTATAAGTGGAATGTCAGTTTCGATGGCTCCACAAATAATGAATCTGTCATATCATTTTTAGAAAAAATTGAAGAACTTAGAATAAGTCGTAATGTTACAAAACAAGATTTGTTTTTATCAGCTTGTGATATTTTTAAAGGTCCCGCATGGACTTGGTTTTCTACAAATAGGCATAATTTTTCAAATTGGGATGAAGTTGTAATTAAATTAAAATCTGATTTTTTACCATATTTCTATGAACAGGATTTGCTTACTGAAATACAAAACCGTACCATGGGTAATGATGAGAGAATAACTTTATATATTTCTTCCATGGAATGTCTTTATCATAAATTATCCAATTTACCTTCTGAAAAATCAAGAGTTGATCAGATACGTAGGAATCTTTTGCCATTTTATATTAACCAATTAGCTTTACTTGATATTAATACTATTTCTGAACTTTCTAACTTATGCAAAAAACTCGAAGAATCTAGGTCTTGGTCTGATAGATATAAAGCACCTCCTTCTAATGATAGTAATTTATTGGAACCGGAATTAAACTATAAACCACAGGATCACAAAAATTTTGCACAAAGTAGTTCTTTTGATAATTCAAAAAATAAAAATGTATCGAACAGTCAAAGTAATTTATCACATGGTAGTTCCTTTAATGGTTCAAAAAACAATTTTAATAATGGTCAAAATAGATTTTCTAAAAACAGTAATGTATCTACTTTTAATAAAATTAAAGTATGTTGGAATTGTGATAGAAATGGTCATAGCTATACCGACTGTCGTTTTCCAAAAAATTTGTTTTGCTATGGATGTGGAAAAAAAGGTGTTATAAAATCTAAATGTAATTGTTCAAAAAACTTCAAGCGAGGTGGCGACACGTCTCAAGTACATGCCGTCACCAATTCGACAAATCAAATCCCTTCAGAGTCACATCATCTAACACAAAGCAACACACAGAATTCAGAAAACCAATAACTTTTAAAACTTCAAATGAGGAATGGTCAGAATGGCTGAATTATATAAAAAATTTCTTTTCTCTTAAAAATTCTCAAAGTTTTATATCTCCTATATTTTCAAAAAAAGAAAATGATTCTAGGCCTTACTTAGAAATTTCTGTAGATAATATCGATATATTGGCATTGGTAGACACTGGTTCAAATAATTGTATTCTTGGTTCTGGTGGTTTTTCTCTCTTACAAAAATTAAATCTTAAAATTCATTATGACACAATTTTAAATGTTTCAACTGCAGATGGAAAAATACAAGATTATCTGGGATATGTTAATTTACCTATAAATTTAAATAATATTTTACATGAAATTAAAGTTCTTATAATACCGAGTGTTATACATGAATTAATTTTGGGTGTCGACTTTTTACAAATGTTTAAAATAAAAGCTGATTTCTATAACTCATCTTATGATTGCAAGGTGGTTGAATGTAACACAATTAATTCAATATTGGATTTAAATGATTTGACTTTAGAACAACGAAATGAATTAAATATTGTAATTGATATGTTTAAGAGCATAGACTCATCTGATAGATTAGGACTAACACATGTCATTTCTCATTCAATTGACACTGGTGATGCTAAGCCCATCAGGCAAAGACAATATCCACTTTCTCCAAAAATGCAAGAACATCTTAGAAAAGAAGTTGATGAGATGTTAAAATTAAATATAATACAACCTTCTAATTCTCCTTGGTGTAGTCCTCTTTGGATAGTTGATAAAAAGTCAGGGGAATACAGAGTAGTATACGACGCAAGAAAAATTAACCTAGTCAGTATTAAAGACTCCTATCCAATGCCAAGAATTGATACAATACTTTCTAAACTACGAGATGCAAAATATTTGTCTTCACTAGATTTACGTAAAGCTTTTCATCAAATACCTCTTGATCCATCTTCTAGACCAAAAACAGCATTCGCAGTACAGGGTCTTGGTCTTTTCGAATATAAAGTAATGCCTTTTGGCTTGATTAATAGTGCAGCTACTATGCAGCGTGCAATGGATATTATTTTAGGTCCAGCTTTGGAACCTTATTGTTTTGTTTATTTGGATGATGTAATAATAAGTACTCCAACTTTCGAATTACATTTAAAAATTTTAAAACAAGTTTTTGATCGTTTAAAGTATGCTAACTTAACAATAAATCTTGAAAAATGTAAATTTTGTAAACCATCTTTAAATTATTTAGGTTATGTTGTTGATAAAAACGGATTGCACACTGATGAAGAAAAAATTTCAGCTATTCAAAATTACCCTGTCCCTAGAAATACAACTGAAATTAAAAGGCTTATTGGATTAGTCGGTTGGTACCGAAGGTTTATTAAGGACTTTTCTTCTATTTCTTCTCCTATCACAGATCTTTTAAAGGGCCGGAAAAAGGCTCAATCTATTTCATGGACTTCTGAAGCTGATAAAGCTTTCCTTGAGATTAAGTATAGGCTTACAAATGCTCCTGTTTTGACTAGCCCTGACTTCTCTAAACCTTTTTTCATTCAGACAGATGCAAGCGATACTGGCATGGGTGCCGTTCTTTTTCAAGAACCAGACGGTTTCGAACACCCTATAGCATATGCTAGTAAAACCCTGAATAAATGCCAACGTAAATATTCTGTTTCTGAAAAAGAAATGCTTGCCTTAATCTTTGGCATTGAACAATTTAGAAGTTATGTAGAGGGTACAACTTTCACAGTCTACACAGATCACTCAGCATTAATTTGGCTTCATAATATCTCGAATCCTACTGGGAAATTGGCCAGGTGGGCATTAAAATTATCTCAATTTGATTTCAAAGTGGTACATCGAAAAGGTTCTCTAAATGTTGTCGCTGATGCTCTATCTCGATCTCTTCCTCATGAAAGTGATTCTGATATTTCTGTTTTTGACGTAGCTACCTTGATTCCTGATAAATGGTATACTGATATGGTTTCTAAAGTTTCTAAAAATCCTAACTTGTTTCCTACATTTTGTGTTCAGGATAATCTCCTGTATAAACATATATTTAATTCTTATGGAATATCTAGTAATCTTAATGAATGGAAAATAGTCATACCTACTATGAATCGTAAAGAAATTCTTAAACTGAATCATGACGATGAATGTTCTGGACATTTTGGAATATCTAAAACTTTATCTCGTATTTTATCTTTATATTACTGGCCAGGACTTCGTAAGGATGTTTATCGATATGTACGTAGATGTACAGTCTGTCAAGCTAATAAAGCTCCTAATAAAGCAACACCAGGCCTCATGGGTGATTGCAGAAATGTAAATTTTCCATTTCAAATGCTTTCAGCAGATCTCTTGGGTCCTTATGTCAGATCTAAACAAGGTAATCGCTATGTTTTAGTTATGGTAGATTGGTTTACTAAATTTGTTTTTGTCCATCCCATGTCTAATGCTACTTCAAAGAGTATTATTAAATTTATCGAAAATCAAATTTTTCTTGTTTTTGGTGTTCCTCAAATTTTTGCTTGCGACAATGGTCCACAATTTATCAGCAAAGAATTTAAACAGTTTTTAAATAATTATGATGTTCAAAAAATATTTTATAATCTTAGATATCATCCGCAAGCTAATCACACTGAAAGAGTAAACCGTGATATTGTACGCTGTATACGTAGTTACATTCATGAAAATCATAAAGATTGGGATACATGTATATATAAAATTGGCCAAGCCATTAGAACAGCTGTACATGAGGTCACGGGTTACTCTCCAGCATTTTTGACATTTGGTAGAAATGTTCCTGTTTCTGGTTCTTATTATGGTAAAATTCCTAAAGAAAACAATAATTTACCCTCAGTATCTAATAAAGACCAGTATGTCAAAGACTTGCAAGAATTACCTACTCTTTTCTCTAACATTCAAAATAAAATTAAAAGTTATCATCAGAAAAATACTAAACATTATAATCTTAGAAAAGAGATATTTCTTTTAGAGTCGGTGATAAATTGTGGAAAAAGAATTTTACATTATCTAATGCACCTAATGATTATACCGCTAAATTTGCTCCTAAATACATACCTTGTGTCGTAAATAAAGTAATTTCAAAAGTATCTTATAACTTAAAAGACATGGATGGTAATGACCTTGGTAACTGGCATATTAATGACTTAAAAGAAAATTTTTGTGGAAGTGACGAAGAATCATTTAGTGATTCCGAATAATTCTACTTGTATACACCTAAATTTTGGTGTATCGTTTTTCTGCACCCTACACCTTATCGCAGAATACGATACTTTGGGTTAGTAGTGGGCTCGCATCGTTTTTCTTTACATTTTGGATTCTTCAGTGTAAGGAAAATATTCTGTGTAAAACTATTCCAGAATATATTAATGACAAATAAGAACTTGTCACACATATATGTACATGTCACTTTTTATATCTTATATATAATTTTCATTATTTCATTTTTAGATCCTTATATCTTATCTTCATATCTTCTAGGACATCCTGTACTTTTTGACCAGTACATGATTGTTCGAAATTATCTTTAATTTACCTTATATTTATAAAAATCCAATAATGATTTCTCAAATTTTGCAATATTATTATTACTTAATTTATCTTTTCTTAATGGATTTATTGCATATTATTTTCTTACTTTAATTTAAAGTGACATGTTATTCAACTTTTAAAATACTGGTGTATACATTTAACTTTTTGACTTTTCTTTGGATATTTCTATCGTATCATTTTTTCTACAATTTGACTTCTTATATATGGATCTACAAATTTTGTATTTGATTAGATATAGCTATCTGATGACTTGGTGAAACTTGATGGATATATATGTATATATCTATATCTTTGACTTTTCTTTATTGAGAAAATTTACCTAAAATTTAAATCTTGCCTGGATATAACCATTATCTTACAATTTCGATTTTTTATTGAAATTGTATATCTTGAAAATTTCGATTTTCTTATTGAATTTGTATATCTTGAAAATTTCGATTTTCTTATTGAATTTGTGTACCTTGACAATTTCGATTTTCTATCGAATTTGTGTATCTTATCTGATTTCTGTCTATATTCATATAGAAGATTTTTCTCAATTACCTGATTTTGACGTTTGAAAATCTCGATGGTGACTTTGAATTAATAAACATGAGCTTATTAATTTGGATTATAGGAAGTTCTCTTAGACTTGCCTATTGGCAGTAATCTGATTGCCTCTTTTTTTTGTTTTTTCCAGGCTGTGTAATGTTGGGTGCTAGTAAGTGCCATAACCTTAATTTAGTCCATTTTATGGTACCTTAATCGGCTAGGGTGAGTTTATGGGGGGTCGGTTACTTGCCGGTGGTTCGAATGGGCTGTATTTCTACAGTTCCATTCACATAGGGATTGCCTTTATGGGGGGGCTGACTACTGTAGCTCATTCTTCCCTACATATCTCTCTGACAGGTCGCTGGTAGTAACATTTTACGGAACACCTGCTAAGTATTTTTGTTTAAATCAGATTACTTAGTTAATTTCAGCCTGGTGGAGCTATATCCTATTTTTTTTTTTTTGGTCATTTGGACTCTCTAGTTTTAGGACACATTGGTTGGATTTATTGTGATTGTTCCAGGAATCTGTTAGCTGTAACTTTGCTCAAGGCTAGAGCACGAGGTCTTCCTATGCATTATGAGGTTGTACGCAACTCTAGCTAGGCTCATTTTAATATTTGAAGTTTCTTATAACTTGTGAGTACATTACTGTGCTATGTATCAGCTGATCGTGACTTGGTTATCTCATAGTAGGCTAACTTATGTTTTATCTTTAAGTATTAGTTATAAGTATCTTCTTATTTTTCAGATATTTATTGACACAAAATTGTCTGCATAGAATTGTTTTTTATTCTTGTCGATTATCGAATTTCTAGTTAACCTAAGGTTGGGATATTTTCTTGCATATTAGGTTTTTGATTAGAGTCATTTCTGCAGTGTATCCTTTAAAGTAAGCTTGTATACCGAGTTAGTCCTTTGGATTGATGGAAATCAAACCTTGTGGGAAAGTGTCACCCGTTTTGTTTTGGGGATAGATATGCCTTAGCGCGAAATGAGGCATAGGCTTTTTTCATTCTTGGGGGGAGGCATTGGCCTGACCTGGTGGATAGCCATGCTAACTTATTTTGTTTTCGGGCGCTAATCATAAATATTAGCTACCTAAGCATTGTAGAAGTGACAAATTTAAAATATCTGTATAACTTTCTATATAAAGTTTCCTCAGAATTTTCTTTAAAAAAAAAAAAAAATTCTTGTATTATTAACATTGGATTTACTTCAATTTTACCTTTCTAATAATAGTACAATTATTAGACAGAGTTTTTATTACACTTTGCATTTAACTTTAACTTTTTGATTCTCTTATAAAATTTTTTAGGTTCCTTATTAGTGAAAAATTTGCTAACAAGTTACCAAATTTTTCTTACCGGGTTGAGGGGGTTTATAACGAAATAAACAGTCATTTCGTTATAATTGGATTGCATTTATAAATTAAAAAGATATTTTAAGATGGGTATCGCCATCTCTCGGTCGATCTGGTAACTGACGCTTTTGTACCAATTATAGATTGTCGATTTTCGGCATAGAACTCTATTATCTAGTTATAATTTCGCAGTTACCGACTTTTAAATCGGAATCAAATTAAAGATTTCTTTAATATGTTAAATTGTAAAACAGCGTACTTTACCGGGATTAAAACATCAATTTTTGACGATAGAAGTGGACAAGTTGACCGAAAAGGTACAGCCACTTCAGCTGGGTCCGCCATAGTGGTTAGGTGAGTGTTTTAATTTCTTAAAAATTTCACCCATGAAAATGTAAGTAATCCTTTCGAATTTTATCATATGTTCAATATCACTGATATACCTTAATATCAGGAGTTGGTTTAGCTAAATATTTTCATATTTGATTGAAAGATGATGATTTAAACTTGCATTTTCATACATATTTTTTTTTAAACTGAGTAATATCCGAAAGGAAATTTAATATTGAGTTCTCTAAGTTTTTTTTAGGCGTTTGCCACAATATTTTGGAGGCTTAACCTCAATATTCCATAAATTATTATTCTAGTTTTTCATATTTTTATAATTTTATCGAAACACTCACCACATCGATGGTCGCTGAAAGTCATTTTTATTGTTAATTTCATATCTATGTTATATTGATATTTACCTGTACTGGCTAAGGCCATATGGATTATATTTTTTTAAAATATTTTGTAATTAGAGTACAAAATATTGTTTTTTATTCTTACTTTTAAATTTATTTTGATTTTATCCCTCTCACCTGATTTGATTTTTAGTGCATAGATATACTTTTTCTTTTGTGAATTTGTTCTTGAGTAACAGGAAAATTAAAATTTGTTACCAATTTTAAATTTTAGTTTATTCTATTTGATATGGTATTTAACTTCACTATAACATAGTTATTTTTAAGGATTTAATTGTCATAAAAAAAGTTTGTAATTATTTCTGAAGTTGAAAGTCACTATTCTGGTCTAAAACTTTAAATCATCTTTACATGTAATCACTGAGGCTGACAGATTACCACGCCAAGCAGTTCTGTGGTTGAGTCCTCCGAGATACCATTGAAGTCCTGAAGACAGAAGAGGCTAACCAAGGGACAATCCAAAGCCTACAGGCGAAGAGGTTCCGGAGAGGCTAATACACAGTTCAGGCAGTTAAGTAGTCAGTTGTCAGCAGATGTAAAGACCAGAGTACAAAAAAAAACTAATAAAATCCTTAAACTTTTAAAATCTATTTATAGCTTTTAGTATAATTTTTATTAAACTGTTTATATATTTTTTAGTAGTTTTTATTTGCTGTGAGATGGCGCCATATAAATTTTGGCCAATAAAATAAGAGGTAATCCACACTAGCCGAGCTAACTTTAAAACTTTTTGACCAGCTCCAACTTGGTCATTGCTCTCCAAAAAGTAACAAAAAAAAAACTTTCTCCAATAAAGTAATTTTTGCGTTACAGTTCAGTAGACAATTGTTATGCTAGAACAGGCAGTGGCCTGCCACTTTTCAGATGCCCTAAGAACGAAGAAAGGTAGGAATTCTATTAATAATAATAGATATATTTTTTTGTTAAAATGTAAAATGCAGCAATATCTTGAATACCTGTAAAAACTATTAATTTTTTGCAGGTGTAATAAATGGAAAAATTAGGATTTACAGGCAATCATAGGTATGCCAATATTACGTCACAACAATGTAATAAACGTATAAAAATATGCAGTCTTCATTTTACAAAGATAGTTTTACCTGCAAATTTGGAAACCAACTTACACCGACTGCTGTTCCTTCTTTAAACTTGTCTCGTGAAACAGGTAATTATGATTAATAATTGTGGTTTTTTAACTATCAATATAGCCTCAATATAATCAGGTTTAAAATAAAATAAAATAAATAAATAAAATGTTTATTAACGGTTTCCCATAAATGGAAAAACTAAATATTATAATGTACAATATAGGACAAAGTACTTATCAGTCATGTGTTTATTTATTTTAGAAAACCAGGCAAGTACCAGTCCTAGTGAGAAAAAGTTTTCTGATACTTATAGTCAGGCAGAAAATAAAAAACTTGGATCAGATGTTAGTAGTCAAACTGAGGGTTGCAAGATATGTTTTGATGCTACGATTCAGACAGAAAACGTAACCCAAAAAGGTAAAAAATATATTAAATTACTTTAGACCTAGAAAATAAAAGTTTTAAGTGAGTAGAGAAGGTATGCGGGTTCTGAATGTGGTGCTACTAAGCCCCGCCCACCTGTGTGACGTCATTCGACCTTGAGATTAAGCTCCGCCTCCTGACCAATGAGATTAAGCCCCGCCCCATGATAATGATTATTAAGCTCCGCCCCATTACCAATGAGATTAAGCCCCGCCCCATGACCATGAGATTAAGCCCCGCCCCACGACCTTGGAGAGTTTTGTATACCACGTTTTCATATTTTTCCTTGAAGTGACGTCATATGACCTTGGGCGCACGTGTTTACATCAGATATATTGTTTGGCCTTGGGAGTGTGACGTTTTCATGTTTGTCCTTGAAGTGACGTCATATGACCTTAAGCGCACGTGTTTGCATCATCTCTATTGTTTGGCCTTGGGGGTGTGTGACGACAGATGGCCTCGAGTGTTAGCTATTAAAACCAAATGATATTTAAATAAACAACATTTAGAAATATTTATTTAATTAATTACAATTTTTAAATTTGTGTGTTTAAAATTAAATGTACCAAGCAATAGCAGATCAATATTTAAATTTGAGTGTTTAGAATAAACAAAGGGGGTATGTGACGTCATTTGCAGTAGATAGGTATCTTTTTTAAAAGGCGTGTTGATTAATATGGTGTATTGGATTTAAGCTTACGCCGGACGGTCAATATGACATGCAGGGATTGGGTGTTTGGGTTAATGTG
Organism: Kuschelorhynchus macadamiae; assembly: GCA_030620095.1. Lineage (NCBI taxonomy): Eukaryota > Metazoa > Arthropoda > Insecta > Coleoptera > Curculionidae > Kuschelorhynchus > Kuschelorhynchus macadamiae. The sequence continues at coordinate 22,188 of JAUTXW010005081.1, read as the reverse complement.
GAAAAAAGGTTAAATTATGCCCAAAAACCAGAAAACATCATTTTCGTATAAAATTCACGAATCCTATTGCAGTAGATAGGCTAAAATATGATATGCAGGGCTTGGGTGTTTGGGTTAATTGCCCCGCCCTTGTAACCTTGGGTCTATTTGACCTTGAAACATTTTGAAGGTCAAATTGTATGACCTTGGGTTTATTTGATTTTGAAAAATTTTCCTGACCTTGAGAGCCCAGGTGTGCTGTGTAGTTTGACCTTGAGGCGATGTGACGTCATATGACATTGAGCGCGCATCATACTTTTTCGATATTTGTCCATGACCTTGAGAGCCCAGGTGTGTTTCACATTATTTTACAAATCAGAAATGTCTAACGAAAAACCTTGGGTCTATTTGACCTTGAAACATTTTGAAGATCAAATTGTATGACCTTGGGTTTATTTGCCCTTGAAAATTTTTCCTGACCGCGTTTGGTTTCGAACCTTAAATTATGTATGAATAAATAGTTTTAGAAAGTTGTAAATATTTAGTTAGGTAAAAAATAAAATATTAAGCTGAAAACTCCTTATAGAGATAATTTTTGAGTGTACGTATGACTCATTCAACTATCGCAGCTTTTTTTGTGCTGTACATCGAATAATGATTAATGTTATATTCCTTAACAAGATTTTGGAATATGTTATTAAAAAATTCTTTTCCCTGATCGCTTGGGGGTATGTGGCGTCATTTGCAGTAGATAGGTATCTTTTTTAAATTCTGTTATTTTCAACAATTTTTAAATTTGTGTGTTGTTAACTTTTGCGATTTTAAACTGTTCCGTGAACCATGAGGGCGTATATGCTTTATCAAAGACACTTTTGTGTTTGCTTATTCGAACTATATCACCCAAACGAAATTTAAACTTTTTGGGTACTATTTTTATCCAATTGTATGCATCAAAGCGTGTAGTTGATTTAACGTTTACAGGTTTCATACCAAATAGTACCCAAAAAAGTTTAAGTTTCGTTTGGGTGATATAGTTCGAATAACGTCACATACCACCAAGCGACCAGGGAAAAGAATTTTTTAATATTCAAACCTATCGAAATATGTATATTGGTTAAGGTTATTATTAAAATAAATACCCAACGAACTTCAACTTTGTTTTATTTAAATATGTGTTTATTACAATTACAAACTCGGTTTATTCACAACAATCATCATTCTTGATTATCTTCATGACAATCAGCAATCTTGATTATCTTCATATATGAGTAATCCTCATCAAACTGGAGCTATATTGATTTCTCATTTTGAAATTATTACCAAAAATGTTTTCCCCAAACATTATTCAACTTATCCCAAAACGATATGAAAATGGAGAATATAATTTTAAAATTTGTTAATTAACCCAAACACCTAAATTAAAAGAAGACAATAATACCAAATTAAATAAATATTTCTAAGTTAAGGAATATAACATTAATCATTATTCGACGTATAGCACAAAAAAAGCTGCGATAGTTGAACGAGTCATACGTACACTCAAAAATTATCTCTATAAGGAGTTTTCAGCTTAATATTTTATTTTTACCTAACTAAATAGTTACAACTTTCTAAAACTATTTATTCATACATAATTTAAGGTTCGAAACCAAACGTGGTCAGGAAAAATTTTCAAGGGCAAATAAACCCAAGGTCATACAATTTGACCTTCAAAATGTTTCAAGGTCAAATAGACCCAAGGTTTTTCGTTAGACATTTCTGATTTGTAAAATAATGTGAAACACACCTGGGCTCTCAAGGTCATGGACAAATATCGAAAAAGTATGATGCGCGCTCAAGCATTACATAATTGTGTGATACTCTGACAACATCACCTTCATGATGAATAATGACATTGATCTGAAACGTCAATTGATTGGGGTTACAGATGCCGTTCGAAAAAATTTAAACAAATTAGAGCTGCTAATGTACAAGATAAACTTGAATTGGACAAATTTTATGAGCCGACTGCTAAGCCTTTGACTTCTATATCCAATGCAGTAACACAAAAGTCTCGTAAACATATACAATCACAACCGAAAAGTTTAAGCACATACATAGAGGAGCCATTAAATAAATCAAGCATGTTCATGTCAGAAGAGTTTCCTGTAGAAACGTCAACACCGATCACAGAAAGGCCTAAGTACACGGCTGAAACATCGATTAATACCCCGAAAAACGAGACGTTAGATGGAATTTATGCAACACCTTCTCCATCAAACAAATCTACAATGTCAGCTGTCACATTAAAAGATCGCTCATCTCCGGATATTATCATTAATACATATATGAATGGTTTAAAGACAAAACCATCAGAATTCGATACAGTTTATGGAGTACATCATAATTCAAAAGTAAAAAACAAACAGTTTATGGGTAATTTGGAAATACCCTTTCCTCCTAGTAAAGTGGCATTATGGCGCGAATCTAATAATATTGCAACCTTTGAAGGGAATGCGGAACTTTACGATTTGATATTCTTAAAAAATCCACGGGTATTAGAGCATATCGAAAAGATGACTCCCGAAGTGGCAGAAGACTATAAAAAGATGCTCTGGTTGACAAATGCACCATACAAGGGCTATGATGAGAAGCGGGGACTACAGGAAACCAGGCGGAAAAAATATGTAGAGATTATAAAACCATTAATGACAGGGAATCGATTGGGAAGTGGGATCGCAGGTAAAAAAACATATGCTCAAGTAGTGCTACCATTAAAGAAACGTGTTTTATCGGAAACTCCTAGCTATGTATATTGGAATAAACCGAAGGAGCTGGTAGAACGGTTACGATTGCTGTGGAGTTCAAAGATGGCTGGTCATACCGGACACGATAATGAAATAATGTCAATTATAGAAGAACTTCGTGAGGAAGGTATAATTTATTAAGTAATCACCTAATTTGATCAGTATCTCAAGAGACGTGAGTTGGAACTATGAATACTAGCACAAAAAAAATAAAAATTGTCAATGAACTTCATAGGTCCGCGAGAAAAAAATTTCACAGAAGACACACCATCATTAAAGGATATGAAGACTTGTGGCAAACAGATTTGGCGGAAATGCAACAGTATGCAAATGAAAACGATGGATATCTTCTCTATAAGATATAATATCTTGGTTATATCTATATCTTGGTGTGCATAAATTGCTACTCCAAATTTGTCTATACTAGGGCGATTAGAAACAAGACAGGGGCTGAAGTCACTAAAGCAATGAAAGACATTTTTAAAGAAGCAAGATATACACCAATAAATCTACAAAGCGACCAGGGAAAAGAATTTTTTAATAACATATTCCAAAATCTTGTTAAGGAATATAACATTAATCATTATTCGACGTACAGCACCAAAAAAGCTGCGATAGTTAAACGAGTCATACGTACACTCAAAAATTATCTCTATAAGGAGTTTTCAGCTAGAGGTTCCTACAAATGGATACAACTTTTACCAGTCATAACGAAAACCTATAATAACACAGAGCATCGTACTATTGGTATGAAACCTATAAACGTTAAATCAACCACACGCATTAATGCATACAATTGGATAAAAATAGTACCCAAAAAGTTTAATTTCGTTTGGGTGATATAGTTCCTATAAGCAAACACAAAAGTGTCTTTGATAAAGGATATACGCCCTCATGGTCCACGGAACAGTTTAAAACCGCAAAAGTTAACATTACCAATCCACCAACATACCTCTTGGAATCAATAGAAGGTCAACCTATAAAAGGATGTTTTTATGAAGCTGAACTGCAAAAAACAAGTAGTCCGAATGTTTATTTAGTGAAAAAAGTACTTCGTCGTCGCAAGAAAAATAATATTAATCAATTATTTGTAAAATGTTTAGGATTTTCAGATCAATTTAATTCATGGATTGATGAGACAGATATTGTTTAAAATATTATATTTTGTAATACTTTCAAACCTATCGAAATATGTATATTGGTTAAGGTTACTATTAAAATAAATACCCAATAAACTTCAACTTTGTTTTATTTAAATATGTGTTTATTATAATTATAAAATAGGTTTATTCAGAACAATCATCATTCTTGATTATCTTCATACCAATCAGCAATCTTGATTATCTTCATATAAGATTATTCCTCATCAAGCTAGAGCTATATTGATTTTTTTCTCAAGCATTATTCCATTATGTGCTTGACCACTTTTTTGTCCAAATCATTCATTCTGATTTCATGTTTTTCAATTCTCCCGAGTACATCCATTTTTATTGTTTCAATATTAACAATTTTTTCTTCAAGCTGCTTTATATCGGCACGAACCTTATTAAGTAGATCTGTATTCATTATGCTTATTTAGAACTAACGTAAAATTTTAAAATGTTTGAATTTATACCTGAAAACTGCTGAAAATAACAGAAATTAAAAAAAGGCAATATTAGTAATATTTTATTTTTTACCTAACTAAATATCTTTTACCAGCCATAACGAAAACCTATAATAATATAGAGCATCGTACTATTGGTATGAAACCTATAAACGTTAAATCAACCACACGCATTGATGCATACAATTGGATAAAAATAGTATCCAAAAAGTTTAAATTTCGTTTGGGTGATATAGTTCGAATAAGCAAACACAAAAGTGTCTTTGATAAAGGATATACGCCCTCATGGTTCACGGAACAGTTTAAAATCGCAAAAGTTAACAACACACAAATTTAAAAATTGTTGAAAATAACAGAATTTAAAAAAGATACCTATCTACTGCAAATGACGCCACATACCCCCAAGCGATCAGGGAAAAGAATTTTTTAATAACATTTTCCAAAATCTTGTTAAGGAATATAACATTAATCATTATTCGATGTACAGCACAAAAAAAGCTGCGATAGTTGAACGAGTCATACGTACACTCAAAAATTATCTCTATAAGGAGTTTTCAGCTTAATATTTTATTTTTTACCTAACTAAATATTTACAACTTTCTAAAACTATTTATTCATACATAATTTAAGGTTCGAAACCAAACGCGGTCAGGAAAAATTTTCTAGGGCAAATAAACCCAAAGTCATACAATTTGACCTTAAGAATGTTTCAAGGTCAAATAGACCCAAGGTTTTTCGTTAGACATTTCTGATTTGTAAAATAATGTGAAACACACCTGGGCTCTCAAGGTCATGGACAAATATCGAAAAAGTATGATGCGCGCTCTATGTCATATGACGTCACATCGCCTCAAGGTCAAACTACACAGCACACCTGGGCTCTCAAGGTCAGGAAAAATTTTCAAAAGCAAATAAACCCAATTTTTCCTGACCGCGTTTGGTTTCGAACCTTAAATTACGTATGAATAAATAGTTTTAGAAAGTTGTAAATATTTAGTTAGGTAAAAAATAAAATATTAAGCTGAAAACTCCTTATAGAGATAATTTTTGAGTGTACGTATGACTCGTTCAACTATCGCAGCTTTTTTTGTGCTGTAAATCGAATAATGATTAATGTTATATTCCTTAACAAGATTTTGGAATATGTTATTAAAAAATTCTTTTCCCTGATCGCTTGGGGGTATGTGGCGTCATTTGCAGTAGATAGGTATCTTTTTTAAATTCTGTTATTTTCAACAATTTTTAAATTTGTGTGTTATTAACTCTTGCGATTTTAAACTGTTCCGTGAACCATGAGGGCGTATATCCTTTATCAAAGACACTTTTGTGTTTGCTTATTCGAACTATATCACCCAAACGAAATTTAAACTTTTTGGGAACTATTTTTATCCAATTGTATGCATCAATGCGTGTGGTTGATTTAACGTTTATAGGTTTCATACCAATAGTACGATGCTCTATATTATTATAGGTTTTCGTTATGGCTGGTAAAAGATATTTAGTTAATAAAATATTACTAATATTGCCTTTTTTTAATTTCTGTTATTTTCAGCAGTTTTCAGGTATAAATTCAAACATTTTAAAATTTTACGTTAGTTCTAAATAAGCATAATGAATACAGATCTACTTAATAAGGTTCGTGCCGATATAAAGCAGCTTGAAGAAAAAATTGTTAATATTGAAACAATAAAAATGGATGTACTCGGGAGAATTGAAAAACATGAAATCAGAATGAATGATTTGGACAAAAAAGTGGTCAAGCACATAATGGAATAATGCTTGAGAAAAAAATCAATATAGCTCTAGCCTGATGAGGAATACTCATATATGAAGATAATCAAGATTGCTGATTGGTATGAAGATAATCAAGAATGATGATTGTTGTGAATAAACCTATTTTATAACTATAATTATTCTTGCGACGACGAAGTACTTTTTCCACTAAATAAACATTCGGACTACTTGTTTTTTGCAGTTTAGCTTCATAAAAACATCCTTTTATAGGTTGACCTTCTATTGATTCCAAGAGGTATGTTGGTGGATTGGTAATGTTAACTTTTGCGGTTTTAAACTGTTCCGTGGACCATGAGGGCGTATATCCTTTATCAAAGACACTTTTGTGTTTACTTATACGAACTATATCACCCAAACGAAATTAAACTTTTTGGGTACTATTTTTATCCAATTGAATGCATTAATGCGTGTGGTTGATTTAACGTTTATAGGTTTCATACCAATAGTACGATGCTCTGTGTTATTATAGGTTTTCGTTATGACTGGTAAACGTTGTATCCATTTGTAGGAACCTCTATCGCAGCTTTTTTTGTGCCATACGTCGAATAATGATTAATGTTATATTCCTTAACTTAGAAATATTTATTTAATTTGGTATTATTGTCTTCTTTTAATTTAGGTGTTTGGGTTAATTAACAAATTTTAAAATTATATTCTCCATTTTCATATCGTTTTGGGATAAGTTGAATAATGTTTGGGGAAAACATTTTTGGTAATAATTTCAAAATGAGAAATCAATATAGCTCCAGTTTGATGAGGATTACTCATATATGAAGATAATCAAGATTGCTGATTGTCATGAAGATAATCAAGAATGATGATTGTTGTGAATAAACCGAGTTTGTAATTGTAATAAACAGATATTTAAATAAAACAAAGTTGAAGTTCGTTGGGTATTTATTTTAATAATAACCTTAACCAATATACATATTTCGATAGGTTTGAATATTAAAAAATCTTTTCCCTGGTCGCTTGGTGGTATGTCACGTTATTCGAACTATATCACCCAAACGAAACTTAAACTTTTTTGGGTACTATTTGGTATGAAACCTATAAACGTTAAATCAACCACACGCATTGATGCATACAATTGGATAAAAATAGTACCCAAAAAGTTTAAATTTCGTTTGGGTGATATAGTTCGAATAAGCAAACACAAAAGTGTCTTTGATAAAGGATATACGCCCTCATGGTTCACGGAACAGTTTAAAATCGCAAAAGTTAACAACACACAAATTTAAAAATTGTTGAAAATAACAGAATTTATAAAAGATACCTATCTACTGCAAATGACGCCACATACCCCCAAGCGATAAGGGAAAAGAATTTTTTAATAACATATTCCAAAATCTTGTTAAGGAATATAACATTAATCATAATTCGATGTACAGCACAAAAAAAGCTGCGATAGTTGAACAAGTCATACGTACACTCAAAAATTATCTCTATAAGAAGTTTTCAGCTTAATATTTTATTTTTTACCTAACTAAATATTTACAACTTTCTAAAACTATTTATTCATACGTAATTTAAGGTTCGAAACCAAACGCGGTCAGGAAAAATTTTCAAGGGCAAATAAACCCAAGGTCATACAATTTGACCTTCAAAATGTTTCAAGGTCAAATAGACCCAAGGTTTTTCGTTAGACATTTCTGATTTGTAAAATAATGTGAAACACACCTGGGCTCTCAAGGTCATGGACAAATATCGAAAAAGTATGATGCGCGCTCAATGTCATATGACGTCACATCGCCTCAAGGTCAAACTACACAGCACACCTGGGCTCTCAAGGTCAGGAAAAATTTTCAAAAGCAAATATATCCAAGGTCATACAATTTGACCTTCAAAATGTTTCAAGGTCAAATAGACCCAAGGTTATAAGGGCGGGGCAATTAACCCAAACACCCAAGCCCTGCATATCATATTTTAGCCTATCTACTGCAATAGGATTCGTGAATTTTATACGAAAATGATGTTTTCTGGTTTTTGGGCATAATTTAACCTTTTTTCCACATTAACCCAAACACCCAATCCCTGCATGTCATATTGACCGTCCGGCGTAAGCTTAAATCCAATACACCATATTAATCAACACGCCTTTTACGCCCTTTGTTTATTCTAAACACTCAAATTTAAATATTGATCTGCTATTGCTTGGTACATTTAATTTTAAACACACAAATTTAAAAATTGTAATTAATTAAATAAATATTTCTAAATGTTGTTTATTTAAATATCATTTGGTTTTAATAGTTAACACTCGAGGCCATCTGTCGTCACACACCCCCAAGGCCAAACAATAGAGATGATGCAAACACGTGCGCTCAAGGTCATATGACGTCACTTCAAGGACAAACATGAAAACGTCACACCCCAAAGGCCAAACAATATATCTGATGTAAACACGTGCGCTCAAGGTCATATGACGTCACTTCAAGGAAAAATATGAAACCGTGGTATGCAAAACTCTCCGTGGGGCGGGGCTTAAGGTCGTGGGGCGGGACTTAATAATCATTATCATGGGGCTTAATCTCATGGTCATGGGGCGGAGCTTAAATCTCCAAAGCCATGGGGGCGGGACTTAATAATCATTATCATGGGGCGGGGCTTAATCTCATTGGTTAGGAGGCTGAGCTTAATATCAAGGTCGAATGACGTCACACAGGTGGGCGGGGCTTAGTAGCACCACATTCAGAACCGCATACCTTCTCTACTTAAGTGGTTCAGATATTCCAAAAAAAGGAAAAGCATGCTTTAAAAAATATTTTTTTTACCGTTATTGCTTCCAAAACTCCTCAAAGCGTATATAGAACATAATTTCGGTGAAAAAGAAATATGTCTGTCCGGATGTTAGTTTACGCGTTAACTTTCGAAGAAATTGAACATTTGACTTGACATTTGGTACAAATGGAGTAATCCATATGAGAATTGTTCGAATTGTTATTCAGTAAATTTGGTTTAGGGGAATGGGCTGAAATAAAAGGTTAAAACAGTAATAAATATTAATTTTTAGCTAGTAATTAATTGAGTAATATGTCTTTCATGAGATTTTGTGTAGTGTTTGTGTTCAAAATTGAATTATAACTTTATGATTTATGGAAAGGTAAGGGTAGAACGATGAGGGGGTGAAATATAAAATTTGTTTTACGAGAAATCAGGTAATATGTCTTTTTATAGGTTTCTGGGCATGACAATCTTAAATATACCACCTGTCTAGTGTTTAAGTGAAAAGTAACTGGCAAAGGTAAAAAGGGTAATAATGATAATTTATTGAAAATATCGAGTAATATGTCGTTTTATGGTTCTTGAGCATTCAGATCTCAATTTAAGAATGTATTTAATACTTTATATAAATATTGTTACTAGGGGTGAAAAAGAGAAAAGAGGGGGGCGTGGTTAAAATAAAACGTTTTGCAAATTATAAAACACGTTTAAAATTTTATCGGAAAATAAAGACTGGAAGTAATTTAAAATTTTCAGTAATTTATCGTAAAACGTCGAATAAACATGGTGCGGAAGTAGTTATTCCATTGGCAGTCGTTTTTTTTTAAATATTTCTAAACAGGATTTACTTACCAATATGTAGGTTAATTAATTTCTAGAGATGGGCTAAAACGTAAATTTACATTCACATTTATACCTGTGAACGTGATTCTATAAGTTTTATTTGACAACATGGTACAAATAATTATTATAAAACAAAATTATTTTTTGCAATACCAAGTATATAGAAGACTAATTTTGTTATATCCCAAATTTTAGATCGGTTCAAACTCCAACGGAAATTATCCGCTAACACTCCAAGAAAAGCGCAGCTAAAGGGTGAAATTAAAAATTTGAAAAAAGTTGAAGCTGGCTGTAAAAAGCAGTTAGAATCAGGGATTACCATCGAAGATGTTATAACGTTTTTGGAAAAAAACTATTCTCAAAAATCGTGTGAACTTTTTAAAAATCAACTAAATCTTTTAAATAAATCTCCTAAAGGCAACAGGTACACTAATGAATAAAAACAATTTGCATTGAGTGTTTATTTCCTAGGACCTAAAGCTTATAAAAAAATGTCTAATTTTATCAGATTACCATCAAAATCGACTTTAAACAGATTTACTAAAAATTGGGCTGTAAATCCAGGATTTAATGAGTTCATTTTTAAACTCATTGAATTACGGACAAAACTTATGACTTCCAAAGAAAGAGATTGTATAATCTGCTTAGATGAGATGGCCTTAAGATCACACCTGTTTTATGATATAGGAAAAGATAAGATTGTTGGTTTTCAAGAGGGTAGCAATCCTAGCTGGGATATTGCAAGCTCTGCTCTGGTGGTAATGCTAAGAGGTTTAGCATACAACTGGAAGCAGCCATTTGCGTATTTTTTTTATAAATCTACTGCGTCGTCTGATGATGCGAAAGACATTTTATTTGAAAGTGTGAGGAAACTAACCGCCATTGGACTAAATGTTTTAGGTGTCGTTTCAGACCAAGGGCCAAATTTTCAAAAATTAGTTAAAAATAATCTTAATTTAACAGAAGAAAATCCTTGTTTTTTGTAGATAATAAAAACTGGTGTATCTCTTTGATGTTCCACAACTCCTATAATCAACTAGGAACAACTTATTTTCATACATATTTCGCTTACCCGAAGGAGAAACAAATAAGAAGTATATTGAAACCATGTACAACTTTGATAAGTTAAAAGATTATAGACTGTGCCCTAAACTGACGGATGAGCATATTTATCCTAATAGTTTTCAAAAAATGAAGGTTACATATGCGACGCAAGTACTTAGCCACAGTACATCACTAGCTTTAAATTGGTTTATAGACTTTAGATTTATTTACCCGAAGAAGCAAGACTAACAGCAAATTTTATAGAAAATGTGAATCGCTTGTTTGATATTTTAAATCATTGAATAATTTTCACGTCTTTAAGGGAACTAGGGAAAAATTGATTTCTTACAGAAAATGATAATATTGTTTAAAGATTTGAAAGTTATTAACGAGAAGGGTAAAGAAGTTACCAACATAGTTAAATTTAATTTTGGATGGAGAATGACAATAAAAAGGGTATTAGAATTATGGGAAATGTTAAAGAAAAAATAATACGTATTTTTATTGACCAGGCATTTAAATCAGGATTGTTTAGAAAATTTTTTCGGGCAAATCCGAAACTGTTTTAGGAAATGCGAGAAACCCGACTCCAGTACAGTTTTGTAGGACATTTAAAAAGATGTTTGCTCTTAAATATTTTAACCATGAGCAAGGGGCAATTTGCATGGAAAACATTAGCGATGTTTTTGTTAAACCTATCTTCAGATTTATTTCAGTTTAATTCAACTTCATTTTTTTGTTACCTGAAATTAGAAAAAATCGCTTAAAGTGTTTACTAAAAATTATCAACAATTAGAAACTAGTGAAGGAAATTCTTTAATCTATGTGACTGGATATCTTATGAAAAAAGCCCTAATACAGCAATTATGTGATGTTTGCGAAAATTATATAAATTTAAATGACTTTAAAAGCATGAAAGTCACTTTATTAATTTAAAAGGTTATGACTCGGCAAACAAAATTTTGGGGGTCTCAACTGCGCCACCCAAAACAATGGTAGAAAACATAAGTGCTTTAGAAACTAAATTTGTTGATAAATTTAATGATTTGGCCTATGAAACTGGTCTAGGTACAAAACTTAAAAATATGTTTGCTGAAATACCATTTCCTCACCCTTGCAAAAATTTTCCCGGTATCCTATTTATATCTATATACCAGAGTTCGTATCTATTTCACATTAAAATTTGCAAATAGGGACATTAAAGGTCAAAAACAAATAAAGCAAACCCAAAATTACAAATTCTAAGCAATTTGTAAATTGAAAATAGTATATGTATGTATATTTTATCTTTCTTCTATATCATCTAGTTTCACACACATGTACTGTTAAACATTAAATGCCAATTTCAAAAAAAATGTGGCGGAGCTACATCCAAGTGATTAAATTATTTGTTTAAAGTTTATTTAGAAAAGTCTCCGGAAATTGGTAGTTTTAACAATATCCTTTTTATATTTTAGTTAAAAATTTACTGTATGTAAGTATTTATATTATTTTATTCCAACAATTTTTTAAATCAAATCTAACAAGTTTTTAAATCCCATTATTGGAAACACATGTATAAATTTAGTTTTTGAAACCCATCTACAGGGCTTATTAATACGATAGAGAAAAATGTAAATGTAAATATAAAATTTTAGGGTTTTGTCCGCGCGGCGGTATCCGTTATAAAAGAAGACAAATGGCTATTCGCAAATTAGTTAAAAGCTGTCAAATTCACCTTTTTTTTAAATGGAACACCCCAGTATTTTATTCATATTAGCATTCCTCACAAAATTCTCCGTATAAAGCCATATTAGGTTTGGCAACATTTTGCAGCGTTGCAAATATTTACTTTACAATAATAAAAACTTTAAGTAAGTAAGTAAATATTTAACTGACTGTATCAATAGAGCATATTATTTAAGGGGAATCCGATAGGGCTGCTATAAATCATAATCGATTAGAAAATAATTAAAATTAACGTTTTTTTATCAGTACATAATCTTAGAAGTTGTTCCTGATCTTAATTGCCTGTTTTGCTTTTGGAATACGTTTTTACTGTATACCATAAAGTATCAAATGGCTGTTTTATTTCTCTTAAAAAAATTATAAATGTTAATTATAATTCAAAAGACAAGGGAACGTCAGTTAAATTTTGTACTTATTGCCTTTATTGTTGTAAAATATTGTCAAAAATAATGTAGCATCATATAGATAATTAAAAAAAAAATACTTTGAGCGATTTTTAGTAATTTGTGACAGTCATTTGTTATCTTTTATAACGCAGCTCAGAAGAAACCCTAAAACTTTTGTATATACACTTTTTTTATAGCTCTGTTAATAAACTCTGAAGATGGGTGTCAAAATATAATGACTCACCACGTACATCAGTTTATACTGTAAATATTAACTTAAAATGGTAATTTATGATTCACTATAAATGACTTTGACGTTTTCGCAGGTTTCTTATGGAAAATGGCCCTAGATAGATTTTCCTAATTTTTTGATATAATGTAGTTCTCGGTGCGCTGATCAAAAGTTCTCATGCCCACAACCTTATCCGGCCATTGGTTTTCAAGGTACAGGGTGTTAAACTTGACCAAAATCCTCTATAAAATATATGAGTTAAAAATGATTACCCAAAATATGCATTTTTAAGAAAAAAGTTTTATATGAACATAGGTCCGAAAACCCTTTGTTTTTGAGATAAAGGGAGAATAAGGTTTACAATGAAACACCCTGTATATCTAGATCTAAGCATTTGCGGACCTATATTCATATAAAACTCTTTTCTTAATTTCGGATGTACTATATGCTAAATATGTTAAAGACGCATATTTTCAGTAATAATTTTTATCCCATATATTTTATATGGGACTTGATCTAAGTTTAACACCTTGTATCTTGAGAACTAATGGCCGGATAAGGTTGTGGCCATGAGAACTTGTGACCAGCGCATCGGGAACTATATTATATAAAAAAAATTAGGAAAATCTATCGAGGGTCATTTTCCATAAGAAACCTGCGTGTGTGTTAAATATCAGTGTAACTCTAGCTGTGGAAACTGTGAATATTATTTTAAGCTGCACATATCGCCAATCCAACGGTCGATATGGTTTTAAAATACAGTCAAACATTTTTAAAAATAGTTTAATAAAGAAATTTATGGTGGCCTAGTTAGATTATAATTAATATTAGTAGTTTATAATAACATTAAATATCATGATAGCCCTAAGGCAACAACGAAATCACAGATCAAAATTTATTAAATATGTAGTCAAAATTATATATTAATTAAATATGTTATTAGAAATAACAAACAATGCTAATTTTATTTTTTTTATTAAGCTATGTATGCGTATGCAGTATTTAACAATAAATTATTGTAATTTCATATTGCCTCGTTTTATTAAAACATTATTACTTATAGTGCAACCCTCGTAAAATAGTTTGCCTGCTTTCCTCGTGCACCGGTCTTGTAATTAAAGAGGCTTTTTGGCGTCGCAAATTCCAAGAGACACGCTTTCGATGTCAGGCCTGCTTTAACTTGAAAACAACAAAGTGCCGCGAAGATGTGAAACTACTATGATAACGATACTAGTAAAATTTGGTTTAGTTTGGAGTACCTATCCAGAAAAAAATAGTCATGTTCATGCTGTTCGCGGCGTAACTAAAAAATTACTTACCCGATTTACTTCAAATTTTGGTCAAAAATTAATGGTTAGATGACGATGACCTGGTAATATTTTCGGTAAAAATCCAATATAACGAAACAAAATGGCGGCCCAGTGAAATGTTAGAAAAATTATTATTATAAACCAATTCTTCAATTTATCTCAAATTTTGCACAAACATCAAATATTATGTTGGAATCAACTGGCAACATTTTGGTACGAAAAGATGGCGGAACAAATTGGCGCCTTAATAAAACATTTAAAAATTCAGCCGGGAAAAACTGCTTAATTGTTTGATTTCAAATTGTGTGCCATAATTAATTGTGGTATAGGGATCAACTAGTAAGTAGTAAAACTGTGTTACTAATTTAAGATGCCGGAACAAAATGGTTGGCCGCCAAACTATTTGTAATCATGAAAAAATCACCCTCTTAGCTTTTACGTATCTTCACCTTTTTGCGTCTCTAGATGCCAAAAAACATTTTTTAACAATTCTGTCGGTCTGTTTGTCTGTGAGTTGGCGGCTTAGCTTAAAAACTACTTACCCGATTGACTTCAAATTTTGACCAAAAACTAAGGGTAATATGGGGATGACCTGATAATATTTGCATAAAATCTAATATGGCGGAACAATGTTAAAAAGAATATGTTAGAGTGGTGTATTATTTGGGGTTAGGCTCGGTCGGCGTTTCGCAGCACATTTATTGTTGCATATTCAAGACACATATAGTTTCTATAGCCTGCATGAAATCTACATTAACAGATACCTACTCTGTTGGTCTGCAGATATTTCCCAGATATTAGATTTCTAAATGGTTTTCGTAAAGGATCCTCTTGTTGTTGAGGTCTATTTGGATTTAGGATACAGTAAAAAAAATAAAAGCCTTTTTAATTTGTCGGCTTTCGCAACTTTATTGTTGCATCTTTAGGACACATACATTTTAAATCCTGCGTGAAACCCATATTATCAGACTTAACCTACTCCGTAAGTCCGCAGATATTACTTTTTAAATGGTTTTCGTTAACGATCTTTTTGTTTTTATGTTAGAATGGGGTATTATTTGGGATTAGGATCCAGCAAAAAAAAAATAAGTCTGTTTTTAAATTGTCGACGTGTCGCAACTTTATTGTTGCGACCTCAGGACACATAGATTTTATAGCCTGCATGAAACCCATATTATCAGTCTTTACTTTCTCCGTTGGTCCGCAGATATTTCCCAGGTATTAAGTTTCTAAATGGTTTCGTTAACCTTTCAAAGGTAACGTGGTTTCATGTGACATGAAGGTTAACGTCGGACTCACACTCCGCATTTTTTTATAAATCTTAATTAAATATTACCACTTCAAAAATCGAAATGCACTTGATATAAAATTTATGAGTTATCCCATCTGAACATATTTTGACTATTTTAAATTTTTTCTGTTGTAAATTTCTAAAGTTATATATAATTTCAAGGGAGCATATAAAAATGGGAGTAATAAAAAACATAGTACTCCATTTTATAGATTTATCAAAAAGTTAAATATGGAAGCATGTAAAAATAACTTTTTCACAAAAAAAAACATAATAGGAAAACTAGGAAATACAAAAAAACTCAAATTTGACATTAGTTAGATGTAACTCTAAGTACTAATCTTCGTCACTTGAGTCACAGTTCTTTTTTATTCTTCCTAATTGTTCCAAGTATCGTTAGTTTAAATTCTGCCAAGAGTGTGTTGGCTACTGCCATACTTGTAAAAAAATTGTCCATTGTGACGTTCCTGCTTGTTTGTGAAATTGGACGACAAAGCCGGGATAGAAGAGAGATACATTATCGGTTTGAACTTTATAAGGTCCAGGAGGTTGTTGGCCAACATAAACTTCTAAATTTGCGGTGTAAAACATTTTTGCATCTACTAGCGCATATATTTTAAGTCCATATTTATTGGGCTTGTTAGGCATGTATACCCGAAATCAGTTTTCCACGAAATGCTACTAACATTTCGTCCACCGTTGTAAGTTCTGACCTAGAAAAATATTTACATAAATTTGAATTGAAAGAATCAAAAATTTTCCGGATCAGTGCCAACTTGTCATCTTTATGTCGCTGCAATCGTGTATTTTTATTGTCAAAGCGAATATGTCTTAGTAGAAATTTGAATCTGGCAAGAGACATAGTCAATCGAAATATTTCCATTGAGGTCCCGTTGGTTCTAAATAAATCACTGGCATTGACGTGATTATTTTTTGACATCGCCGATATATAGAGTATTCCCAGAAGTGCCTTCAGTTCAAGAATGTCAGTTGGTTTAGCTGTTCTGTTCTTTGGATCGAAATTGCCCATACGAATATAAATATTTGTATTCTCCACAATGATTTCTAACATATCATTGGTAAAAACAGGTTCCATATTTCTGCGGCAGTTTTACTCTCGGGCATCTCCTTTCCTCCAGGGAGACACTTGATAATGTTTTCAGCACGTTCTTACCTGCCGATTTGAAGCATGTTTCTTCCACTTTGTTCGGCCGTCTTTTGCCAGATAATATGCAACACCCTTGTGATGTCCCACCTTTGCTCAATGTTCAGAATGTTTATATTTTCACTGGTTCAATATCTCGTTCGTAATCGCATCGTAATCCTGGGTCTCGACATTGTCTTCTTCCAGACTAACATCATCGTCATCGTTCTTGACGTCAGGTTTCAACCTCTTCGTATAGTTGTTTAAGGTATTCTTGTTCTCGTTCATAATCACCCATATCGGTAATTGTTCAAAAATAACTCTACATTATAGTTATAAAACAGTCCAACTTGAAGAATTGACCACCTTTTGAACGACAGAAAATTTCTAAAAATATTCAAAAAAAGGCTAACGTGCGAGTGTCACTCCGCATCTAAGCTGCACTCAAAACAAACCACTCTACACGATTGAACTTTTCATACTACATCCAGTGTGCCCAACCTTTTCAAATAGAAATTCCCTTGATGGGTGTCAAAAATTCCCTATTTTCAGTTATTTTGGAGAAAAATTCCCTAACTGCAACTCGGCCTCTCTTTGTGGTCATAAAAATCGAAGGGACCGGGGGGGATTTTCTAATCTTCTTAAACAACTAACGATTATGTCTTGGGTATGTTCTCTTACGTTCCCCACCGATAAGCTTTCAAGGTGCTGAAAGTAATGAAAAGGATTAAAATGGTTAGTGTTATTTGGTATTACCAAGTTAGAATTCAAAAAAACAAAGGATATATATCGGGCCGGTTCCCCCCACAACTCGCATCAGGGCTGGTCTTAGCCGAAGGTTTTATTCGTATTTGCAAGTATACGCTTCATTAAACAGAAAAAAATTTATTTTTACAAAATCAGAAATTAAAAACTATAATACAAACAAATGATACAACGTAAAAATATAATATTAAAAATAATTGCTATGACTAGATATTTTTAAACGAATACATTTTCTCGTTATGTAGTTTTAAGTGATCCTCTGTTATTTTATATTGGACGACATCATCATTGTCGGCCTGTAAGCTACTCCTAAAAGTGCAAACAGCATTTAATGATGTTTCGGCTAATCTATTCCGTTTTTTTGTTTTAGTGTCGGTTAGTATTGAAAAATACGTTCCGCTTCCGCATTTGAATGAGGAAAGAATTAAAATGACATTTACCAATTTCAATAGTTGGGGAGATGCAACTGCCATCAAATAGTTTTTGAGCATATCTCTAACCACATCTCATCAATTTGCAAAGATCTAATTCCCTTTTTCAAATTCGCTGAATGAATCAGGCAAATTTCTCCATTCATTTTCGATGTCTGTTTTATCAATGTCAATAACTGACTGAAATTGATTACATAATGCGATAAAATTAACTTTTCTCTCAGAATGACATTTTTTGAATGCTATTTCAAAACTTAAAACCTCATATCTTGAAAAATCGCATCAGGTAGTCGTTTTTGAAGATCTACTGCGGCTTCTATATAAAAATTTAGACAGTGTTTTAAAAATGCTTCTTTGCCTTCTTTTGGCATTTGTTGCAAAATTTCGTTGCATTCCGCTCCTAGATATATAATCTGGGATTTCTCAAATTTAATTTTGTTAAATCTTCGTCAAACGCTGATGGCGTTAGATAATTTCTGCATAATTGTCTCATTAGAGATAGTGTTTCTGAATAAAGCAAATGAAATAATGGTTGTCTGCTTTGAAAAAGAGTATTGAACATATTAAAAAGTTTTAACGAATATTTTAAAAATAATAGGTATGCCTTAGTGTACACATTTTTAAGTTCACTGAGTGCCAAACTCGGCACTTTTTAATTTGTCTTCATACACAGCCACTGTAAAATAATGTTCCAAGGTGATCCAATTTTCAATGACGCGATTTATACAATCGTACCTGCTTAGCCACCTAGTTGTAGACAATTTTAACATCCGATGTTTTTTCGTTGAACCACCTTTTGCATTTCATGCAACTGAGCGAACCTTTTTGCACTACCAGATATATAATTATAAATATTTCTGACCAGATTCTCTGGAGACCTCGGGAAGGAACGAACACGCATGAGAAGCTACCAATGCCGCTGAATGACATATACATCTTAAAAGAACCACATGGGACTGTTCGTCTTGTAGCAACTTGAAAACGAATGATGCTTTCCCACCATTACACTCGCACCATCACTGGCAACACCTAAAAGTATAACGCCATATATAAATATCGATATATTATTAATGAGATGATAGTCTCACGCCTCTGCCTTTTGAGAAAATATTGAAATGTTTTAAATTTTTAATAGTTATTATTGATTTTACATTTATTTTAAATATTTAGATTTTATTTTAAACTTTTTACCATTTTTTACTGACTCTATATTAGACATTCACAATTGTATATCACAATATGGTATTATCAACGAGTTTATATAAATACAAAATATACATAAATTTATAATAACGGGAACTGCTTCTAACGTTATTTACATAATGATCAACTAACATGCTTGTTACATACGTACTACCTACCAACTATATTTTTCAAAGGTATTTTGCATGTTTTTGCAAACAGGCCTTGAATACCCCATATAAATTTCTTGCTCCTAAGTCCCGGGCATCTACTTGGATTAATTCCAGAAGCTTTGTTTGTA
The DNA here is from genome assembly GCA_030620095.1 of Kuschelorhynchus macadamiae. Taxonomy (NCBI): domain Eukaryota; kingdom Metazoa; phylum Arthropoda; class Insecta; order Coleoptera; family Curculionidae; genus Kuschelorhynchus; species Kuschelorhynchus macadamiae. Next base: position 2,642 of record JAUTXW010005081.1, on the reverse strand, counting down.
TTCCATTTTTAGCAAAACGTACTAATATGGCTACACTTTTATAGTCGCCGATATCTGTTGATTCATCCAATAAAACAGAGAACAAGTTTGCTCTTAAATAACTTACTAAATCGTTAGTTTCTTTTCTTGCATAATACGTTTCTAATAATCTCCGTACATTTTGTTTCTTTTAAACGCATGTCTTGGCAAATTTTACTATCCGGAAAATCTCTTTTTAAAATTGGTTCTAATTGATTAATTGTTCTAAAGGCTACGTTATTGGCTGCATAAAATGCTGCTAATTTGATTTCAGCCTTTTTAACATCTGTTTGATGAACATGTTGAATGCTAGTGCGAAACATTTCCGTTATGTTTTTAGTTCCCTTTATTATTTTCATTTTTTCTATGTGCTTGCGAGTACCAGCATGTTTCGTAAATCACTTTTTCCCTGATTTCATCGTCAGGTTGCAAACTTTACATCTAAAAGTAAATATTAATTTATTAAAAATAAGTAACATATTTATATTTTGTACAAAAAAATATGGCTCTTACCTTGCTTTATACTTGGAGGTTGTATCAGGCAATAACCATGTTTTAAAAATGGGATCATCTAATAATATGGTTTAAATATTTTACTGCTATCTATTTTCCTTTTCTTAGTCTGAAATTCACCTTCGCTGTCGCTTTCATTCATTTTTAAAATTTTCTTCTATTAATTATTCGCAAGAGATACAAAGGAACAAAGTATAAATACACAAATAGATTTCCTGGGGAAACCGACTATTCGAGTGCGGGGAACTACGTTGCCATGTTGCCATTCAATAAGGACCAGGTCAGGGTAGCTTTGTTACCGAACTTTCATCAGATTCGGGATTTCCAAATTTGGTGAAAAAAATTAAAATGATCTGAGACTAAAATGTTTTTGATGATGTTATAGTGCATATCTTTTAAAAATTCCCTAAAAAGGGAAAATTCCCTGCAGTTGGGCACACTGACTACATCAAGGACTCCGATGTCGTAGCTACTGAGCGGCATGGCCGTCAGAACGGAAACGTTCGGATAGAATCGGCAAATTGTCTTATGTTAGAGTGGTGTAATTTTGACATTAGGAAATATCTGCGTACCAACGGAGAGTAATGACTGATAAGTCGGTTTCATGCAGGATATATAATCTACATAAATGTCTCGATCAAATAATGTTGTGAAACGTCGACAAAAAAAAATGACACTATTGTTTTTTGTTACTGTATCATAACCTAATTTGGATAATTACTTCAAATTTCGCACAAAAATCAAGTGTTACATAGGAATGAACTGGTAACATTTTGATATGGATCCAAAATAATGAAAATATTATTTATTAAATTAATTTCAATTTTTGTGCAAGACTTAAGTGTGGTATAGAGGTACATTGGTAAAGTTGTGGTACGAATTTAAGATGGCGAAACAAAATGGTGGCCAAAACAAAAATTTTTAAAAATCAACATAAAAAATATTATCTAACTGACTTTAAATTTTGCAGAAAAATTAAAATGTGAAAATGGGATAAACTGGTATGAATTCAATATGACGTAATTAAATAGTGGTATGTCGATGTAAAAACTACTTATTGAATTTATTTTAAACTATGTTCAAAAGTCATGTGGCATAAGTAGAAAGAAACTATTGGTAGGAATCCAATATGATGGAACAAAATGCCGCACAATAAAAATGTTTGAAAAGACAGTATATGTAACACACACACACACACACACACGCACACGCACACGCACACGCACACGCACACGCACACACACACACACGCACACACACACACACACACACAGATATATATATATATATATATATATATATATATATATATATATATATATATAAACATATTTTCTCAATTCCGTCGATCTATTTGTCTGTTCTTAAGAAGAGCCAACTGACTCCAAACTTTGGTCAAAAATTAAGGGTAACCTTGTAACAGTTTGATAAAAAGTATGGCGAAAAAGTAAGGGCAGTCTAGTGAAATGTTAAAAAAAATTATTACTAATAAAGTACTTTCCCAATTTGACTGAAATTTTGCACAAAAATCAAGTATTATGAGAAAAAATCAATTGACAACATTTTGATATGAATCCAAGATGCCGAAATAAAATGGCGGCTTAATAAAATATTTAAAAAACAAGTTAAATAGATTGATTTCAAATTTGCGCAATTATTAATTCTGGAAAAGAAATTAATTGAAAAAAAATTGTGGTACAAATTCAAAATGTTTAAAAAATCAACCAAGAAATTTTCTTATTCAACTGACTTAAATTTTGCAGAAACTTTGATTGAGGGATAAACTGGTACCTACGAATTCACTATGATCGAACCAAATGCCGTGTGTGTCAATTTAAAAACTATTAGCAGAAATTGATAAAATATTAGTAAGATTCCAATATGGTGGAACAAAATGGCGCCCAATAAAAATGTTTGAAAGGACAGTATATATGTGTTATTAAATCACTATGTAACGAACTAAATTTGATCATACTTCATTATCGTAATAAAGGGAAAGATCATAACAGAATTTCCGGGTAAAGAAAAATTTACCGATTTTTAAGAGTGCAAATCCACGCTATAAAATTTCTCGTGTTCATTTTTCGAACTCAAACCTCAAGCGCCACTCT
>JAUTXW010005080.1:0-95468 GCA_030620095.1 Kuschelorhynchus macadamiae | reverse complement strand
GTTAATCCTGTCACCAGTTTGGTTCTTTCTCTGCCTGGCTGACCTGAAGGGTCGTCCAGATTTATTATATTTTGTTCTATTTAGCACATTATATTTAAAAAAAAATGTTTTTTTGCTTACTTATTTTACTATTTTGATTTAATTCATGCAGAACGCTGTAATAATAAAAAAATCCAGTCCTTAACAAAAGGCAAAATCGGTGCCCCAGGTTGAGTGTATACTGTGTTTGATTAATGATTCGTTGTGTGTGAGCTGGCGAACATCAACCCATAGGTAGATTATAGTAAGGCGTAATTGTCCCCCCCCTTCATCCGCCTTCTTTAAGTCACGCCCTTCTTTTGTAAGCAACATCAATCTGCCGCCCCTATAAGCTGGCTACGCAGCCAGTTTTTATACCGCATTGCATATAATAAAAAAGGCAAAGCATGCAAAAGAATTAAAATAAAATTGACGTATCTGATGGTTTTTTCTTGAAATTCATTTTACACATTTAAAAAATATGTTTATTCAAATTTTTGGACAAGGCATTTCGATTACCCTGCATATTCTAAAAAAAAATAGAAAATAAGTACAAAAATAAAAGTAGTATATTCTTGTTCAGCGCTTTTCAAAGTATGCATTTTGCCCGTTATGAGATATTAATAATTAATGTATGAACGCAGTTCTCATTTTACTTGATTTTCTTGATTACACATATCGAACTTGTTCTTTAAAGACCGATCAAAAAGTTAAAAAATGCAACAAAAAAAATGCAAAATACTAATTAAGTCGAGAATTTTGATAATAATATATGTTTTATAAAGTTAAAACATGTTTTTTTAATATTTGCCCACACATTTTGCGTCATCCAGTATGTTGTACAACTTAATATGAAAAATGGAATACCTATAAAATAGGCAAAAAATGAAATTTTCGTCTTTCGCTGTATTTCAATAGAGTTCTGTCAAAGGTATTAATTTTTCGAAATTTTAGGGTGATGTTTTTTGGGGGACGAAGTTTAAAAAGTACCTTCTTGCTTGGAGCTTGCATCAAAAATGAATAGTTTATAAAATTTTATAATTCTAGGTCTAGCAATTTTAACTAAACGTTAGATCACCGTGTGGTTATGTACAAACGTCAAAATAAATAAAAAAATAATTTAAAAAGTGCTATAGAGTTTGTGAAATAAATTGACTTAAAAGTATTTTTTATATTTTTTTGTGCGGCCTTGTATAATACAAAATGTTAAAAACACAAACAATAAACAAAATTGACAGGTGGAAGGCAAGTTTAAATAAAATAATTGTGTACATATAAATGAATCAAATTTCCTAATATTTATCCAGCCACCCTGTATATGGAATACAAATCTAAAACATGCAAAACTAAAATAAAATAGACATATTTTAGTGTTTTTAAACTGTTTTACTGTTTCTTTTTAGTTGACACTAGTTTTTGCTCGGCCTTATCGATAGGGTAGCTTTCACAATGTTATGACTATTTTTTTAGGTCGTCACTATTTTTTGCTTGGCGTTTTCGAAAAATATTATTTCATTCTGGCACCCCTAGTCTAGCCTGCCCCCCTCCGTCCTTAACAGCTGGCTACGCCACTATTTCTGAGATATTAATCTCTTTGAACATTTGGGCTTAAATGAAAAAGCATTATTCCTTCATTATGATTATTTCCTTTGATTAGGAATAGTGAAGTTGACCCATTTTAGTTGCCCACATAGATTTGCGCATTTTTTGGATATTTGACCAGTGCTAACATGCCCCACTCGATCTTTGGGCATAATTTAAAATAAATTGAATAAGAAATTTTTACGTTGATTTTTTAAGACCGCCATTTTGATTCATCAATTTGAAGTCAATTGATCAAGAAGATTCTTTTATGTTGATGTTTTAACATTTTTATTTGGCCGCCATTTTAAATTCATACACATGTATTATACTACTTTATCAGCAAATATACGGGGTTGGGGTTAAAGATATTTTTATAGAATTCATTGACATAGTTACCTTTTTACTTCCCTCGTAAAAGGGAAGTATTGTCGTCGTGAAAAAATCACTCTCCGAGATCTTTTCAGATTTTCACGTATCATGGGCCCTAGATGACGAAAAACATGTTTTCTCAATTCCGTTCTGTTAGCGTAATTAAAAATCTACGTACCCGATTGAGTTCAAATTTTAGTTAATTAAGGGTCATATGGGGATGACATGGTAACATTTTGGTAAAAGTCCAGTATGGCGAAACAAAATGGCGGCCTAATAAAATGTTAAAACATTTATTATTAAAAACTACTCATCCAATTTATCTCAAATTTTGCAAAAACATCTAGTAGTATGTTGGAATCAACTGGTAATATTTTGGTACGAATCCAAGATGGCGGCTTAATAAATTATTTAAAAATTCGGCCTGAAAAACTGCTTAATGATTTGATTTCAAATTGTATGCTATAACTAACTGTGGCAAAGGGATCAACTAGTAAAATAGTGGTACAAATTCAAGATGGCCGAACAAAATTGCGGCCAAATAAAATGTTTGTAATTGTGATAAATCACCCTCACTTACCCTCTCAGGGTTCATACATCTTTACGTTTTAATGTCTCTACATGCAAAAAAATATGTTTTATCAATCTCGCCGATCCGTCTGTCGGTCTGTCTGTCTGTTTGGCTGTCAAAGGTTTTTGCGGAATACCATAAAGACTGTTTACCCTATTGACTTCAAATTTTAGTCAACAGTTAAGGGTTATATGGGGATGACCGGGTAAAATTTTGATAAAAATCCAATATGGCGAATCCAAATGGCGGCCTAATAAAACGTTAAAACATTTATTATTAAAAAACTACTCATCCAATTTATCTCAAATTTTGCAAAAACATCTAGTAGTATGTTGGAATCAACTGGTAATATTTTGGTATGGCGGAATAAAATGGCGGCTTAATAAATTATTTAAAAATTCGGCCTGAAAAACAGCTTAATGGTTTGATTTCAAATTGTGTGCCATAACTAACTGTGGTAAAGGGATCAACTAGTAAAATAGTGGTACAAATTCAAGATGGCCGAACAAAATTGCTTGCGGCCAAATAAAATGTTTGTAATTGGGATAAATCACCCTCACTCACCTTCTTAGGTTTTACACATCTTTACGTTTTAGCGTCCCTAGATGCCAAAAAATAAGTTTTATCAATTCCGTCTGACCCTCTATCGGTCTGTCAGTCTGTCAGTTCGCAGCATAGCTTAAAGACTACTTACCCGATTGACTTCAAATTTTAGTCAAAAATTAAGGGTCATATGGGGATGGGCTGGTAACATTTTGGTAAAATTCGATATGGCGAAACAAAATGTCGGCCTAGTGAAATGTTAAAAAAATATTAAAAAACTACTCATCCAATTTATCTCAAATTTTGCAAAAAACATCAAGTATTATGTTGGAACCAATTGGTACCATTTTGGTAAGAATCCAAGATGGCGAAACAAAGTGGCGGCTTTATACAATATTTAACAATTCAGCCTGAAAAACTGCTTAAAACAATTCAGCCTGAAAAACTGCTTAATTGTATGTCATAACTAATTGTGGTATAGGGATCAACTAGTAAAATTGTGGTCCTAATTCTAGATGGCCGAACAAAATGGCGGCCAAATAAAATGTTTGTAATCAAGAAAAAATCACCCTCTCAGGTTTTACACATCTTTAAGTTTTAGCGTCCCTAGATGCCAAAAAATATGTTTTATCGATTCCGTCGGTCCGTCTGTCGGTCTGTCTGACAATTCGCGGCATAGATTAAAGACTACTTACCCGATTGCCTTGAAATTTTAACCAAGAATTAAGAGTCATATAGGGATGATCGGGCAATATTTTGGTAAAAATACAATGTGGCAAACAAAACGGCGGCCTAATGAAATGTTAAAAAAATTATTATGAAAAAACTTTATTTAATAGACTTTTGTTTTTTTTACTGGATTCTAACTCCAAATAATACACCACTCTAACAATATAACAAGAGTATTATTAACGAAAATCATTTAGAAACTTAATATCTGGGAAATATCTGCAGACCAACGGAGTAGGTAAAGACTGATAATATGGGTTTCATGCAGGATATACGATTTATGTGTCCTGAGGATGCAACAATTAAGTTGCAAAACGTCAACAATTTGAAAAAAGACACTCTAACAAAAGTTTTTAGTCATTGTTCCGCCATATTGGCTTTTACCAAAAGTTTACCAGGTCATCCCAATATGATCCTTAATCAATCGGGTAAGTAGTGTTTAAACTATGTCGCGAAATGACAGACGGACCGACGGAACTGAAAAACATGTTTTTTTGGCACCTAGGGACGCTAAAACGTTAAGATATGTAAAATCAGAGAAGGTGATTTTTCACGATTACAAAAATTTTATTTGGCCAAAATTTTGTTCCGCCATCTTGAATTAGTAACACAGTTTTACTAGTTGAGCCCTATACCACAATTAGTTATGGCACACAATTTGAAAACAATTCATTAAGCAGCTTTTTCAAGCTGAATTTTTAAGTATATCATTATACCGCCATTTTGTTCCGCCATCTTAGATTCGCACCAAAACTTTACCAGTTAATTCCAACATAATATTTGATGTTTATGCAAAATTTGAAGTAAATTGAATAAGCATTTTTTCATAATAATTTTTTTAACATTTCATTAGGCCGCCATTTTGTTTCGTCATCTTGGATTTTTACCAAAATATTACCTGGTTATCCCGATATCACCGTTAATTTTTGATAAAAATTTTAAGTCAATCGGGTAAGTAGTCTTTAAGTTATGCCTCGAGCTGACAGACAGACAGACAGACGGACCGACGGAATTGATGAAACATCTTTTTTGGCATCTATAAAAGCTAAAACGTAAAGATTTGTAACTTTTATTTGGCCGCCATCTTGAATTAGTACCATAATTTTACTAGATGATCCCTATACAAAACCATTAAGCAGTTTTTCAGGCTGAATTTTTAAATATTTTACTAAACCGCCATTTTGTTTCGCCATCTTGAATTTGTACCAAAATATTACCAGTTGATTCCAACATAATACTTGATGTTTTTTCCAAAATTTGAGATAAATTGGATGAATAGTTTTTAAATAATTTTTTAACAATTCGTTAGGCCGCCATTCTGTTTCGCCATATCGGATTTTTACCAAAATGTTACTAGGACATTCCCATACGACCCTTAATTTTTGACCAAGGTTTGAAGTCAATCGGGTAAGTAGTCTTTAAGCTATGCCACGAAGTGACAGATAGACAAACAGACAGACAGACAGACAGACCGACAGACGGACCGACGGAATTGATGACATTATTTCTCGCATCTAGGGAAGCTAAAACGTAAAGATGTGTTAAACCTGAGAGGGTGATTTTTTCACGATTACAAACATTTTATTTGGCCATCTTGAATTAATACCCCAATTTTACTAGTTGTTCCCTATACCACAATTAGTTATGGCATACAATTTGAAGTCAAACCATTAAGCAGTTTATTCAGGCTGAATTATTAAATATTTTATTAAGCCGCCATTTTGTTTCGCCATCTTGGATTCGTACCAAAATGTTACTTGTTGATTCCAACATAATAGTTGACTTTTTGCCAAATTTGAGATAAACTGGATAAGAAGTTTTTTAATAATAATTTTTTTAACATATCACAAGGCCGCCATTTTGTTTCCCTATATTGGATTTCTACGAAAATATTACCAGGTCCTCCCCATATGACCCTTAATTGTTTACCAAAATTTGAAGTCATTAGTGTAAGTAGTGTTTAAGCTATGCCGCGAAATGGCAGACAGACAGACAGAATGACAGACGGAACGATAGAGTTGATAAAACATATTTTTTTGGCATCTAAATCCCCTAAAACATAAGGATGTGTAAAACTTGAGAGGGTGATTTTTTTCACGATTACAAACATTTTATTTGGCCCCTATTTTGATTGGCCATCTTGAATTAGTACCACTATTATACTATTTGTTCAGGCTAAATTTTTAAATATTTTATTAAGCTGCCATTTTGTTCCGCCATCTTGGATTCGTAACAAAATGTTATCAGTTGATTTCAACATAATTGATGATTTTGCAAAATTTGAGATAAATTGGATGAGTAGTTTTATAATAATAATTTTTTTAACATTTCACTAGGCCGCCATTTCGTTTGGCTATATTGGATTTTTACCAAAATGTTACCAGGTCATCCCCATATGACCCTTAATTTTTTACCAAAATTTAAGTCAATCGCATAAGTAGTTTTTTAGCTACGTTGCGAATAGACAGATAGACCGACGGAATTGAGAAAACATGTTTTTCGTCATCTAGGGACCCTGAAACGTGAAGATCTGAAAGAATCTCGGATTACAATACTTCCCATTTACGAGGGAAGTAAAAATACTATATTTTTCTATATTTAAAATGGTAATTTTTGAAACCAAATACTGTAACTATATAACCTCTAAAAGCTGAAAAGAAAAGAACTACTATTTGACTTGCAAAACGTCACTAAATCTTTGAGTCCACCCCTGTTCGCAAATGTTTTAACAGAAATTCTGTGTACTTTAAATGCAGATATAAAATATGCGAATTTCAAGAAATAACGATAGCAGCACCAAAAGACTGAAATGCGTTATTGGCTGTTTAGAAAATAAGATGGAATTATTTCACTTATAGGATCATTTTGTAGAAGAAATCCTGAGTTAATTTTTAAACCAATTAGGAAATGGTTTTGGAAATCACCTAGAAAAATGTTGATTATTGACGAGTGGTAAATTTATAATTAAATATTAGTCATCTAAGTATTAAAAAAAAGTGGATTAAAACTTCACATTTTTATGAAATTTTGACGTCCCTTTATTATTTCTAAATATGTTTTGTACGCTTTTTAAAAAGAAAAAAATATAATAATTGACTAGTTTAGGAACATGACTATAGACTGGTTTGGGATTTTCTTAGAAAAAAAAACATGTGCGGCCATAATTTGTTCCAGAAAATCGACCAAAATAGTGTTAAATTTCAGGCGTATGTTCATCCTTAAGGAAAATTGTTGCCCGACCCTGTATAACAATATAAGTGAAAACCTAAAGCAAAATTGATGTTTCCAAGGGGTTTTTGAATAAAATGATTTTAGGCATGTAAAACATACTTTTTAGTATTTGTCCAAATGTTTTCGTTTACCCTATGAAATGCAAATAAATCTGCAATATCCAAAAAATAAAATAGGATTTAAATATTTTAACGTTTTTCAAAATATTGTACTGTAATTTTTTAAGATTTGATGGAAATATCCTCGGAAATATATCAACCATTCAGGTTTCGAATTTCGAAAAATGACCTCTTAATGAGCATCAACAATCTAAAAACAATATCTTTCAAATTTCGTGTTCTTAAGTCCAAGGATTTGAACTGGCCGTTGATAGTTCTGTTGTTTTTGTATGTATGTTACTTACTCAAACAATGGTATAGAGCATAGATGAAAAGATTAGTCCTCAAATCACCTAAAAAATAGAAACGACCGGCAACAGTGGTTGATAAAAACTTGGCTATTATTTGAGAGATGGCGCTTTCCAGTAGTATTTCGTACAGAATTCTTGTCGATCAATCCCTTTGCGGCAAACGGCTTGATTTCATAGCTACACTTTTATATCATTTCACCGGACTTCTGTTGCGTTATATTTTTCTGTGATATATTCAAAATATAACTCTAAAATACATACGTTTGATGGTGAATATTGACTGGTTGACGAGTACTTTAATTCATTCCGTTCAGTGGCAGTTAGAGTATGAGATGATGCAATTAATGTCCTAGAAGACCTGCAGCTTAGAGTATCTCTAAAAGTTTCCTCCTGAAAGTACATAAATATCCAATATAACTTAATAAAGTACAATAACTTCCGAGCAAACCGACTTGCATATTTTTATTTTAAGATTTGAATAACTCATAAACGAAGGTGTGCTGTTTACGTAACCATGTCTGCATATCGAATATTTTATTTCAAAATCTTATGCTAGAATATAAAATAAAAAAGTGACACACAATTTTGTTTAAAGTAAATCATCTGGAAAATTAAAACTAAACTTCATATCAAGTAAGTTTTACCCGAAAGTTGTTTATTCACTTGAGACAAAACAATTTGAACCTAGACTTTCATTTTTAGAAGCAGTTTTTCTGTGCCAAAAAATGGGTGCGTGAAGTCACATTACTTTACATAAAACAATATACAAATAAAATATTCGATATCTCCCACACACTATGCGTTATCAAAATAATGCAATTGATCAAAAACTAATTAACGTGTTACACCCTAAGTAAACAAAAATTAAATCCTGTAGAACATAAATGTTTATATAAAGTTTTCCTTCGAAAACCGTTAAAACATTTTCAAAGGCCAAAAATTACATCCAGTTAATAAAAAATAATTTTACAGTTACAGCCATCTCTGATGAATAAATAAATAAAAATAAATTAGATATAAACTGAATCCTAAACCAAATTTTTGCGTCTGGTCAACTTAAGGAAATCAATTGATATTTGTATATTTATATTTATTTGGATACCACTAACGAATGTAAGCCAATGTTCTGACACAATCTAGGTTATGACTGACTGACTGTTTGGTTGTGGGCTCGTAAACTGGTACATTATACCCATATTCTAATTATTCGTGGATGTTCCGGACTGCCCGAACATCCGATTGTTACACATCAAATTCAAACTTCAGAAATCGGGATGTTGCCAACTGAATACAAATGTTAATAATATTGCTAAAAGGCAAAATTAAATTACACTACAACAAAACACTTTTTTGTATTGTTTGCACACAAATTATATTCAACTTTTAAAAATGGACATATGTAATGTTTATTTTTACCATGTCAACATTTAAAGCAGAATTTGGTTTAAAACAAATTAAATATGTTTGAACCCTACATTTATCGGACAATCTGGCAAACCAGTGGGGACGTTTCCCTTCACCCCTCATGTTTACTTTGACTATTATGAACACAAACACATGTGTTTATTGCTAATTCTAGTCGTTCAATATTCGAAGTATGAAACCCATAAGAAATAATCCAATTTTCGTTTTTTTTGCGTATCTCCAGACATATTGGCTTATATTTTAAACAAATATATAAATAAATACGAAACGGATGCCGACATCGTTTTCAGCGACGTCAAAAACGTAGAAACTACTATTAAAACCTATTAAATCTATTGAAATTTTTATCTCCACAATCTTCACAACGGGTTCGATTCACGTAAATTAAAAATAAGTAAAAAACGTAGAACCGAAAATATCACTTCAAGATCGAAAAATCACACTTTCCATATAAAAAAATTGTAACGGTTATACAATAAGAAACATCTGTAGTCTTACATTATTTTTTTAAAAATTTATTGTTACAAAATCTAAAAAATAAATTATACTAAGGAAGATTTAGCCAGATGAATTGCGGATATTAATTATTTTATTTAAAAGTTTATAACTAAATATCCAACATTAGATTTAATTATTAATAATCAAATAAACAAATATTTTGTTCAATGTTATAATGACAAACTAGCTAAATAAAACTAGTCACTAATACAGAGCACTATTATAAGTGCACACAAATATTTTAAAATTGTCCCCAGGTATAATTACTAAACGTCCCACACCCATTCTCAGATATCTACGAATTCCGTCTAATATAACCATACAATGTTGCCAAATGTGAGGACTGAAGTAGTCGTCAGACCCGTTACTTGAATTTTGAAATATATACAATATACAAAAACCGTCAAGCGTGCCCAATACAATAACTGAACTCAAACTAAAACTGTACAGTCTTCCGGTTCGTCTCGTCGAAGGCAGACCTCTGTGTTATTAACATAAGTGGTTCCACGTGTTCGGTTTTGCTGCTTTATTTCGGGGGGAAGCGGGAGGCTCAAACGCTCAGAGTAGAAACTAACGACACCGCTAGAAAGGGAGCAGACGCTATGAACGTGTGAGGCCTCGTTGTTCCTGTATTCTATCCCGTTCGTCTGCCGCAGTTCTACATAGAATATTAGCGTAATGGCCGCTATGTGGCGGAAGTGGCAGGGGTAAGGGGATAGCTTGAAAGAAAAGGTCATCTCGTGAGACCAGTAGTACTCTCAAGGGGCATCTAGTGGAAGCCAAGATGCATTAGAAAGGTTTATAAAGAAAGACAAATTTAAAGATATTGAAATACACGGGGTGACCGGGAGCTCAGAGCTCGCCATCCGGACATGCCACCGACAACGTCTCCAAACCGGAATAAGGTTCAAATTATCTGGAAGGGTTGCTCCAGCTCTAAATAAGCGCCGGACGGAGAGCAATCTGGCAAGTCGCGAAGTGCAGTGCCAAAAACATAGATTGAAATTGGACTAAAACTGTATCAAAATTGAGGTTGTGGTATCATTTTCATAAAAAAAATCTCCGAAAATTCATAATATTCTTAGTTAAAATTTTGCGGAAAATAAACTTGCCCACTCTCATAAGAACCCAAACATCATCGGGCTGTTTTACACTATAGTTTACTTGAAAACGCATATCAAGGATACGCATTTTGTCCGGGCGATATGTTCCTAAATACGTATATATATTATATTAAATAAATATAAAGCAATATAAACCTTTTTTACTCGCTTTATAAATTACATTGGGTACTTTACTCCCTCCCCGTCTGGCGCCAAGATTAAGTCCGCATCAAGCTAGTTAGCCGCCAGCGTGTTCATCGCTCTCAGCTTATTAGCAAGTTAACCACTGTAGCTCGGGACCATATTATGTAATTATTGTTTTGGCTTATATCTGAAGATCACGCATTTATATTGTCATCCTTTGACTTTAATTTTTGGTTATTGACCTTTTATTTTAAATTCAATATAAATTTCGCACAAAAATACAGCCCACTTTCTACTCTCCAAATTCAGAGGTAAAGTGATTATTTTGAATACCTAACACAAACATTGAAAACAATAGTAGTAGTTTTTAATAAAAAATAATATTAACGAATGGAAACATTTTCTTTACTTCTCTATTTGCTTCTTCCATTATCTTTTGTATTACAAATTTCAAATGAAATATTAGTAAAACAATTCGAAAAATTTAACAGTGGGTAAATTAAACCTAAAATAGGCTAAATTTCTACTCTTATCTTTGGGAATTTTCATTTTATTATCGTGGAGTTCTTTATAGCTACTTATTTTGAGTGTTGCCAGATACGTTCAGCTAAAAATGTTTAAAATATTTTTACAATGATCTCTATACTACATAACTGGAACAGCTCGAACATTGGCAAAATATTCTAAAAGCTTGTTAGGGGCAAATGTGACGAAAGATAACATCAGTATGGGTGGGCGTCTCGCTTCTACTCTCTTCCACTCGTGCACTTTTAGGCTTAAACTCAAAGAATTTTTGTAAAAACTCAAAAAATCTAAAATTTTAGACGATTTTTTTTGTTTTGCCAGCAGCTCTCAGAGATGACCCAATCGATATGTATTTTTTTTTAAATTAAAGTTGTTTACCTGCAGACGTGGTAATACTACATTAAGTTGAGGAGATTGTGATAAACCGAAAAACACAATCTACCCCTTTTTACCTCCGTAAGAGTTTAGGAGTAGAATTTCAAAAAATTTAGTTTTTAGAAAATATTTTTTAAAAGCCAATGTTTTAACAACTCATTTGGTTAAAAATATATTGTAAAAAAAGAAAAATAACATTTCACCCTCCAAGTCTAACAAAATAAAATTTTCCAATTCACTTTATTTACGGTGTATTTTATTCTTATATTCTCGTACATATGTAAACTTTACGTTTGGTTTAAAAAGAAAAATGTTATTATTTGTTATTATATATATATATATATATATATATATATATATATATATATATATATATATATATATATATATATATATATATATATATACAGGATGATCCATTAAGGATGGCCTCCGGCTATAACTTCATAATCAAGTTCGAAAAATGGTCGTTAGGGGGCGTAACAGCAACTCAAAAATGAAAATACCGATTTTCTCTTGAATTTTCCTAATTAAGGTTTGTCGGAAATATAAGCATTGTATTATTCACGCAATTATGCAACTTTTTGCTATTTATCATGTTTTTTCTATTTTCAAAAATAAAGTGATAGGGGAGGGTTAAACTTTTTTTCTTTCAAACATCTATATCTCTGTTTTGGATGAACCGATTACATTGAACTTGGTGTTAGAAAAAAAAATACTTAGAGTTATTAACTGCGCCGTAATGATTATATTAGTGGTCAATAGATGGCGTTTTTTCGTGCTTTTTCAAATAATACGGATTTTCTCAAAAAAATGAAATGGTATATGACTTTTTTGTCATAAATAAATTTAATGTTATAAAAGGTATCGAATAGTGAAATAAAAAATCCATCCGTATTTAAATTAAAAAAGTTGTTAATGGTCGCCCGAAACCGAAACGTCGGATTGAAAAACTAACCTCACCAATTTGTAGAGGAAAGAAACTGACAATGATGAAGTGAAAATTATTTTCATTTAACTAAGCCTACAATTATAAAAAAAAACCATAAAAGTTAGTTTTTGTGTTATTTTTTAGTTTTTCTATAATTGTAGTGTTAGTTGAAATGACAGATGAAAATAATTTTCACTTTATCATTGTCACTATATCTCCTCAACAGATTAGGGAGGTTAGTTTTTCAATCAGACGTTTCTGATTCGAGCGACCACCAACAACTTTTTTAATTTAAATACGGACCTGGATTTTTTATTTGACTATTCGATACCGTTTATAACCTTAAATTAAATTATGACAAAAAAGTAATATCATATAATTTGATCTTTTTTTAAAAATTAGCATTATTTGAAGAATTACGAAAAAACGCCACACCACTTTATTATTAAAAAAATAGAAAAAAAATGATAAATAGCAAACGGTTGCATAATTGCCTGAAGAACACAATGCTTATATTTTCGATAAACCTTAATATGGAAAAATTAAGAGAAAATTGGCATTTATATTTTTGAGTTGCTGTTACGCCTCCTACTGGCCATTTTTCGAACTTAAAAATAATTCCCAGTTATTTCGTTTAGCCGATTTACCTATAAATATTTTTTCCCCATAATTTTATGATCAACAATTATTGAGTTATGACCGGAGGTCATTCTTAATGGATCACCCTGTATACAGGGTGTCCCGGAAAATGTTGGAAATCTCCCGAAAATGAAAAAAACAAGTAAAAATAATACTACAAATTCATATAAATTTTTTTCGTATAGGCCTCCTCTTCGGAGTTATGGGGTCCCAAAGGGCGCCAATGTAATCAAGTTTTTTAAAAATAATAATTGAACCACCAGGTATAATTGAATAATTTTTTAATATGATGTATACCAGGTAAGACCCTTCAAATTACTATCCAAGAAAAGGTTGTGGTTTACACACAGCTACAGGGGCGGACTAGCTTTGACACTCATGGCCATTTTTTTACGCCCTGTATGATATAAACTTTGGAAAAGGTTTTTTGGATACTACTAACATTTTACTAAAAATTAAGTACACCTCGTGCATGTCGCTAATCCAAATCGTTTTCGAGAAAAACGCTATTTTATTTACATCAGGAGTATTTTGATAAAATATTTGATCCCATGTCAAATAGGAATACCTTACGATAAAAAACTTTGATCCAAAATTAAAACTGTTTAGTTAAAAACTTCACGGGCACGGCGAATTGAGGATTGTTGTACCCGCTACAATAACCCAGCATTGTTTCTTATCCCATCGCAATGAAACGTGATTCTCCGTAGAAGATCCTCCCTAGTTTCGACCTGAGTGGAATACACCAAGTTTTTGAAGTGTCCCCACAGGAAAAAACCAACGGCGTTGGTCGGGAGACTCCTCCTCTACCTATCCAACGGTTTGGATGGACGTTATTTAGGTGTTCCCGAACAGCAACGCTGAAAGAAGGCGGTGCCCCATCGTGCATGAAGTACATGTTTCGACTGGTTTCAAGTGGTGAATCCTCTATTAAATCCTGAAAAGCATTTTGGAGAAACTTCAAATAAAAATGTCCATTTATTCGTACAGGCAATACGAATGGTCCTCTGAAAAAATTGCCTATGATTCCTGCCCAGATATTAATTGGTTGCAATTGATGTTAACGATGCGAAACAATAGTAGCATGAGGATTTTCATCAGCCCATGCACGTAAGTTGTGTGAATTTATGATACCATTTTTGGTAAACCCTGCTTCATCCGTGAAAAGAACAGCGCTAATAAAGTTTACATTATTCCGTTGCTGTTCCAATAACCAGTTTGCAAACTCAATTCTACGCGGAAAATCTTCAGGAATCAGTTCATGCACTTTTTGCAAATGATATGGATCTAGCAGCTGTTCTTGAAGAACTTCATGTACTATTGTTTTCGAGGTATTAAACTGTGCTGATAATTTTCGAGTGCTCGATGAAGGAGTGTCATATACAGCATTTAAAATATTTTACTTTAATTGTGGCGTACGTACTGTTCTTCCCACAACAGCATCAATACTTTTTTTCCAAACTTTCTTAAAATAATAAAGAAAGTAATTCACTTACATAATTAACTGGAATCGCCCCCCATCCTCCCTTAGGCGTTGGTTAAATCGTTGAAATGTCTTCTGATCTGGAATAGTACGATTAATAAATCTTTCGTCATACAACCTTCTGGATTCCAAAGCATTACAAGACGCCAGACCATACATCAAATGCATATCTGAATACTCAATAAACGTGTATTCCATATTTCAGGTTAATTTACTGATTATCAAAAAGCAATACAAATTAATATCACTACGAAATACAAAAATTAATAAATCTCGAAATGCAGGGGTTAGTGTTACAGTGATGTGAAAGATAAAGTTCTAAAATGCAGGTTATTTTTTTAGTAGTAACGTTAGCAACGATAACAGAAAATTTGTTTTGGTGCCGATAAGGATTGAAATGATCACGGCTCAGCTGTTTCAAATAAACCGCACATTTTTTGAGAACGTAGGTCGAACTACAATTTACAAGGTTTTTAACTAAACAGTTAATTTTAATTTTGGATCAAAGTTTTTTATCGTAAGGTATTTCCATTTAATGTGGGATGTAATAAACTGGTCAACATTCGAAGCGTCCACCCTAAGTTTTCACCCCTTTTTCAAAGTGGTCTATCTTAAAAAGTAACTTGCGGATCTTGATGAATTTGAGCTTTTTGGGAAGGTCGGTTAACTGGCTTTTGTTCGAGGTATTAGTTTGGTGTGTAGCGTTAGATGATTAGGATATGCGAGGTACACAATAAAGTAACGTAAAATTAGCTAACATGTTTGATGATCTCTTTTTAAGCAAAATAATGCGTTTTAATTCTTAATTCGATTTTTGCGGTCTAGGATGAAAATGCAAAAAAGTAATTTCTCCGATTTTTGAAATTTCCCTTTTCAGAGATCCAAATTTTTTTGCTGAAAATGGAATTTTTTTAAACATGACCTTGTAACTAAAATTACCTCAAATAAAAAACAAAAAAATAATAGTGGAACTATCATATTTACGACTACAGATAAGTAGTAATTACAAATACTGCAAAATAACAGTAAATTTGCTAGTTCTCAAAATAAATACCTATCTTTACAACAATGAAAACAAAAGACGTTTTCACGAGTTCTGAAACTGAAAACCTATCTTTTGAACTGTAAGTTAAATGGTTCGATTTTTACAACACTAATGGCAAGATATTGTGAAGTATAACGCCACATTTTATCATCTTTGCAATTTTTGACCCGGCCACGTAGTCAAGCATGATGCAAAAATCGGAAGCAGCTAAATTAATAAACTTTTGGTTTTGCATGGTGTTTGTAGAATTTAGGCTTATAGAATTTAAAGCTAGAGTTTGGTTAAAATAGGACAGGCAGAGACTGTCTTGTAGTTTTTAGCAAATTGGTTATTAATACAATCGATTTTTTTCAAATTCGTATCAAAATTTGGAATATGGATAAGAGTGAGCCGTTTGGTGGTGTGAATGTTTAGGGAGGAATGAGAGGCGGAAATTTTGGAGACGAGTTTGTCCTCCTTGTTGATGATAACGCAGGGTACGCCTAATATTGAGAGAACGGAATGGCCTGCCAGATCTCCAAACATAATTACAACTACCTGGAGTAGAACGAATTCCCTGCTGAAGCAGCGTGACCATCACTTAGTAAGTATGGAAGATTTGGTGAATGTTATTACGGATATATGGGAAGCTATTCCTCAGGAATTTATTCAACATCTAACTGATAGCATGCCTAGCAGAATAGTATCTACAATAGCCAATAGGGTTGGTCGAACCCGCTATTAATATTTTGTTTTTAAAAACAAAATATGTGTTTTATTAAAATTGAAATTTTTATTTAAGCATAGTTGTTAATTAGGTATTGTTGATCAATTATAGCAAAAGTGTGTATAGAAACTTGTTCGTTACATTCTAAATACTTAGCATATCTAGATCAATTTGTTTAAGGTGCAGCTGGAGGATTCACTAAGGGAATACAATAACGAAGGCCGACTGTTCAGGTGGTCAAAATATCTTAATGTTGAATTACATATTGCTACAGAATATAATAAAACAATTCGTCTACATAACTCATCGTTAGATGCTAAACTCCCTGTATAATAAAATAATGATGTTTCAGTAAAAATGTTTATTGTAGATGCAGTTGGGACTACTGTAATAATAAAATAACAGAGCTCAACTTGATACAGCATGCTTTGACACATCCTGTTTATTCTTTACTAAAGGCGGTGGCTAAAAAAGTGCAAAACAATTCGGCGACTAATTTACTTTAAACCAGAAAATTATAAATAACCCCTTAAATTATGACTGTTTTGTACCAAATGTTTCATATAAAGTTTAGTCCCTCCAAAATTGTGAAAAAACGGCATTTTAGCTTTCAGTAGCTCTCCGCAAGTCTTGGGGACATGCTGTGTAAATTAAACTTGTACATTTCGTGGGGACACTCTAGTGTCATGTTCTAGTAAAACAATTAGCTCGAATATTTGGCCAAACAATTACAAGGTCAGGTTTTGAAAAAAATCTATTTTCAATAAAAAAACTTGTATCTCAGAAAAAAGGAAAATTTCAAAAATCGGGGAAATTGCTTTTTTGCATTTTCATCCTATACCGCAAAAATCGAATTATGAATTAAAATGCACTATTTTGGTTAAAAAGGGATCATCAAACATTTTAGCTAATTTTACATAACTTTATTGTGTGCCTAGTGTATATCCTAATCATCTAACGCTACACCTCAAAATAATACCAAATTACAAAAAGGTTTTAATTTATTACAATACGTAATCGCCACTTATTTCCAATATTACAATGTCGTTTCCCTATTTGGCATTTTTTTAAATTTTACAAATCGCAATGTAAGATTACTAAAGTATAAGTGAAATTATTGCAATAATATTGTAATGAAGACGCCGGGTCCGGGTTAACTTTTTGCCACCCGCCGCGCCATGCCAATTACGCCATTGTATTGTCGTTTAGTTTGATGTTTAGAAAAGATTCGACAAGTATTGAGCAGCGTTTAGTGTGTTATTTTGCAACTGTTGAAGGGCAAATTTCATTACAATAATCTTGGAAAGTACATATAATTGATTTACTATTGTTTATTTTTAACGGTGTGTGTGGTTAAGTGGAAGAATAGCCCCTGGCTAAAGTTCGCCACATTCTTGATTTATTTTGATAATATAATGTACAATTATTGCTAATAAAGGCGTTATTTATATATTTATTTGAGCCGTATAACTACAATTTTTGTGGATTTACCATAATAACAATAATAACCATGATAAGGACGTTATGACAGACAATAATGCGAATTTTGTTTGTAGTAAATAGGTCGTGTCGGACGAAGGTTTTGATCTTGACAGCTTGTCTTTAAAAGTGCTATTAATTTTTTCCTTTGATATACATAAATTTAATACAGAATATATCTTAAAAAATTAAATGAAATTGGGTTAATTATCCCCGAAAATCTAATTATCGGGGCTTGTTTACTAAAGCCCATTAAAATATTATAAGAAGGAATTTAATTACATTGCTCCAGTTAAAATTAATTTATCTAAAAGTAATGACGATTCTTTTTATTACATTTCTATTCTAGATAGTATTAAGGTCTTTTGAAATTTGAGACGGTGCAACAACAATTTAATAAAACAAACGGTCACAAAGATCATCTTTACAGGGACATTTTTGATGGAAAATGTAATAAGGAGAATCATTTGTTTAATCAAGAACAACGATGCATTAAACCAATTGTTGTACTCCACATTCGATAAGTAGTTTCTTAATAATGATTTTTCTATATTTTGTTAGGTCGCCATTTTGTTCCGCCATATTGGATTTTTACCAAAATTTAACATTAACCATATCTTTTTATCGTTTTTGTTGTAGATAAAGGTGACTCCAAATTGTGTTATATTGTCATGGAGAAAATGAAACTGTTAAATACGAACACCAGTGAATATGCCGTTAAGGTTCTGTTTTGACCCAATGAAGGCTTCAACAACCTTGGAAAGGCTAGTGTTCTGTATGTTTTATTTTACTTATATTAATTTGTTAAATTAGATATAAGAGTATTTTTAATAAATTCTGTTTATTTTTGAATTAGATTAAAAAGACTAAAATTTCTGGCAGTTTGTTAGGTTGCCGTTAATACACAGTGTGGGCCGTAATGTTCGCAACATATAAGATTCATTTTTATTATTAATTTCTAAGGAAATTTAATTCTTGTTAAAATTTGGTGCTTGAACAAAGAAATAGTTGTGACAGTATTCAATTTTAGGTCAGATATACAAAATTGTCAAAAAATACGAAAAAAGTGAATTTTAAAAACCATAAATCTCAAAAAATGAATTTTCAGTCACGGTCACAAAAAATCTTAATTAAATGACATACGTGAAGATTGTTTCCATACTTATTATAGTTCGGGAGATATTTAAAGTCAAACACAAGTCAACAAAAAATTTTTTTTTTCGATATTTCAATCCAAATATCTCTTTAATAATAACTAATACGAGAAAACTTTACTTAGCGTTTGAAATTATTTAAACACGACGCTTCCGGGACGATGAATTTGAGAAAGGGGGTTGTTGAGTGGCCTCCAAGGTCATTGGACTTAAGTCGACTTGATTTTTTCCTTTAGGTTCACCTTAAAACGGCTATGTACAAAACGAAGCCCGAGAACTTTGAAGATCTAATGGGAAGGATTAGAGTCGAAATAGAAGGAAATCCTCCGGAATAGCTCGAAAATACTATTCGAGAATTTAATGACCGTTTAGGGTATTGTCAAGCTGTTGAAGGACAACATTTTCAGCATCTCATTAATCATTAAATTATTTGTTAAGTTTTTTAATTCCTAATTTGTCGATGTATTTTTAAAAACATTTAATAAATTTAACATTTAACGGATCAAGATAAAAGTTTGCAATTGTGGGGTTATACAAAGATAATAGGAGAAATAAATCACGTTTAATTTGGAAAAAATAAATTAAGTTAGTTTGCTTAAAAACTGAAAATCTGACAACATTGCAGTATGCACCAAAGGGTCTGGGGAATTCGGTAATGCCTAATCACCACATATAGTTCCGGTCGGTTGATATATATATATATATATATATAGATAGAATTTCCCTGTAAGGCCCTTTTTTAAAAATTTAAATTTTTATGTAAATAACAACTACAACGTTCAAGATTCTAAGCTATTTTATTAAAATATTAACAATCGAAATAGTACGTATAATTACATATTGCAATATTGCTGATTCTGCTTAATGAGGTAATTAGTTTGTCGGTGTCGCATGAGGTTATTTGAAGTCATCGTCCAGTGGCAGGTAATATTGGCTAGATAACTCCTCCCCCGTTAGAATGAGGCATCCTCTGGAAGGGTGATGCTGTTCTCCTAAACAGGGATGTCTTGGGAAGTATTCTGGTGTTTCTTGGTTTTCTTATGTATTACGTCATTTGTCTTCTTCCAGAGATAAATGCAACCTGCAATTACTACTATATATAAGATGATGCTCCATAAACTTGGACGTGTAAAGTCTGATAAAGGGTGTACTTTTTGAATTGGGAACATGGGATTTTCAACTGCTGCTTCAAGGTTTAATTTTTTCAATTCAATACTTATTTTAAGTGGATTTCTCATTTTAAGTTGCAGGTTAGGGGTTTGGATTACTAAGGGGTGCCCAAAACTTCTTTCCTGAAATGGAAGCTACTGGTTTCTGAATATTATGTTGCAGGCATCTTTATTTATCAGGAAAATGCCTTTCAGTTTTAGGGTCTCCACATGATCTTCACAGTGCACTTGTATACTTTCTTCTCGTGGAAACACAGCCAAATATTGATTGATCTCATAAATTATCTCAATATGATTTTCAGCAATTTTTAACTTTGTAAATTGGCAGAGACTAGGGTTGTCATGTTGAAAGATCCTTTCTTCGCACGGCACTTTGATGTTGGCTTGTATTATATTTGGACAATGATATGGTTTGCCTTCGGTACACATGCCATTTAGAGGTTTTATTGGTTTTTTATTTAATTTTAGAAAATATCGCGAACTGGGGATTATCATAACAAATTCTGATTCATAACTTGCAGGAATAGGTAAAATGTGATAGAATTCAAACTGTTCTTTAAAATCTATTGGTATTGAAAGAAAATACGTTATCTTAGACTGCTGTATATCGCATTTTACTTTAATTATTGATTCGTACTTAGAAATATTTTCAAGTAGTGTGCTTAATAACGAGTTATATAAAATAATTAGTTGGTTATACAAGTCTTTTGCAAAAAGATTATCCTGATTTTCAACATCTTCTCGCAATAGTTGATCCAAAAACAATATTTTAGATCTTAACAAGTTTTGATTATGTTGAATATCTCTAATTGTATTATTAAAGTTTTTGATAACTTGGTTATTAAGAGAGTATTGCATTTCTAGCTGGGTCTGCAAGTTATTACTCTTAGTTTCTAAATGGTTTAGTATTTTATATATTTTGTCCCCATCATTAAAATCTAAGTTACCTGTGATATCTTTAATAACAGATCCTAAGCCGTTTATTAAGCCTCTTTTAAGACGACTAGTATTATGCAAAGAAATAGTAAAACTTAGTAAGAACAGATTTTTTACAAAACATAGCAATATTTTCGTAATGTTCTAATTCCCTAACTAAATGTACTATTTGAATAAGTAACCTTAAGATTATCATGTTGGATAATTAAATTCTTATATTCTACGAAGATTTGTTCTAGGTCATAAAAATGTACGAACATATGTTCGGTTCTTTGAAGTTTGGCGGGTCCTAAGTTTATTGGTAAGGCGCCCAAATTCTCCGTAATATTTCTTATTTCTGTCCCTTGTCCTGGGATGAGGAACCTGAAATATTTTTAAAATGATAAGTTTTTCTATTAGGTCTTTTGACGTTAGATAGGTGTATTTTATCCGTAGTGTTTCCGTGTGTGGGATTAATTCTAGCGGTTTTTAAATTTTCGTTGACCTGAGTTATTTGCTCTGGTTTGTATTTATTTGATGTCTTTGACTGCTTTTGTTTGTTTTTAACGAGTACTTTTTCAGGAATTTTTGGCAATTCTTCTCGAGGTTCGTTAATTTTGTTGACAACTTTTTCTTTAGATTGTTGAATTGTTTCGTTTAGCTTTTGATAAAAAAGTTTCATTTTGTCGCGGTGATTAGAGATGTAATTATTGACGAGTTGTTTTTCTATTTCGAGATTAAAAGGGGATTCTGCGGCTAGGTGGCCTGTAACTATTTCATATGGGGTTAGACTGGTTACAGAATGTATAGTATTATTATATGCTAGTATAGCATAATTGACTTTCATTTCTATGGGTTCATGTTTAAATTCTTGTTGGTTATTGAGCAGCCTGATGTGCTCGATCAGTGTGGAGTGGAATCTTTCTATAAGACCATTGGATTCGGGGTGTTGGGAACTTATAAAGTGAATCTTAATCTTATGTGTCTCGAGAAGTTCACGCATTATAGAGTTTTTAAATTCTAATCCATTGTCTGAAATTATTTGTTCTGGGATACTGTGATAAGAGAAATATTTTAGTAAATTATTGGCAACTTCTATAGATTGCGCAGTTTAATTTGTACCCCCGAGCATATTTAGAA
This sequence comes from Kuschelorhynchus macadamiae, assembly GCA_030620095.1. Lineage (NCBI taxonomy): Eukaryota > Metazoa > Arthropoda > Insecta > Coleoptera > Curculionidae > Kuschelorhynchus > Kuschelorhynchus macadamiae. The sequence continues at coordinate 73,283 of JAUTXW010005080.1, read as the reverse complement.
AACGAATCAACTAAGGTTAAAAATTTGCAATTTTCTAGAGAGATACTGTCGATATGTAGGATTTGGAAGGGTTTAATTACTGTAGGTGTGATGTTTAGTTCTAATTTCAGCGGTTTCCTATCATATTTCGTTATTGGCAAATTTCGCATTCGTTAATATAAATTTGGATAGAAGCACGTTTATTAGGGCAATAATAATTATCTTTTATGCGTTTTTCAGTTTCATCGATCCCGCGATGATTTGTTTTCCCTTCGGGTTTGTTTTGAATAATTTGCTTTATTTCGTCATTATCAGTGACGTCAATTAATTTCTTAGTACATTTAATCATATTGATTTGGGAATTTTTAAAGTATTTTTGTAAAACAACACTAAATTTTTCGTACACGGGGTCTTCGAAATATAAGTGATATTTCACTTTGGGAACAATGGTCTCTTTAATGAAATTTAAAACATCATTTTCGAAGTTGTTTTCTGAAAACTGAACATAAGTGCGTTGTTTAGAATTAAATAGATCAATGCGAGATGGAGTAGCAGTGGCATATTTTACTTCAGAAATTACTAACTGATTTTTATCGAGATTAACTGGACATTCTACGATAGGAATACCTAGTATGGGGTTTCATGAGATGAGTGTACAGTAATAACCCTATCTTCAGCGGCATTTTTCATTTTGTCGAGGTCGCCTGTTTCGACTAATAAAGATTCATTCTCATGTTCGTTATTTTCATTAATATTCTGATTTATTTTTTTGACATATTCTTGAAGCTTAAATATAGATTCGGAACTAGGTTCAGTCTCGTTCGCATTTAATTCTATGTGCGACAGTGCGTCAGCATTTTTATTAAGACAACCTTTTTTATAAACAATATCGTAATCATACTCTTCCAGTTTTAAGCGCCAACGTATTAATTTTGAATTTGGTGCTTTTAGTGAAAATAACCATTCCAAGGGCTTGTGATCGGTGACTATTTTAAATTTACGTCCAAATAAATAGGGCCTAAAATATTTAGTGGCCCATACAATCGCAAGAAGTTCTTTCTCGATGGTTGAATAATTTATTTCTGACTCATTTAAGGTTCGACTAGCGTATGCTATCGGTAGGTCTAATCCTATTTTACCTTGAGAGAGAACAGCTCCTAAGGCGTAGTTAGAAGCATCACACGTTAATATGAACGGCTCAGCAAAATTGGGATACTGAAGAATTGGTTCGTTTGTTAAAAGTTGTTTGCATAATTCGAAACATTTAATATATTCAGGATGTTTTATATCTATCCCGGCATCTTTTTTTAGTCTTTTCGTAAGAGGTTTCGTTACTTTGGCGAAATCTTTAATAAATTTCCTGTAGTAACCCAAAAGTCCCAGAAAGCCTTTTATTTCTTTTTGGGTTTTTGGCAAGGGAAAATTCTGGATTGCGCAGATCTTGTCCGGATTTGGTTTTACACCTTCAGGTGTGACAATGTGCCTGAGATAAGCCACCTCTTTTCTAAGAAATTCAGATTTATCGAGCTGAATCTTAAAGTTTGAATTACGTAATCGTTCAAAAACTTTTCTTAGTCTATCAATATGTTCTTCTAGGCTAGTACTAAATATGATAATATCGTTAAGATAAACAGCGCAAATTTCGTTTTGATATTCTCTTAAAATATTATTCATAACGCGCTGAAATGTAGCCGGTGCATTTCGTAGGCCAAAGGGCATTCGCAAGAACTCATAGTGACCATTTTCTGTATTGAAAGCAGTTTTGGGGATGTCTTCCTCGGCCATTTCGATTTGATGAAATCCCGACGCCAAGTCAAGGGTGGAAAAATATTGACATCTGCCTAATTTATCTAACAGATTTGTGATATTTGGTAAAGAATATCTGTCTCCGAGGGTCTTTTCATTCAATTTTCTAAAATCTATGACAATTCTCCACTTGGGTTTGCCTTAAGCGTCAATTTTTTTTGGCACAACCCAAATAGGAGAGGACCAACGAGAAAACGATAGACGAATTATTTTTTGATCAAGCATATCTTGAATTTGATTTTGTACCTCTTTTTTTATGTATTTCGGGGTATCTGTATGACCCTATACACAGGAATTTCGTCTGTTTTTATATTATGTTTTATTTGGTTTGTAAAGGTTAATTTGTTGCCGTCGATATGAAATATGTCTGAGAATTCATATGGTCTGTTCTAATTTTTGAGACGTCAAATTTAATCTTTTCGACGTTAAAATTGTTCAAGTTTGGATAATTATTATAACTTATTTGGAAATCTTTAAAATCCATAGCAATTATTGGATCTAAAAAGTCTATAGACTTTGCCATTTCGGTCTTGTTTAAAATAGAGCAAAAAGCTTGATTGTCTTTAACTTTAGTAAGACATTCGGGAATTTCTAATTCGTCTATTTTTATGTATGGTATAATGATATCGCCATTTGAAATATTTTTAATTGGAATTTTAATAATTTGTTCAGATCTTGCTTCAACAGTGATGTTATTGTTCGAAATGCCAGATGTATTGTGGTAAAAAAGTTTAATACTGGTGTTGGGTGTCACTAAAAGGTTCTTTTGTAAGTCAACATTTGCTTTAAGGATTTTTAGATTGTCTGTTCCTAAAAGACAATCAAAATAATTATGGAAATTAAACAGATAGAATTTTAGGGGATCTATCTTCACATTAAACATTCTAGGAAGAGGAATTGTGGTGCTCAAATGTTCCGAGGAAGTGCCATATGCTGTAGATATTTGAAAAGGGTCATTGTTTATAAATTTGCGAAAATCTTTTTTTTTGCAATTTCAGGTTGGATGAAAGATTTAGTACTACCTGTGTCTGTAAGTATTTTCAAATTTATTTCGAGAAACACTATATAAGGGAGTTGGCTACCGCTAAATGCAAAGGTCATTAGATTAAATGTGGGTGGTTTGTGTCCGAGGCTTCTATCTGAAAAAACTCGGAATTACATGGTTCGGCGGATTCTTCGGGGAATACAACAAAACCTTCATTGTAGCAATTATCGGTTTGCTGATTTTCAGATTCCAGAAAGTAGTCGTTGCCTTCCTGATTTTCAATATTATGCAACTCCTCAAACTCGAATTTTGGATGACAAATGTGAGAATTGTTTTGCCTTAAATTTTGGAAGTTATTATTTTTTGATTGGTTATTCGTAAAATGAGATTTTGTAAACAAAATAGCCATTGGTGTGGGTTTCGGTAATGGTTGAGAGTTTGTTTGATTAGGTTTAAACAAATTGTAGTTTGAAAGACCGGGGCTAGAATTTCTAGGTACAAATCGGTTATACACAAGTTGTGCATTATTCGGATTTGTTGTGTACGTAGATGGTCTGGGAGCGAAATTTGGTATTAAGACCTGCGGTCTGATTTTTTGTGTTCTGTGGGTAACATTTTGAATTTGAAAATCACTTGTTAACATATTCAGAGCACTGTTTAAACTATCAGGGTTTTTAGTTCGCATCAGAGAACCTACAGGTTCTTTAAGACTACGTAAAAATACTCTCAAAGCTAATTTCTGGCAATACTCAGATAGAACTGGAGCTTGTATTTCATCAGCTAGAGTAGCAATTTGAGCTATTTGTAAATTTAACATTTTTTGAACTTTATTGAAGAAATCAAATGCGTTTTCGTTTTCTTGCCTAAGTTCGACCATTTCTATGTTTAAGGTAAAAATATCACGTTTATCAGCATACGTGTTTAAAAGAGCTTTTTTTAGGTCTGTCTAACCAATAATTATACAGGAAGAGATATTTACCGCTGCTTCGCCTTTTATTTTAGACAAAATAGAACCCATAAGCTATTCGTTTTGAAAATTGCTTGTATCGACTGTGTCGTAAAATTTTTATACAAGTTTTTTACAAATATCAATAAACCTAGATAAAAGTTCGACTACTCCATAAAATTCTGGTATCATATTTAAATATTCTTGTTTTAATTGTGGAGGAGCCATTTTTACAAGGATTATAGCAATATATAAAACTACTAAACTTAATAATAATGTGAGCCTAGTGAATCAGAATTTGTATGTTATTTTATTTTAAGTTTTTTCGAGCTAACCTCTAAATAGCAAGATTTACTTACAGCAAAATCACCAGAATGACATCCATGCACTTAACTTTGATGCACTCAAAGATTCTTGCGTCGCTGATGGCTATAGTCGTCTATTGAAATTTGAAATTAAAGAAAATCGTCAATTTGTCGAGATGGGCCTTGCCGACGCGACGCCACATATAGGTCATTTTATTTATTTTAGGAATAAATAAATCGAAAAAAAGAATGTCGATAAAAATGTTTGTATTTCATCTTGTAGCTAGTGTCCCACAGATATTATTTCTGCGATAATACATTTTTATCCTAACAAAAATGCGAGGTTTGTTTTATTTATTTGCGTTGTTAAATTAATATCATTCACATTATACGTTTAGAATTTTATTATTAAGATTACAAAGTGGTTTTTAAACTAGTGTTAATTTACTATTTCAAAAAATATTATCCGTTTAAAAATAGTGCGCATTCAAAAAAGATACAATGTTTTAACACTAACATATAAATAGATACTTTTCCTTAACACTATATTTAAAAAGGTTTATAATTCAGGAATTGTACAGATTTATTTTAAAAATATGTGTGTAAAGATTCTTTTTAGGAACCATGTCAATAGAAAAAAAATTGTTTTCTGCACGGTGGGAATGCAATGCCCTGGAGGAAAAAACGCATCTGTTTAGCGATTTGTTACGAATACGCTGAATTTAAAGCAATATGATGGCTACGATGAGTATAAAAGAACTGTGGAAAAGGTTAGAAATTAGTTTTATGCAAAAGGGGCAAAGTCTCGAAATGCTAACATTTATCCAAATTACAACATTCTCCTTAAGGCTAAAAAGGAATGTTATCCGAATGAAAATAGCATCGTGTTAAAGGACGCATCGGATGACGAAAACCTACAGGCACTTGTTAACCATACCTCTCAAATAATAGTGGAAACACAGAAGGATATTTCCTATATTTTCTCAAAATTCAAAGATGGACCTACTACGAGATTTACGTTAATATATAAATGGGGTTGTGGTGGGAGCGAGGACACTCCCCTTATTTGCATCGTTTCACTGCAAATGACTACGGAGAATGGAAGCATAGTACAGAGTTGCCAGACTGGGGTATTTTTCTCCAAAACTGGGGGATTTTTTGGAGGTCAAATTTTTCTGAGATTTTTTTGTGGGTTTTTATTCTCATTGTGGAGTAAAATTGGGGTAAATATCGTCATTTAAAGTATTAGTGACCCAGATTTTATGGAAAACATTTGATTTTTTTAACGTTCGGAGTTAGATGTTTAATATTGCTATGTTGTTTTAGAGATAACTCCATTATTTATTAGAGTATGTTTTTATCATTTTCCTTTTGGGGTATTTTTTTGTCAAAAGTGAACAATTTTGAAAGAATTTTAAAGCTTTACCTGCAGAAAATATACCTTTTTATTAATTTTATGCAAGGTCAAAATATTTGATAGTTTTGTAAATATTTTAAAATAAATTTGGGGATTTTCTACCAAAAAGGCCAGAATTTGGGGACTTTTTGAGTCTCTTCTAGGGGAATTTATCAAAACGATCTAGCAACCCTGTCATAGTATGGCAAAATCCCTGTACTCCGTGTTCCACATAAAAGTACCCACTATACTGTCTGGAAATCCATAAGAGATACGAAAAAAGTTTCATACAAAAGTTTCTTTAAATTTGAAGTTCTTTAAAGGATGTCACAATTTTGCTGGGACGAAATCAACTATAAAATTTTAAATGGGTCACCCTGTATTTTTGTCCATTATTTGATCATTTGCCAAAAATAATCATAAGTTACCAATTAATAATAAGATAATTAAAGTTATGTGATTTTTTGAAAACTGGAGCCATTTTTCAAATCACTATAAAAAATAAATTGGAAAACCGTCAAATTTTAAACAAATAGTTATATTATCCATTCTATGGCCTTCTATAGTTTTTTTTGTGTATGCAGCACCGCAATATTCAAGGAATAATTGAGATTTTCTGTTAAACTGTGATTTCTGTAACCAATGTGCAAGATTGATATCGTAGTATGTCCACCCAGTGTGGGTGTGGACAAAAATTTTGTATTCCGTATATGCATTGAAGCTTTATAAACTGGAAATTACCACTATATTTTGAAAAATACCTCCAGTTTTCAAAAAATTACACTTAACCTTAATTATCTCGGAAACTAGGCAGAAATCCACTATAGTTTAAATTGGTAACTTATGTTTATTTTTGCCAAGGAATCAAATAATGGCCCAAATACTGGGTGTCCCACTTAAAATTTTATAGTTAATATCAACTCAGCAAAATTGGGACACCCTGTATACATGGAAACATTATATTTAAAAACAACTTCAAATTTTGTATGAAACTTTTTTTCGTATCTATTACGGATTTCCAGATAGTATAGTGGGTACTTCTATGTGAATCACAATGTACAGGGTGGTTCAATCATAGAGGATGTCAGCTGTAGCTCAGAAACCGTTAATGACAGAACTTAAGGAAAAAATATTTATAGGTAAATCAGCCAAAAAAAATTGCTGTTAATTATTTTCAAGTTTGATTATTTTCAAGGGGGAGTAACAGCAACACAAAAATGTAAATGTCAGTTTTCTCTTAAATTTTTATAATTAAGGTATGTTGAAAATATAAGTATTGAATTATTCAACCAATTACGCACTTTTTTGCTTGATTTTTTGTGTCCCTGTTCTGTCCAACTGATAGCCTGCCCGCTTGGTCATTCTATTTTTCGTGCTCATTAAAATAAAGTGTGTGAAGTAAAAAGTAACAGCCCTATCCTCATCGTCTTCAAGCAGTAAGTACCTATATAATTATGATTAATACGACGATTTGACTAAAATAACTAAGGTTTAATGTAAAAAAAAAATGAAGATAACTATTTGGTTATAAACTTCGTGGTATAGTATCATAAAAAGTCATCAGTATTTGACTATAATTATACAGTATAGATATGTATTAGTTTTGACATTAATGTCAAAAATGCCTAAAATACAAGGTTTTGTATAAAAGTCGCAATTATTTGACTAAATGCAAAAAGAAAAAAAACCGAGGGCCATAAAAAGTCAGCCTATTGAGTTATGTGGTGCTTTTTGACATTTACGGCATATTTAGCTGCCAATATAGGATTTTGGTTATGTAATAACTCATATGGTTGTTTTATTTTTAATAGTTATTTGTGTATACATCGGTGCTGTAATACGTCATTACAGGATATTGATAAATATTATATAGAGAAAAAAAGACGTTTACGTTAGCTAAAATTAGTCACGTCGTACGAGCAAAGTAAAAACATAGATAAAAGTAGCTGGTAGACTTTAGTCAGCGTTTTATTTCTTAGAATATGTTTATGCCAGGCTAAGAAGGCGATAAATATTAAATTGTTAAAAATCGCTGTAAAACTAAGATCGCAAAAAATCATTAATTAAAATAAAAATCCATAAGTAACTGGATTATTGGAGTAATAGAACGTACATAATTAAATTAAATTTCCTGCTAATAAGCAACGTTGGTTTTCTAGAAAAATATTCTATTTTAGGCTTATCAGAGGAAAGTACCAATAATAAACAGAACCAAGATTATATAAACATGACTGACTCCGATGATGAAGATTTAACTAATGAGTCCTGAAATTATGGTTCGCCCCGAAGAACCAAATGAGTTGACAAATCTCCTATGCGTTAAGCCATTAGAAAACGACAAACAGGGACCTGATCTACACGAGGAGATTGTCGCTCGGTGAAATTCCTACCTAACAAAGGGCATTAATAAAGAAGAACGATCAAAATACAAGAGTTCTAACCACACTACACCACAACTTGTTACGTTCTTGACGCGCGTTTCGCTAACCAAGTTACCATCATCAGCAGATGATATAAACTGGTTAGCGAAACGCGTGTCCAGAACGTGACAAGTTGTGTTGTAGTGTGGTTAGAACTCTTGTATTTTGATCTATCTTCCACCACAGATTCCAGTGTTAGGACCAAAGAAGAACGAGCTAAAGTTTGGGAAAAAGTCCCAATTCCAACGGCCCTTTTACCACCCAAAATAAATCCGGAAGTCAAAAGATCAGATAGGCCACGGTCTGGCACCTATTGGTAAAATAATGGACACTTTAATAAAGGAAAATCGGACTCCTGAAGAACTGGCAGTATTAGCGGACGCCGGTTTGATATTTGGAAATAGTCACAATGCTTTGTCAGTGATGCGTCGGCAACACATTTTACCCATGCTTAATGGAGAATCTCGTAAGATCGCTAAAAGTTCTGCGATTGACAATTATCTGTTCGGAACAGATTTCAGTGAAGCCCTAAAATCCAATCAAGTACTTAGGAAGACAAGTGGAGAAAATAAAAAAAACAAATGTGGCATCCAATTCGTTCGACTTCAACTTCTACTTCTAAGAATTCCTATGTAAAATCTAATAATACCTATTCAGCTGCGCGTTTTTTAAACTACCAGCGCCGACCTTACAAAACCAAAGAAAAACTGAACAAGAGAGACCACTATCAATCGCATCAACAACGGAAATTACCCCGCCACCAACCACATCACAAGAAGAGCATTTAAACCAGGTAAATAAAAAATATGCAGGTAAACTAGCAAAATTTTTAATATCGTGGCAACAAATTACGGATGAATCGTAGTTAAGTAGGCGAAGGGCACAAAACTAAAATTTATTAGAAAACCTACATCACAAAAATATTCCCCACCAGAATTAAAATTATACAAACATTATATTAAACCAATGACGTATAAAATGGATAGACTCAGCATTCCCATAAGGAAACGCTTCAAAAAAATAGATCAGTCATTGTTTGACAGATTTTCCATGAGTGGAAGAAATATGGACTGATCTCATAAACAAAGTAGAGTAAATGGCATCAAGGGTCCCAGCATCACGACCTGACTCACCAGTGGCGCAGTTTGTTTACAGCAAATTCAGTTTTAAGAAGTTTTCTGTTTTATCATCAGAGTTTAAGGCGTTATTTGCTTTTCTTCTATTTTATGAAGTCATCAAAGTAACATATCAGTTTTAATATCGATTTAATCTTTTGCATTAGCGGGCGAAAAAAATATTTTATTGAATTTAATGAGATTTTCGTGCACGATTTTACACACGGAGTTTTGAGAAAATTTTATATATAGTTTGAAGTTGCCAATGTTAAGCTTGATCTTAATTAGGTCTGTTCATTTGACAGAATATTGTACATTTAATATTCTGCAACAGAATAGTAATTAAGGATTACCTGCCCTTTTTAGAATATGATTAAAATGAAACAATTTCCACTAATCTAAGAACTGAATAAGATTGAAAAGAAAAACCAGAAATTCAAACAATATCATTTATTACTTATCCAATGGCATAATATATGCTGAAGAAATTAATATACACAAGTAATTAAGTAATATACAATAAAAAACGTTTATTAAATCTCAAGTACATGCATACAAAAAAATATCAATTTGACAAGCCGAGGGAGCTTGCAAATAAAACTGTCCCACAAATAAGTATATTTTACGACGATTTTCGTCCTTACACTTAAATATTCACCATTTAGTCGCCTGTTTCTGACGATCCCTACAGAAACTTTACAGTTCATTTTCAAATAGTGGCTGCTAATCCGCAGTCGTTTTATTTTAAAGCAAGGGTTATTTCGTAATGTGCAACTAAAGTTAATAAAAAAGACTTTTTTCTAACTATCAGTAATTTTACAAATCCTATCAGTGGGCGTTATCTTTTTAATATAACCGGTTAAAAAAGCCAATTGGAGGAACTTTTTCACTTCATACTGTTATCACTTGTTGCAATAAAAATGCAGTTGGTTTCTTGGTTTAAAGAAATTGCCATCAGTATATAATTATACGTGATCAAAAAATATTATAATACCGAAGGTTTTTTTTTGTAAAAATTAAGGTTACTTACGATAAATACGTTATATGGGAATTTTAAAACAAAGGGAAATTTAAAAAAACCATGAAAATGTTGTAAAAGAAAATTTTCTTTTACCCGAATGCTTCAGAAACTCTATATAACGGAAGCATGCTTGCTGTCCGAAAACGAGGGTGATGATTTCCAAATTATTGTTTTTAATGTAAAAAGAACCTGTAAGCTAACATCACATACTTAGCCATGATACTAGTGGCATAATTTATCTTAGCTATATATAATTTTCTGATGTGTTTAACTGTAAGGAAGTTGATTTTAATTCAGAATTGCTCCCGATTTTTATTATGAAAGGACTCTGCGTGAAAGATACCTGGCATACCACAGTAGTTAAAATAGGGGAGCGCCTACTCCTCCTCCTCTCTCTCATGTCCCTCATTCTTATCTTCCTCCCCTTTTATTCTCATTCGCATCATATTTTTAATTTTTTCTCTTTGTCCTCCCACATTTGATTTTGCATTCTTAAGTCTTATAAATAGGTGCATCAAGATCATTTTAGTATGCTGAGGCACATTTACTAAGCTGTGCCCGAGTTGCGTAAAAAGTTATTTTTGAATTTTTCACCAATTGTGTATAAAACAAAAAGAAAAAATGTGTCAAGTAATAAGTGAATTACGTGTAATCGCGAAAAATTAGCTACATCTATCAGACAGTTAAAAGTTAAATATCTCAATTTCTTTGAAGTGATTTCGAAAGATGAATACACCAAGCTGTTTTATCCACTGAAACGAGATTATTTGGAAGCAATTTACTGTTGTGATGATTATTTAGAAGGAATTATAAGCCTTACTACGTTTTTCAATACATTTGGGAAATCATACTTTGTAGGAGAATTAAGCCACCTATTAGAATTTATAGGAGAAGATTGCCAATTTATACGTGCTATTATTGCCACCCAAAAGAGGTTTCAATTATACGAAGATAAAAAACAGGTATCATCAAGAAAAGTTAATCCTATTCGCAAGAGACGTCCCCCCACATATTTAAGATATTATGTTAAATAAATTAAATGGCTGAGTTGCTGATTGCAGTTAAATTATTAGAGGACAAATTTAGTAATCTTTCAAAAACCTATTTCTCATATTCTATGGCAAGTGGTCCGGAGTGGATAGACTTTTATTATAATCAATCTGCGGAATTCGTAAAGGCTGCCCTCTGTTGCAACAAATACTTTGAAACATTAAATGTTTTTCAACTTATTCGAGATCTAACAGATATTGGCTTTGGTTACTATTTAAAAGACTTGAAGCAATTTATTGACGAGGATACTATTCTTCAAGAAATTGAGAAGGAAGAATAAATTTAATAATATTCACAATGGAGCAAGTGGTTACTGAAATGTATGAAGAGTTTATTATATCTGCTACATACTTCCAATATTTATCAATTGCAGGCGAAGAAGACGCAGAGGCACAAGATTTGTCAGCATACGTTAAGAATATAGATCGAATGGAACAATGTAAATTAGCTGCTAAATTTTGTAATGATTATTTAAAATATAAAAATGAGTATGAACTTTTAAATGAATTTAGAAAATTAGATTTAAGGTATCATATTAATTATATTAAATCATGGTTAGTTAATGCAAAATAAAAATGTAATTAAGTTTTTTATATTTTTATTTATTCATAAAACAATTGTCATATAAAAATAACACATTTGTCAAAGCACACATACAAGGTGATTTTGAATGATAGAAGCATTTTGGTTCCGTTAGCTTTAGCGCTGGTTGTTCATCTATTTCAATCACAGGCTTTTTAGAATATTTTTCTATAAAATCCTTTTTTTCGGTTCCTTTTACAAAAACAAAATCTGCTTTCTTCGTAAGTGTTCCAATTATTTTTGGGAAATGATGTAATGGAGTAAATCCATTATTCCAATGTATACAATGATGATTTTTCATTAGCCATACCCCCTGCTTGTGACAATCAGGTGAAATAAACTCCATTGAAAAAGGCTTTTTAAAAATGTAATGAGTCATTTCATAACCATCAAAAGCTGCAAGCTCTTTTGGTATAAATTTATTTTTTTCATCCTTGAATATCCATAACCAATATCATATTTTCAAAGCAGCAAATTTTTTAATGAGAATTTTTTTACTTGAATAATTTGCAATTTCTTCTTTTAGTTGATTAATTTTAAAAATAAATCTTTCAATTTGTTGTAGTTTTGATTTCATGACTAAAACTAAAAGTTTTTGAAAATGCCTTTAAATTAAATCGAAGTATGAAAAGAGTGTTGTAGCTAAATAATTTGTCATGTAAAATAAGACAATAAGCAGAAGTATCTTTTTTAATTGCATTGTGTGTCTCAAATTCAATTCTCATTACTACGGATCCCGTTTGAATTGTTTCTTTTTGATGGGAGCAATCAATATGTGTAATCGGACTAATGTTTTTGAATTGTTCAGGATTAAAAATGGGTTCATTTGGAACACCATAGTAAGACTGTCTAAAGTTGGCAAACATTTCGTATAAAGCAGAAAATTTGTTTTCTTCGAAATTTAAGTACAAATCGTGATAAGGATATCTTTCAGAATTTAAAAATACTCTAATATTTGACAAGGTAATATTGTCAAATTTACTCATATCTTTAGCAATTTTCCCTTTTCTGTTTTCTTGAAAGCCAATCACAACATGACGAGGAGCTTCTTTTACTAGTTGTTTTTATCGGCCATGTGTGACGGGTTGTTTCGGTTAGAGAAGAATATTCAACAAGTTCCCAACTCCTAAATCCTATCAATATATCTTATTTGATTCTAATATTTTTGATAGAGCAAGTTGTTGTGGCATATCAACTAGAATGTGAGGAACTTTCCAATAAATTTTATCGAAAGTAACCAATGGAGTGTCAGGAGCACTAACGGGGTGTGCCGGATCTTCTTTGAAGATAACACCATCTAAATCATCAATTGATCAAATAAAAACTAATTCCTGTTTCATATTCATAATAATTTTTCTGTAATCCTCAAAAAATCGTAAAAGCATTTTTAGTGGTATGGATACGGAGAATTTTCCATCATTATCAACTAAAATTTTATCACCTTCTTTTCGATGTGGAAACCAACCTGCATTTTCCAGTTTTAAACTTTCGTTGGTATTGTGGGAAAGGTAGCTTTTTAAGGTTGATGCTAATCCAACATTTCTTATTGAATCTATAGTAATTCCGTTTAGTTCATAGCGGATTTCTCTGAACAAAAAGGCTATACCATTGTTAATAAATAGCAATTCTTTCTTATATTTATCTTCTGTATTAGTTAATTTTCCTTCGATATAAAGTAAACTATCTGATGGTAGAGTGTAAGCATCGAGTTCTTGAATTGGGATCCTTATTTCATCATTGTAATTGAATTTTGAAGAAATATATGGTTGATATGTGTGAAGCTCAGAACTAACGATGGAATTGTCTACATAAAGCTTTTCGTTTACGTTTAATATGTTCATTATTTTAAAACAGTGAAACCCAAAGATGTCAGAAATTTACGATTATCTCGTCTTAACTTGTTGGTGTTGGATTTGGTACTGAACTGTTGTTTAGTCTTTTTCTTTTTATAAGTTTTTACTTTGTTAATAGTGGTAGGTGCAAGTCTCATTCCAAGGGCTCTATGATATCTAACAACCATTTTATATGTCACTAGCTTGTAAATGTAACCTTACTGTTATAGTTTCTCCTCTAAAACTGATAAGTTCTCCATCTTGATCAACTATTTTAACGGTTATATTGTTAATTGCTTTGACGCTAACTGGAAAATACAAAATGGGCAAAGGAGATTCCACTATTTTATAGCCTGGAGCTACGGTCGGATAAAACTGGTGAATATGAACAGGTTTACCATTACTGTAAGAACCGACACAAATATTACAATCAATACAAATAGCATTCACCTTAGTTATTTTTGCAACATTATCTGATTCTTCCTCTTTCATAGCTTTTAGTATCCTGCTATTAAAACCCAACATTTTTCCTATCGAATCTTCCTTGGTAAAATCAATTTTTCTACTACACATTAAAAAAGTTTTTAGAGTGTTAACATTTGCTTTTAAAAGAAAAAAAATTGTTTCATTCGGAAATAAATCTTCTATACTTTCTCTTATGTATGTTTCTATATCTGTAATGTCATAAGTTCCGTCGGGAATAACAATTACTTTATTATCTATATAAAATTTATTATATCCTTCTTTTATATTGGGAATAGTCATAAACGTTTCAAAATCAGCTAAACCCAGGTAATATTGTTTTCCATCCTCTAAATATATGGGCGGATTAAAATCAGCAGACAAAACAGAACTGTTTCCTGATATGGCAATTGTGGTGGACATTGCAGTTTATTTATGAATGAGATATTACAACAAATAATGAGTTTATATATTTTTTTTGCAAAAATTTTAGGGATAGTTGACCACAGTTATATGAATTAAATTTTTGTTTGTTTTCACAAGTATAAAATACATCCACTTTGCCATTCGAATTAAAATATTTGAGAAGTTCAAAAGGTGGTTTTAAATTTCCATAACTATCAAAATATATTACATTTTTGTTATTTTTAATATAAGCAGTCCAATGAGATCCTTTATTTTGTTTTTTATCCAAATTTACAATACCACACTCTTTCAGATTAATTTTTTTTGGAAGTTCATCGAGCATAAAAACACCTCTAAAGCCAGTTATTTTTAACAGCTTTACATATTTAATGATATCATTGTTCGTCAGTGCTCTTTTTGGAAAACTTATTTTGAGTGTTTTTTTTGTCTGATTGCTTTCATTTTGACTGATCCTCCTTTATAAGGTCTAATAAATAGTCCTTTTACTTTATATGGTCTAATATATAATCCTTTGCCTTCTTTAGAAGCATTTTCCATTGCAATATTATGCCTATGTATTTCCTCTAGTTGCTGTTTAGCTGCTTTAGCATCATTTACTGCCTTAGCAATTCCTGCCGCGCCTCCACCTAGTGCACCCAGGGCGTCAAGAATAGGAAACAAAAGAGGTAGAAATCCTCCAACTTTTTTGAGTGTTTGAATGATACGTTTTTTTCTCGATTTAAGTTTACCCCCTTTTTTATCTTTAAATCCCAAACCGAACTTTCTTTTACCCTTCATTATTCCTGCAACACTTAGAGCTGCAATTTTTTCACCAATAGAAGAATCCTTAGCTTTTACCCTATCCCAGGCTTTTTTTTCTAATATTTGGTCAGATATGTGTCTTCTTGATAAATCTTCAGTCTGAAAGTATGATATATCGTGTTCTTTACAAGCGGAATCCAATGGATTTATACCAACGTCACCTCTAGTTAATCTTTTCTCCAAGTTGGTGCCTGGACCACAATATATGGTATATGAACTTCGAAGGGTAGTTTATTAATTAATTTATTTACTAAACCAGAGCCTTTTACATTACGTCTTTTGATAGTTTTTTTCAACTTATGCCGACCCACAGTCATTGAAGTTCTTTTTATACTGAAAACACATTGACATTTTTCTGGTATAAATACTTTTACAGTTAAAAATATTTACTAGTGTGATTAATAATGAAGATTGAAAAACAAAAATTCTCTTTACCAGTAAATAATCATGACGAAAAATTTTTAAGTAAACAGTTGAGAAAGCATGGTGACTTATTTTGCAGTGGTTCAAAAAGAGGACTCATAGTTGGTTGCAGTGGTAGCGGTAAAACCAACGTTATGCTTACACTGCTCGAGCATCCTAATGGAATTAGGTTTGAAAATGTCTATGTTTATTCAAAGTCATTAGATCAACCAAAATATGAATATTTAAGAAATTACGATAGCGATGAGAACATTATTTCACCTCATGAGATAAAGCCAAATTCCGTTATCATTTTTGACGATATTCCTTGTCATAATCAATCTATTATTAGGGACTATTTCACGCATGGAAGGCATAGAAACACTGATTGTTTTTTTATTTTTCAAGGATATTCCTCAATCCTTAAACGTCTAATTCGAGAAAATTGCAACTTATTAATTTTAAATGTGTTCAGATTATTTGTTGTGTTTAAATTGACAAACAAAAATCTTTTTTTGGCTTTTTCGCAACTGAATAAAAATATTTAACTTTAAATTAATTGAAGCAGATATTTAATATAATTACATACCTCAACATGTAGACTAGTCTGTCTACGGAATGTTTCGATCCATAATATAAATAATATTATTTAAGCAAGCATAAGAAATTATATCATTTACCTTAAGTTTTTAATTTATTAATTTTATTTAATCAGGGCTGTTTGAGTTTAAAACATATATATAACGACCACTGTATATTGGATATGATATTTGATCAGTTTAAAAATATTTGTGCTAACTGTTGGCTGGATCCATATGGCTTTCTTGTAATTGACAAAGATTGTGAAGTAAATCACGGCAGATACAGGAGTAAATTCGATTCCTTTATATATTTATAAAAGTGAAAAATTTGCAGTTTTATTTCATTTAAAACTTGTACAGCATGGATAAACGTTTAGCTAGAGAATTAATAAAATCGAGACAAGCCGTGAAGCAGAAATATCGAAGCTTGAAATTAGCTACTTCTACCGCTCAGTCTGAATTAGAACAAACTTATAGACCAATAACACAACCTCTTAAACAGCTAATTTCAAATATTGGTAAATCCGAACCATTCGATTTAAAAGAAGAAAGAGTTTCAAAGCATGAAGAATTCAAAACACCTACAAAGCTTTATAAAACATCAACTCCGACGAAAACTATTCAGAAAACAGGAAAAAGTCCGTTACTCCCCACAGAACTACCAACATTTTTAGATGACAGTAGTATCACTTCTTCCTCTTCTGTAGTACAACCATTGAGATCAACTGTTATATAGCGGAAACTTAAGATCCTTCTAGTGACACAACAACAAATTTAAACTTGTCAGACATATTGGAACAAACTAGAAAAACAATTCAAACCTATGTTGGTACACCGTCATATAAAGATTACTTAGCAGATTTTCATGAATTACCCAGATCATATATTGATGAGTGTGTGAAAGATACACAATATAAATTTGACCATTATTATGGAATAGTTCATGACCTCGAAACGGATAAGTTTTCTTTTGGTTTAACACAGATACCGGTAGAAATTATTGGAAAAGACATTAAAGTGGGAGGAATAACGTACACAGGCACGCCAGGGTTATACGAATTGCTTTTCAAAAAAGAATCGAAAGGTTATAAGAAGGAAGGTTTAGATAATTACATGAACATTCTAGCTAAAACAAATGTATATCGTAGGAATTTTGATTCAAATGAACAAGTTCAAGGAAATACATCACACAAATATGTTACAATAATAGGACCATATTTACAAAGAAAGGGGATTACAAAGACAAAAACCTTGCAAAGATTAGTTACAGCATTTAACAAACCAAAACCTCCGTTTAGAACAACTAGAGCCAAAACAACAGGAAAGGGATTAATTTTGAAAACAAACAGATCAAATACAGACTATGTATACTGGAATAATGTAAACGAAATTGTTGATAGGCTACGTTTATTAATTTCATCAAGTGATGCGGGAAATAATGCTCATAGTAACGAGATTATCTCTATTATTGAAGAATTAAGAGAAGATAAGTTATACTATAAAAACAGCTATTAAATATAATCATATTTATTGTTTAATGAAAGCTCAACATGACAGTTGATAAATTTGGACGCCATATTTCAAAACGTCAATTAATAAATTCTGCTTCTTTGGAAAATACAATTTATTCAAATATTGAATATTTTTTGATTTTATTAAACAAAATCAAGAGGGAATAAGTGACATTAATAATTTAAAAAGGAGATTAGGTGAAAATGAAACAAATAATGAAATCTTTGCTAAAAAGCTTAAGGTTTTTGATGAAAATTTTTTAAAGTATGAAAACCAAATTAAAGGATGTTATACCTCAATTGAAAACGTTAATAAACAGTTGCTAACGCTAAATCAAATAAATAAAGATTTGCAATTTTTAAATGAACATGTTAAAAAGGAAGACAAAAAATTAAGTGATGATATCAACAAAATAATAAAATAATGGAAACAAATATAAGAGAAGTAATAATTGAAAAATACAAGGAAAAGATTAAACAATTAAGAACTTTTATAAAAAGGTTAGATGATGAAAAAAAAAAAAGAAATCAAAATAGTATTCTCAACAGTAGAACAATTGACCAACTCTCTTTGGAAGAAAAACAACAATATATTTCCTTTGGAAAGATAATGTCTAGTGTAATTAAGAAATTAGAACAAGAATTAAATAAAACAGAGGGGGAATTCAAAAATAGTGATAGTAGATCAACTACTTTCTTAACTGGAGAGATAAAAAACTCCTTTAATGCTTTAGAAAGGGAGATTACTAAAATTAGTAAAGTTTTAAATGAAAAAAGTTATACAATAAAAATTGATAAATTGAATGAATGGGAAAAAACATATAAAAGTTATATTTCGAATTATTACAAAACATAGAAATTGAACTTCCTTTAAATTGAATAAACAAGTTTGTTGTCATGTCAACCGTTAAACAACAAGTCGTTAATGAATTACATAAACCTGCTAGAAAAAACTACAAACGCAGAAGGGTGGTGGTGAAAGGGTTAAATGATCTTTTTCAAGCTGATTTGGTTGAAATGTTACCCTATGCCAAATTTAATAAGGGATTTAAATATATCTTGTTTGCCATAAATGTATTTTCTAAGTATGTTTGGGCCGAACAGGTAAAATCTAAATCTGGAAAAGACGTAACAGCGGCAATGAAAAAAATATTAATCAGTGCAAAAACTCCACCAAAAAACTTGCAAACGGACAGAGGGAGAGAGTTTTTCAATGTAAATTTTCAAAATTTGATGCAACAATTTCGAATTAACCATTATAGCACGTTTTCCAATTTGAAAGCGAGTATAGTAGAAAGAGTGAACAGTACTTTAAAGAATAATATGTGGAAAATATTTAGCATTCAAGGAAATTACAAATGTTTTAATATATTAGCGGATATTATAAAAGAATATAACAATACAAAACATTCTTCAATAGGAATGAAGCCAAAACAAGTAAATAAAACAAATGAAAAGAGAATCTTGAAATCTGCATTTACTCATGCTAAAATGTTAGATATAAAATCTACAAAGTTTAAAGTGGGTGATCACGTACGCATAAGCAAGCATCGAGAGGTATTTTCGAAAGGTTACACACCAAATTGGTGAAATGAGATATTCAACATTAAAGAAGTTAAGATGACAAACCCCTTGACATATTTAATTCAAAACGAAGATAATCAGGACATTCTGGGTGGTTTTTATGAGCAAGAATTACTAAAAGTAAAGCGTACCGATGTGTATCTTATTGAGAAGATTTTGAGAAGGAAAGGAAACAAAGTTTATGTGAAATGGTTAGGACTTGATAAAAAATATAATACATGGATTGATAAAAAAAATATTGTTTAATTAAATTGAAATTAAATTTTAGTTAAATTTGTTTTATTTCTGTTCCTCACTTTATGCTTTAGCTGATACAAATTACAATGTCTGAAAAGTACCTACTCTTATGTGCTAATTAATTTCAAATAAAATTCACATTTGAGAAATTAAAATTTTATTAAGTAAAACATCAAATACAATTTTTATTAAAACGTGTCAAATATATTTTATTTCTATGTTTCTCAGATAATATCGAATCTAGAATAAGTTTACAATCATTTATTCTTTTTTCAAAACGGAGTCTATCTAAGTACCACATCTGAAAGTTACTCCTACGGGCTTGTCTGTAAACAAAGCGCCCCTTCACTAACACATGCACCTTATTGTTCTCTTCCAGAAAATATTGTTTTCTTTGTAATATTTTCTTTTTGATCCATTTTCATTGTTTTCTTAGTAATATTTTCTTTTTGTTCAATTTTGCTTCAATTTGTTTTCCATTTCTTCAGGATATAAAGCAAGTAATTCCATCATAGCTGAAACATTTTCACTGTAAGGATTTTGTGTTGGACTTATTATATTATAAACATACGTACACAAGTCGCCACAATCAGCTGAAATATTATTTTGAAATATATATTGAATTCTTGCCTTTTAATTATAGATAATCTATAATCAATAATTTCCTTCAATCGCCACAAATTGTCCAAAGACTCTTGTCCTAAGTATATGAAGTGTGGGCCTTTTGTAATTTGCAGAACAGGGATATCATTTATTTTCTGGACCTGCAGATGAATGTTGTTTATCTTCACACTGGTTTGATCAACTTGAGGAAAGTAGAAATTGTTTACAATAATTCCTTGATGAACACAAATGTCTTTCCAATTTTCTTCGGTTAGTGCGATTAAAAATCCAGTTTTTCCACCAATTACAATTTTTGGAGAAAAATCATTTAAACTAATGCCAACAAGAACAAATTTTGACAAAGAATTATTTAAAAAATAAATTTTTGAATTAAGAAGCGTTTCTAAAGGCTTAAGAACCACGGCGTTGTTCATAATGACTAAACGAGACTGAAACATATTGCGTTATTCTTGTACTTAAATATTCTCATCCCCACTTTCTTTAAAGTTTCGATTAAAATGGATTAATGAAAAAATAGATTTCCAGTTTGAAATTTGTAATAAAGATAAATAATTAAAATGGTAATGTATAAAAATAATGCAAAGTTTAATGTAACACTAATGATGGAAAAGTAATAATTTTTGAATCCGTCATAATAATTGGTATGGTTGGGGGTTATAATTTGTAACTGATTATTTTTAAACTCTAACCTTTCGATCCAATTTGTATCAAAAATAGATCGATTTGGATAATGATACAAAATTTTAAAAAATTTACTTGCATTTTCGTCTCCATTTATTCGTTCCATCCAACTAATTGTACTATTGTTAATTAATCCAATTTTTATAAATTTACAATATTTACTTAGAGTGACGTCTGTTTTATTAGAAAAACATATTTCACACTGCGTTACGCCAGGGGGATGATGAACATAAAAAACATTTTGGAAAATAAAATAAAGAAGAATGAATTGCGATCTACTGATAGTCATTGAAACAAATTAATAATTATATTCCAAATTTATTAACATTAAGCAGATACTTTCACCACGAAACAAAAGCAGTTGTAAAAAATAACAATAAAATACTTAAATAATTTAAAGATATGTAAAGTTCATAAATAAGGATATTAATAATACTATATAAAATGTGTAGCTTGAAGACTTATTTTGAATGGTTACAATTATTCGATTTCTATTTTTCCATAAACAGTTATTTAAATCACAATTCCTAGCAAATTTCTTATGCTCCACAATAGGATCATCATAACTTAACCAATCAAAAATTTCAATACCACAATAAAGACATTTACAAATATCATTGATTGAAATATAGTAAAAGCCAGCTCCAGCCAACACTTCTGGCCTCAATTTTCCTTTCCATTTCTTAAAAGTGGAAAGTCGTTTTTCATATGTTTTAAAATAACTGTTATCAATTTCTTTGTCAAAAGTTTCTAAGCACATTTTGTGAAAGGCTTATGAAAACTAACTTTGGTTTCAAAAACAACAAATTTAAATACCTTATAATATCTACATAAATATATCTAAATCTTCATGTTCTGCATTCCATTGATACAAAGCAATATCTTGGTGTCCCATCATCTTCAGAACTCAAAGCCAATTTATTAATTAATTCTGTGAAAATTGTGTGTTGTCTAGATCGAAAAACATACATTGAAGAAAAGGTTTTAGAATGATTTTCAACAACATCTTTATAATGAATAAAATCCAACTGCTTTTTAATGGCACTTTTCTTAATACCTTTTGCTTTTTTTGTTAAACTATTTTCCGTTTTAATACAATATGCTTTTGCTCCAGTACATGACAGTTTTAGATATATCTAATATTGAGAAGCCTACATATATTGGTTTATTGTAAGTAACTTGAATCTTTTGCATTTGAATAGCTACCAAGTTTTCAGAAAATATTGTTCCAGATTGGCCGGTACACAAACACGTAGAATCTGAATGCACTCCTTTTATTCAAAACACAGGTTACAGGTATCAAAGGTAGAGACTGGTAATACTTAACAATCGTAACTAAGGTAACTTTAAACTTGTCAATGTCAGGTTTTTAACACTTCGAAATCTCAATTATAACTGAATCCAAATGAGGCCTCGCGGCGCGCTTATATAGCCTTTAGAAAAGGATGGAATGATCTAGAAAATTCTAGAATAATCCAAATAGTACAGGGTGAGATGAATTAAGCCTAACAGAACATTCGAGAACGATTTTTGACACTAACATAGTCGTTACATGGATAAAAATTAAGGTAAGTCTACTTCAATAAAATATCAAACAATAAACAAATTCATCTAAATCTCAGCAAATCTATGACCAGGGCTAAATTCGTAACATTACCCCCTTCCTAGAGTCGATCGTCCCGATCAAACATCTTCGGTATCTTGGTAACGGGCTAATCGATGGAGATGCACCACTTTCATTTTTGCATGAGGGCTTTTCTGAATCCGGTATACCAAGTCATTCAGTCGGGTCACCACACGATACGGGCCTTCCCATGATTTCTGCAACTTCGGCGAGCGTCCCTTAGTTCTTTTTGGATTGTATAACCAAACTTTTTCACCGACTGTAAATCCAGTGTGATTGGCTCCTAGATCGTAACGTGACTTTATTCTATCGCTTTCTATCTGTAATTTATAGCGGACTTCTTCATGGATTTCTCTGAGGCGTTTACTAACCTGGCTGGCATAATCCGTAGTAGTTATCTTATAGTTCGGAGGTCGTCCAGTCAAGAGGTCGACTGGAAGCTGTAGATCAGATCCAAATATTACACTGGCAGGTGTTTTCCCAGTGGATTCATGAACTGCAGAGCGATAGGCCAGTAAAAATGGTTGAATACATTTATCCCAGTCACTTTGTTGTCCATTAACTTGGATTTTCAGGTAGTTCTCCAAAGTTCTATTAAATCTTTCAACCATTCCATCTGACTGCGGATGAAGAGGTGTTGTTCTTGTCTTATGAATTCCTAATAGGCTGCACAAGCTTTTGAACACATCGGATTCAAAATTTCTGCCTTGGTCGGAGTGTATTTCCCTTGGAATTCCATTCATGAAATAGTACGTCGGCGACAGTGATGGCTTCTTGATTGGGTATTGCGTAGACTTCTGGCCATTTGCTGAAGTAATCCATCGCTACTAACACAAAGCGATTCCCGGACTTACTAACTGGAAATGGTCCTGCTACATCTATGGCAATTCGTTCGAAGGGTGCTCCCACGTTGTACTGCTTCATTTTGCCACGAGTACGAGTTTGGGGTCCTTTACTGGCGGCGCAGTCTTCGCAGGTTCGGCACCAATCTTTCACATCTGTACGACTTCCTAACCAATAAAACCTTTTTCGAACTTTTTCAAGAGTCTTCATAACACCAAAATGTCCTCCGCCTACACCGTTGTGTACGGCTTGCAAACACTTCAGGAATTCTCTTTGAGGGCAAAATATTTTGGTATTTGTTATTTTTGCCATCAGAACTTTCCCAGATTCTTTTTAACAGGCCGTCTTTTATCACCAAAGAGTCCCATAAAGCCCAGTATCCTTTAAATTTCTGGGATTTGGCTGCAATTTCTTGGTAACAAGGTCTTGGTGAATTTTCTAATTTCAGTTTAATTATAGGGCCAATATCTGGGTCTACTTGCTGATCTTTGGATAACATTTTAGAGTCCCACTCTGGAGAGCTTTGAAGTGCTGTTCTTCGGCAATGAAAATCGTCAGGATCTTCTCTTTCCTCGTGTCTGTTGCAATGTTTACAACTTTCTGGGCATGGTCTTCTTGATAAAGCATCAGCATTTTTATGATTTAACCCTTTGCGCTGTTCAACTTTAAAGTCATATTCCTGTAGGCGCTGCAACCACCTGGCTATTTGTCCTTCGGAATTCTTAAATTGTAGCAACCATTTGAGTGATGCATGATCCGTCCTTAAAAGGAATTTTTGCCCATACAAGTACTTATGAAAGTGCTCCAATGTTTTAACAATAGCTAGTAATTCTTTCCTTGTCACACAGTAGTTGCGTTCAGGTTTAGAAAGAACCTTGCTGAAATAGGCTATTACTTTTTCTTCGCCATTTTGTACTTGTGACAAAATACCACCAATAGCGGCATTGCTAGCATCGGTGTCTACAATAAACATCTGGGATGGCTCAGGATATGACAACACTGGAGGATTACACAAGGCTTGCTTCAAGTTGTTCAATGCTTCTCCACATTCTTGGGTCCATACATAGTTGTGACTGCTTTCAGTAAGTCGATGTAATGGTCTAGCGATATTAGCAAAACCTTTTATGAATCGTCTGTAGTACGTACAAAGTCCCAGAAAACTCCTTAGTTCATGTCTGTCCTTTGGTATTGGCCAATTTTGAATGGTTTCAGTCTTCTCAGGATCGGTTTTTACACCATGTTCGGTAATTACATGGCCTAGATATTTCACTTCTTTTTGAAAAAACTGGCACTTTTTGGGACTGAGTTTTAAGCCAGCCATTCTCAGTTTCTGGAAAACAGCTTCAATATTCTTTAAATGACCTTCAAATGTTTTCCCAAGAATAATGATGTCATCTAAATATACTAGGCATGTTTCCCATGTCATTCCATGTAATGTCAGTTCCATTAAACGTTCAAAAGTTGCTGGGGGGTTGCATAATCCAAAAGGCATAACTTTAAATTGCCACAGTCCAGTCCCAGTAGAAAACGCTGTCTTTTCTTTATCATCTGGATTAAGCTTAACTTGCCAATAACCACTTTTCAGGTCTAGGGTTGAGAACCATTTTGATCCTGTTAAAGTGTCCAAGGTATCATCAATTCTTGGTAAGGGAAAGCTATCTTTCTTTGTGACGTCATTGAGCCTGAGGAAGTCGACGCAGAATCTCGTGGAGCCATCTTTCTTCTTAACTAAGACTACTGGTGACGACCATGGACTTTGAGATGGTTCTATAATGTCTTGTTTTTCCATATCCTTAAGCATCTGATTAACTTCATGTCGCTTTGCCAAAGGTATTCGTCTTGGAGACTGTTTTATCGGCGCTGCATCATTAGTATTAATTCGATGTTGAACTATGTTAGTTTTTCCTAAGTCGCTGTCATACAGAGAGAAAACATTTTGATTTCTTCTCAAAAGTTCTTCCAACTTGGTCATCTGAACCTTATTCAGTAAATGTGACGATTTCACCAGGTCTTGGAGTACCTTAGGTAAAGTAGTTCCAGGTTCTGAAGGTGGTACGTTTGTACAGGTAAATATTGTATTAGCAGGTTGACAGGTTCCGATCTTGTCACCTTTTTTTACTTGCTGGGGATGACCTTTCAGATTCATCATTTTGACAAACATCATGTTTCCTCTACAATGAGTTAAGGTTCTTGCTGGTAAAATTCCCTTCGCATGTAGTGGACAGTCTTGAACTGGTTCGAATAAAATTACTTCTTCCTCAAAATCATCAAACGTCGCTTTTACTACACATTCCGAACAGGCAGGTAAGGTAGTATCTTCGAGCAAAACCACTTCTCGGATAGTGGAATTATTTCTTTGTGGCAGGTTCATAACTATTTCTTCATTTTTTGTACGGAGGACTCGTTGAGGTATGTCAAGAATAAACTTATTTTGGTTCATAACATCAAGACCAAGTATGACATCATCCATTATATCTGCTACGAAAATAGCGTGTATGAAGGTAGTGTTCCCCAGGGTTATTTCAGCCTCATGAATGCCTTTCACAGGTATAATTTCACCATTGGCGGTTTCCAAGACATATTTTTTGTATGGATTTTCTATCCTGCAAGGCGCTATAATGTCTGGCCTCACGATGGTGTGTGTTGAACCGGTATCCAGTACCATTTCACAGTCCCGACCGCATATCTTCCCGGGTACTACCAAGCTAGAGCCATTATTCTGCAGCCGGGATACTTTGATTTTTGTTGTCGATGGGGCTTGGTAGCACCTAGCCAGCTTTCGCCCCTTAAAACTGGCTAATGGGAGTTTTCCTGAATATCTTCAGGGATCCCATTGCTGGTACATCGGCTTTGCACATGTCCCTCTTTACCACATTTCCAACAACGGATGCCTTTTCTTTGTCGGAAAGTTAAAGATTTATTTTCGTCTTTCTGATGTTTAAGAAGAATCTCTTGCAGTTCTTTTAAAAGGTTCGAAGCATTTTCATTTGTAGTCTGGTATTCTGGAGTGTAATGTAGTCTACGCAGTTTCCTTGACCCCTGGATGTTTGTTTAGCTGTTTCGAACTGAAGGGCATATGCCAGAGCTTCTGAAATCTTCTTTATTCTAGCCATTCTTAAAGCTTGGTTGGTATCAGGAACACGAAGGCCTTCGATAAAACTGCTTACTGCCAACTCTTGCTTGATCTCTTCAGGGTAGGATGGATAAGTCAAGTTAATTAGTCGCACGATATCGGTTTCATACTCTTGAAGACTTTCGTTATATTTTTGTCTTCGACATTGAAGTTGTGCTTTATAAACCTCCTGTAGATGTGCTTCTCCATAACGCATTTCTAGATGGCTTACTAATGTCCCAAAGTCATTTTGTTTATCTTCGGGTATGTTCCTTAACACCTCCATTGCTTCGCCACGCAAGGAACAAACCAGCGCTCTTGCCTTTTCGGTGGAATCCCAACTATTTCCTGTTGCGGCAGCTTCAAATTGTTTCAGGTAAGTAACCCACGGCACCTTACCATCGAACGTAGGTGGCTTTATCACATGCGATAAAGAGACAACGTCGGATTTGAACTCACTGTGCTGTCCAAATTTCTGCATCTGGGATCGTAAACTTTGGACTTCTTGCTGCATTTGGTTATGAACCTCCTGAACTTGCGTTTGCACTTTGTTCTCCATTTGTCCCATTTCCTCTTTTACATCTTCTTTGGTTAGCGTCAGTTCAAGCAACGTTTTTCTAGTGATTTCTTCATGATTCTTTTCCATTTCTTGCATTTTTTGTTTTACGTCTTCTTGGTGCCTCCTCATATCTTCAAGTTCATTTTTTATGTCTTCTTGGTTCTTCCTCATGTCATCTGTAAGTTCTTGCTTTAGTTCTTCTTGGTTCCTCTTCATATCTTCCTTAATTTCTTGCTTCATGACTTCTTGATTTTTCTTCAGGTCGCCTAGTTCTTGCTTCATGTCTTCTTGACTTCTCTTCATATCTTCTTTAAGTTCATTCTTCATTTCCTCTTCGGTCTTCTTTATTTCTTGTTTTACATCTTCTTGGTTTTTCTGAATGTCATTATGCATTGCAATAATCAAGTTCATCAAAGAATCCAAATTTGCTGCCATGATTATTGCTACTAATAGAAACTATTTCTTACTTCTTTAGCTTCAACTGGATCCAAATCCCGCTTCCGACACCAAATGTTCCAGATTGACCGGTACACAAACACGTAGAATCTGAATGCACTCCTTTTATTCAAAACACAGGTTACAGGTATCAAAGGTAGAGACTGGTAATACTTAACAATCGTAACTAAGGTAACTTTAAACTTGTCAATGTCAGGTTTTTAACACTTCGACATCTCAATTATAACTGAATCCAAATGAGGCCTCGCGGCGCGCTTATATGGCCTTTAGAAAAGGATGGAATGATCTAGAAAATTCTGGAATAATCCAAATAGTACAGGGTGAGATGAATTAAGCCTAACAGAACATTCGAGAACGATTTTTGACACTAACATAGTCGTTACATGGATAAAAATTAAGGTAAGTCTACTTCAATAAAATATCAAACAATAAACAAATTCATCTAAATCTCAGCTAAATTCGTAACAATATTGTTAAGTCCTTGAAATATGGTTTTGCAATTAAATTCTCAGCACCATCTTTTCTCCTATATTTTTCCCACTCTGTAACAAGTCTTACGTCAATTCTCCTATCAACATTTTCCATAGTCTTGCCATAAATACTATTATTTGCCAACTTGTAAGTATTACGATCAAATTCATTCTTTGAATCATTTCTTAATCTTGAATTCAAGTCTATATATTTTTTCAACCAATCAGATTGAGAAAACTGTAAAACTCTATGAACTTTAGTCAACTTGAGTCCATGTTCCAAACATTGTTTTAATAACTGATAGTGAATAACATATTTTGATTTATCATTAAAATTGGGTATTAATTTTATGCATTTAGAATTTGACGGTTTAAAGTTTTCAGGACAAAACGAAAAATCGTTATGATAGGAATGTAGACTTGTAGGATATTCTAAATCAACTCATCAAAACATATCCCTTATTAGATTTTTTAGAAATATTCATAATATTTAAATCGTTAATTTCTTTATCTGTTAACCAAACAAAATATCTCGTTGGAATGTGCTGTGACATTGCATAACCATACAAATTTGTTGCATCATAATAAATTATGTATTTAGTTGGCTTTAAAGGATCAAAATTTAAAAGAAATGGATTATTAGCTTCAGATTTTCTACAAATGCAAGAGCTCACACCACCGCGAACGCTTTTTTTTGAAAAAGTGTATCATATCTAGATCTGTTAACAATTCTAACTCTATTCCAGTATAACGCAAACACGCCTCCCAGGATAAACCTGGAAAAGTGTAAAAATGAGCTGGATCGAGCTTATATGTGGATAAACAAGTGCTTCTAAAATTTTCAAAAATATCTGCCAAAAGTAAAGTATCAGAAAGTAAGTAAAGGTCGGAGTATTGACATTTAAACAATTGCCAAACCTTTACAGCTCTTTGATATTCTGCATCACTGATGTGCTCATCCGTTAAAGTATTATAAAATTGCTCTTTCTGAGGTAAAGTTGTTTCTTCTAATTTTAAATAATCATCAATATAATTGTAAGGAAATACACCTTTTTGGCGAATAAGTTTAATCAATGAACCTTAACGATATATTTTTTTTCTTAGCCTTTTGTGTCTTTTTATCAAAATAGTTATCCACATGAATAAGCTTTTCAAATGAAATATATTTTTCCTTGTTTTGTGCGATAACTGTTAGTTGTTCTTTGTTTAAGCATAATTTTTTAAGAAATAGATGAGAATCATAATTACGCAAATTATGCAATATAACTGGAATAAACTTAGGTATTTTGTAATTTATGTTGCAGAGTGAATGAGCTGGACCTCTATAAAGACCAGTTATATGACAATGATCTGCAACCCTGTCATTTAAAAGAGGTTTATTACAAATATGACAAACTGTTTCATAGTTATGATAAATTTTGTCCAGTTCGTTCAATGGAATCATCTTTTTAGGAACCTTTAAAAATTTATTGTATATGTTATACACGTCTCTTTCTAAAGAATTTATAAATAATGTATCACAATTTTTACCTCTATATCTTTCAAATTTAGAATAATTATCGTCGAAGGAACATTTAATGTAATAGGCAAATGAATGTGGAATATGTTCATATTGTTTTAAGGTGTATGAAGTATTAGGATTTTTGTCAACATTGTCATTACTTAAAGGCTTTAAAATGCATTCAAAATCTGCATACACCACGAAAGGAACTTTCATTTGTTTATGATAATTTACAAATTTCAAAATATTATCATATGAATAGTTTCCAAACTTATCTTTTATTAATTCTTTAGAAGGTAGATTAATTCGTAAATGATCACAATCATAGCTATCGTGTTGTAATACATTTTCTTCTGTAAGGAAATATTGTAAACAACCGTCGCAAATATATTTTTTCCGTGATATTTAGACATATGTGTAGAAACTAATTTTGATAAATCTTTAATATAGCAATAATGAAAAGTTTTTTCATCGTCATCACTTATTAACAATAAATTGACATGTTGATTTTTTTTATTCGATGAATAATAAAGTGGACCAATTACTTCATACCCCTTTTTAGGATTTATAATTTCTAATCCATATACATTAATTGAAATGTTATTTTTTTCTTCAAAAATCTTAATGTTCTTTAGCAACATTTGAAATTCTATACCTGACATATCCAAAACAGAAGAGTAGTGTGGGTAGGATGAAGTTTCAAAATCTAATCCGCTTGGTTGGTGAAGAGCAGACACAACTGCCCAGGCGAAGCAAAACTTGTCATCATTCCTAATGTTGATCACAGCTTGACGTATCTTGATCTCTGGAGGAAGTTCGATAAAAGATGAGGCTCTCAGCGGATTGTGCTTGTTAACATTAATTTCCAAATGAAGTAAATTCATAAAAATTAAAAAATTACTTTTTTTGTTGCTGTTGTAAAATAGAAAGTAAATTCTTTACCTGAATCTCTTTCTGCAAATTCGTCAGCTTTCTGGTCAATAATGGTGCAGATTTGCTCTAAAAGTTCTTTTGTCTGATCTCCCTGGCAAATGACTTGGAACGGCGCATTAAAAGATTTGACATCATAGCTGTCGCTGATGGGGTTAAAATAGAAACCGAACAGTTCCATATTTAGCTTGATACATTTATGTTTCTGCAGTTCTTGATCTATTAGATGTGCAATTTTGTATTCCAAATGTTGAAAATATTCTTTCACATTTATGAAGTTTTGGTGTGAGGAAATCCTATAAGATATTATTCGTTCCCTGAATGCCGACTTGATAATTTCAACACCTTCCTCCAAGCCTATTTGGGAATTGTTCTTGTGCACACTAGATCGAAGATGTCCACCCCATAGACTTTGGTTTATATTTTTCTTGCATTCTTTACAATATTTTAAAATATTTGTATAATCTATAAATTAAGAAAAAATATTTTACAAAATAAAACATGAAAAATAAAATGTTCTTACCTTTAATAAGCTTTGGTTGTTTCAACCAACTAGTGAGTGTTGTGGAATTTCCGCAAACATGTTTTTTAATATGTCGCAATAAATTATCCTTTCTAGTGAAGACTTTATTACATGTTACACACTTATGAATTTTTGAAGTTTTCTAGATAATAATAATAAAATTAATATTGTGCATTTTTATTTGGTTATAGTCAAATTTTGAAAAAAGCAATTGCATTTTTGAAGTTTCCTGGATAATAATAATAAAATTAATATTGTGCATTTTTATTTAGTTATGGTCAAATTTTGAAAAAAGCAATAGAAATTAATTGACTTTATGAATCCATTTCTTCAAATTAGTCAACTAATTTGTCAAAGGCCTGTTTAACATAATTCACCGTACTTGCGTCTCCCTGTTTAATTGTGATCAAATCAGTTAAATTTTGAATGGCAAAACCCAGACACTTAAGGTTTGCTACTTGTTTTTTATTTTTTTTATTAATTTTAATTTTTTTTTTATTAATAAGTGATGGTTTTGAAATTGAATTTTGCTCAACTGGTGAATTATTAACAGAAATATCCGAAGTTAAATTTGCTTCAATTTGTTTTTCTTGCGAATCAGAATTTACAATATCATATGGTGAATTAATAGGAGATATAGCCGAACTTAAATTTTGATCAATTTGTTCTTCTTCCGAATCAGAATTTTCACTAAACAAAAAGGGAGAGCAAATTGGTCTCGGAGAATTAATTGGCGATTTTAATGTTAAATAATTTGGATTAGATTTTTGAAAACAAACAATATCCTCATAGCTAGAATTTTCGAATTGATTTTCGTCAATGTCATTCAGTTCTTCAAGAGTTTGTTTAGTTTTTGTTGTAATTAAGTCCGTTTTGTTATCAATAATGTCATTAAGATCGTCAAGAGTTTGTTGTTGAGTAGCTGTAAATAAATATTTTTCGTTGTTGTGTTTGCTGGCATTATTCTGAACTTGGCTATTGTAAATAATTTGATCCAAGTCGTGAATAGTTTGTTGTTGACTAGTTGTAAATACGTCTGTTTCATTGTTTTGTTGGTTTGCAAAATTTTGCATTTGAGTACTTGTGTATAAGTCAAAGTCATTGTCAATTATTTTGCTACTCGATGCCAAAAAATTGTCCATTATTAAAAAAATCGTAATATCAAATAAAATACCAAATAAAAGTGTCCCAAATATAAATAAAAATGTCACCAATATAAATAGGAATTAAATTTTGCCAACTAAAAATGTTAGAAATATAAATAAAAATTAAAAAATTACCAAATAGACACAATGAAAACACCAGAAAACTCGCGAGCCCTGCTTAGTGTGAATGCAGAAATCAATTGCGTTCGTCTTTTCGCTGAGGCGATTTTATATGAAAAAGTTGATCACATATGTCCTACTTAAAGTTGAACGACAACCACTTTCCCAAGCCGAGCAACGACCTTACCCCCCCCCCCCCCGGACCCCTGAATTCCCGAGACTCAAATCCCGGCTCCCCAATTACAGGCTACCCTTTTCAGGTTAAGTTAGTTTAAGTTAGGTTAGGTTAGGTTAGGTTAAAAAAGAAGAAAGGAAAAAAAAGTAGAAGGAACGAAAAAGGAGAAAGAAGGAAAAAGGAGAAGGAAGGAAAAAGAAAAAGAAAAAAGGAGAAAGAAGGAAGGGAGAGAAAAAGAAGAAAAAGAAAAAAGGAGAAAGAAGGAAGAAGGAAGGGAGAGAAAAAAAGGAGAAACAAGGAAGGGAGAGAAGAGGGATCTTAGGTTAGGTTAGGTTAGGTTAAAAAAGAAGAAAGGAAAAAAAAGGAGTAGGAAGGAAAAAGGAGAAGGAAGGAAAGAAAAAGAAGAAAAGAGAAAGAAGGAAGGGAGAGAAAGAAGATGGGGTGAGGGTGGGGGGTTAAGGGGGATCTTAGGTTAGGTTAGGTTAGATTAAAAAAGAAGAAAGGAAAAAAAAAGGATTAGGAAGGAAAAAGCAGAAGGAAGGAAAAAGGAGTAAAAGAAAAAAGGAGAAAGAAGGAAGGGAGAGAAAGAAGATGGGGTGAGGGTGGGGGGGGGGAGGTTAAGGGGATCTCTCCTTTATGGGGGGGTTGACAGAGCGGGGAGGGGGGTTGACAGAGCGAAGAGGGAGGGGGGCGAAGCCCCCCCCTCTGAGGTAAAGTGACAGGAAAAAGGACAGTGAAAAAAAAACTCTGTTGGATCTGAGAATGATATCACGCAGGTAGTGAAGGTGGTGGTCGATGGGATATATACTTCAGAACAACCACTCGGTGATCATACAGTATCATTCGCTGTAATATCAGTTGTCGCTATTATTTATAACTTATAACCAATTTTTTTTTTATCAAATATATCTATCTAAATCTAAAGCTCCTAACGATGGCAGAAAATATGATTGAAAACGCTGCCCAAATTGAAGAAAATAATATGGAGATCGCCGCTCAAATTGAAGAAAGAGAAGAAATTTTTATTAACTTGGAAGGCGATTCTATCAGTTATAAACACTTTATTTTTGGACAAATCATCTAGGCTTGTTAGAAGATCATTCTTGTTTAACATCGACATTAATTATATTGAGGAGGAAGAAGAGGAGGAAGAAGATGATCAGGAAATTGACGAAGGAGTGGACATGGATGGACAATGGCTAAATTTAGGAACCGAGGCTGACGTAAAAGTAAGCAAATTTAGGGCTAGTGAATTATTTAATAATTTTGAAGAAAAATATGTATGTGTTATACAAAGCTACACTAAAATTGAAAGTCGAAGACTAGGAACATTTGCTATTTGCCTTCCTTGTAGTGCAATTCACATGAGATATTTACGGAGAGGGGAGTCCGATCATGTGAGCTGCCACTACAAAAGAGCTTATGTTGTTAGTGCTTCTGATTTACATTGTGCTATTTGTAGGATACATCTTTTTCTACTAATTCCTGAACATGCTTGCTTTTACTGCAATAAAAATGAAAAAAAGAGATAGAAGATTATGTCGTTAAATATTAATATTAAACATAGTTTGTAAAGGTGATGTGTAGATTATTTCAACAATATTAATTTTAAATATAGGTTATAAACGTAATGGGCAGATAATGTCAAAAATATTAATTTTAAACATAAATTGTAAAGATAATAAGTAGAATACGTCAACAATATTAATTTTAAAAAATGTCAACTGTTACTATAAGCGGTTATATATTTTCAGTGCTATATGCAAAATACTTCTTTTTATTCTAACATATGACCCTGTATTTTTTTTTATCGAAACAAGAACGAAAAATGAAATAGCTAATCATATGTAAAAATAATGTGTAGATTATGTAAACTGCCACTATAAGAGCTCATATATTAGCATAAAATTTTGTTAACGCTTGTTTCTGTATTCAATTGAGTTTTCTCTTACTTGATGCAAATTATATTAATATTATTAGTATAATTAAAAAATAATAACTTTTAATTTTCACTGTTTATTTTAAAAATAGTAAACCATAACAATTGTTTTGTTATGTAATGTGAAAATTAGTATGTATTAAAAAACTTCTTAGAACATTGTTGTTTTAATATAGGAAAAGGAAAAAATATATATTAATATATTATTATT
Source organism: Kuschelorhynchus macadamiae (assembly GCA_030620095.1). NCBI lineage: Eukaryota > Metazoa > Arthropoda > Insecta > Coleoptera > Curculionidae > Kuschelorhynchus > Kuschelorhynchus macadamiae. The sequence goes on along the minus strand of JAUTXW010005080.1, from coordinate 38,929 downwards.
AGTATAATTAAAAAATAATAACTTTTAATTTCCACTGTTTATTTTAAAATGTCAAACCATAACAAATTAGTATATATTAAAACACTTAAAGAATATTGTCGTTTCAATATAGGAAAAGGAAAAACTGTGTGTCAATTATTATATATATATATATATATTTACATTTACTTTTTACAAATTTATTTGACCAGAGTTTTCACAAACACAAATTATGAAAAATATTATCCTCTTTTTAAAACTACAACAAAATGATGTCTAATTACATCTTTGAAGATTTGTACCAAATAGTAATATTTAGTACGACATACAGGACAATTGTTTACCATTATAGAACAACAATTTTCATCATTCCATCTTAAAATACATTTTAAACAAAAAATATGGGAACATGTATTTGGTCTACATGAATCATAATATTCGGTTATTTCAAAACAAATAGCACAAAACATTTTTTTCTCTTCACTCTCAGTTTTGTTCAAATTTTTTAAAACAATCCCATTTTCTTCTTCTCGAACTAATGGTATAGTTTCTTCTCGAACTCCTGGTATATTTGTCTGAAGCGGAATGGATCGATTTCTTTCTCCAACTGATTCACTCATTTTAATTTTAATATTATTAATAGATTTATTCAACAGATTTTTTTTCTTTTAACAGTCACTCGTACCTTAGCATACTAAAATGATCTTGATGCACCTATTTATAAGACTTAAAAATGCAAAATCAAATGTGGGAGGACAAAGACAAAAAATTAAAAATATGATGCGAATGAGAATAAAAGGGGATGGAGATAAGAACGAGGGACATGAGAGAGAGGAAGAGGAGGAGGAGGAGGCGCTCCCCTATTTTAACTACTTACCACATACAGCTCTTTTAAGTGCTTTTTATAATAGCAATAAAGGTCTGATTATGAAATACATAGGTGTCTACACTCTCCAACATTACAGGACAGAGTGAAATGACCTTAAAGTTAACCTTGTATACGATTTCTGACATGTAGATGCCTTTAGCTAATTTTCCTATATGTATAATCATTTTTTAGAGCTCACGCATAAAAAAAACAAGACTATGATGAGTAAGGCTTGATCCATACATAATAGTGATTAATCACACAAAATATAGAATTTCTTTTAATATAGACTTCGCCTTTCAGATAATAATAAATAAATACGGGCCTTAAAAACATTGGAAGGAAATATATAATTACCTAAAAAAACTAAGCAGAACCCTATAGAGCTTATTTAAAATCATATCATTCTAAATTCAACTAACATATTGCCCACTTAACAAAAGCGAAACAAATTATTTACATTCAGATCTATGACCTAATAAATAAAAAATTTCCTATTACAAAAAATACTGAATAAGTAAATTTATTAATTTCGGGAAATTTTATAAGCTATACATTTTCAGTCATTAGAAAAGGGTGATATAAAAACTGGATAAAATGCCTCCATTTATGATTGTACTATACAAAGGGTAAATAAAATACATACCAACAGGTTGAAAGATTATGTTTTTGATCAATTTACATATCTAACGATGTTTCTTTCATTGAACATGATTTAAAACTTACTATGACTTAGAAAAAATACAATAACGTATTAAACAAAGAAATAATTTAAAAAATACTTTACATACATCAACAAAAAATAAAACAGACAAAAAAAATTAATTTTTTTATATCATTGAGTTATGCTTTTTTCAAATAAGACTACTTCTGAACAAGACGCAATAAACCTATGTTTGCCTATGGCTAGCAAAAAGTTTAGTTGTTTACTCTGTACCACTCAGCGTGGCTATTTTAACTTTTCGAAATTACGATCTGCTCTAACTTACTTGGAGATTTATTTTTAAAAAAACAAGGGAAAAGGAAAAAATGGCTGTGCTATAAAACCAATGTGTATGACAAAGTTCTTCATTTTTGAAGGATAAAGGTATCAGGAACTAGGGGCATGAGATCTATCTACTGAAAGTGCAAATCAGAAAGTGTCTCATTTTAAAAAAACGCCAGTTATATTTATATCTTTCAAAATTTACACTTTTATTTTGTGTTCTAGGGAACTTAGTAACTTGCCATAGAATTTCTTTTCTGGACATTTTGATTTAATATCAGGAAAAATGAAAATTTTATACCAGATTAAAATGTGGACAAGTTAAAATAACCACATTGTACATTAGTAATTTACAAAAATATATTAAAATTCGTGCCCCTAATGTTATATGTTGTATGTTGTGTAACAAAATATTTCTTTCGGTTTTCCATTACATGACAATTTCAACATTGTTCTTTAAAAGTTGCATTAAAAAACTGGTTATAAAAGTTGTTCAATGATCTCAGCTTGCCAGATAGAGTGGGATCTGGAAAAGAAAAAATAAAAAAATGATTATGGGGTTTAAATATTTTAGATCTATATTTTAAATATCAAAAATGTATTATAAAATTATAGAGCTAATTCTTTTAATGTGAGAAAAAAAAGGGAATTCCTGTTCCACTCATGCTTTTTAAAATAAATAAATTACAAAAAAATGTAAGATGTAAAAATATAATTTGTCATAAAAAGAGTAATTCTAAAAACATTCAAACAAAATATGTAAAGACGAACGAAAACTAATTAAAATTAAAATAAAAGCAAAATTAACTAAGATACCTTTTAACTATATATAGAGAGCAAGAAAAAACCTATTTGTTAATCAAAACAGTAAGGTTTAGAGCTAAGTAGTAACAAAGCACTACTATAAACAATTTAACTGGTTGTTTTGCAGTAACTACCTACAATGGCAAAAATAGAATTACAGTTATTTATATAATTTCTTGTACAAAGTTTACAGGGGATATGCTTTACTGCCTAAGACTAATTCTTATTGATAAAGCTGACAGTTTTATTATCTAAGTAGTTATAATAATATGTATTATTCAGTAATCAAACGTAGAAGCCACAAAAAAAAAGGAAAAGAACATTTTCAGCATCAAAATCAAAGAAATAGGTAAAAAAGGTAAGAAGCAGTGTAAACATTAATTGAGAAACAAAGATTAATTATTGAAAACAAAAACAATGTCTCGGACTCAATCAATTGGTGTAATACAGGAAAAAGCTACGATTACACTTGTTTCACCAAACAAACCATGAGAGTGCCTGGTTCCGTAAGGATGATCTGGCACCAGTGGTCTATCTCTATGCTTGTGTGTCATATAAACCATTTACAAAGTATACAATCATTTGAAGTTAAATTTATTTCAAACTGGAATAATGGCCTGCCTGTATGATTCCCTACCATTGGCACCACAAGTCCATCTCACTGCTCGTTCTCGAAAGATGCACTAATTTCCCATAGAGTGGTAGACCATCCTCGCTGACGCCATATCAATATCTCTTGACATCAACCGAACACATAGCATACCCATGCAATCTTTGGATTGAAATTCAAAATATCCTTATTAAACATCAAATTCCCACTAATAAAAATGCCCAAAAAAACCGTGGTACCATCTGCAAATACTATAAATTGTCTCCCCCAATATCGACAAAAGACAGGTCAGTTTATATATAAGAAAAACAGTATTCGACCCAGGACAGAATCCTATAGCATGCCGTAATTTATGTTAACCTTATTAGGTGTCTGAAGGATAATGACTACTATGTGCGCCCCTGGAAATAGGATTGAAGCAATTTCTAAACTTCACCCCTGAGGAAATATGCATAAAGCTTATGCATAACACTCCGTTACTGACAGTCAAAATCTATAGAAAAGTTACAGAAAACTGCAATCTTTCAATTTAATGCAAACCTTCTCTGAAAAAAGCAAAATGAGATGATTGGTAGATTCAAATATTCTAGTTGAAATTTCATCCTCTATATGAGTTTATATTCTTAATCGACCTTATAATCTCCTGAAGCTTTTATATTCTTAGAGAACTCATTGATTATTTCAGTAACTCAGGATCGATAGTTGTTTTCCAAATTCTTCTAATTGAGTTAACGTTAAGCTAATTGAACGGTGACAAGTTTTCTAATTAGCTTAGCAATATTATTTTAATGTATTTTTAAAAATAAAAACAATTTACCCTATAGTGTAAAGCTCACTTTTTGCACAGTGTTTTGAATTATACGTTTTCCTCATCCACTATAATACCACTTTCTTATTATTTGGGGAATTTTTTCTTTGTTTTTTTCAACTGAATAAAATCTTGTAGGAGTATTTGACTTTTTCTAAAAAATTATTAAAAAAGTAAGCAAAAGAATTTGATACCCATGCAAACAGAATTGCCTTCTCAGTGTCTATCTTCTTTTTAGGGTCTAAACTATAGATAAAATATTTTGCTATAGAACTGTACACAACATAGTTTCTCTTTTTAATTCCCTCATAAGACGGGTGTAATCGTGAAAAAATCACCCCCCTAGGTTTCTACAGTTCTTTACATTTTTGGTTCCCTAGATCCCAAAAAAAAACATGTTTTCTTAATCCCATCGGTCTGTATATCTATTAGTGGTATAGCTAAAATACTACATACTCGATTCACTTCAAATTTTTGTCAAAAATTGGGACTACGTGGTAACATTTTGGTGAAAATCCAATATCGCAGCCTAGCAAAACGTTAAAAAAATTATAACCAAACTACTATTTATACAATTTACCTCAAATTATTCACATAGTGCGATATAAAAATGAACTGGTGAAATTTTTATACGAATCAAAGATGGCGAAACAAAATGGCGGTCTAATAACATTTTTAACGAATCAAGTCTGAAAAACTACTTATTCGATTAATTTCAAATTTTGCACAAGAATTAAGTGTTATATAGAGATGAACTTTTTAGTATGAAATTATGATTGCGGAACAAAATGGCGGCCAAATAGAATATTAAAAAAATCAGAGTAAAAAAACGACTAAAAATTAGAATACATATGTTATAGGAATAAACTAATATAATTTTGCTACGAATTTAAAATTGCGCGACAAAATGAGACCCCCAGTACAATTTAAAAATATCAGTGTAAAAGACTGTTATATTTTGCCAAAAAATCAAATGTGACATAGGTAGAAACTGGTAAAATATTGAAACGCGGAACAAAATAGCTGCCTATTAGAATGTTTGAAAAGCCATACATATAAAAGTCGGTAAATTTCTTTTACCCGGAACTTCTTTCGATATATGCTTTTTTAGGGGATCATATGTATTCTATCAACTTAATGTTTGGCAATAGAAGTTTTGCTTATAGAAGTGTAATAAAAATTAGGTAATAACATGCACAATTTGTAAGGAACATCCAGTTCCATTTGACTCAATGTAATTTTGCTGTTACCCTTTATTATCATATGTATTCTGACTTATCTTTTGGAAGTCTTTTTTGCAAATCTGATTGTCATAAATTCTTTCTACAAACAAAAATATATCTGGAACTCCACTCTTACTTAATTCTACCACCCACACAGATAACATAGTTCAAAATTTATATAAATTGTATCTAATAAATTTCTCTTTTTTTAAATAAAAGAAGCACTTCACAATAAGCGAATTTACAGGTACTTCGTCGTGAAAATAGGCCAAGCCTTTTTAATGAAAATTTAAGAAAAAAGTATATTACAAACTGGTAAGTGGTTCTTTATAAACACTAACGTAAAAAAAATATATTTTAGAACACCATTTTGTTTCACTAAATTAAAGATTACCAATTCAACCCCAATTGAACAATTTGAACTGTATTAGATAGTTTGTCCCGAACAGACTAATTAACATACAGACCTATCAATGGAAATAGGAAAACACGATTTCCGCATCTTGCAACCCTAAAACATGTAAAAAAACATGATTTTATTTACATAACAATAGTTATATCGAACAAAGAAGCAAGAAAAATTGTTACATAATGTTCTGATATGTTCAAATCTAACAAAAATTGCTAATTAATTTTAAAACACTTGTTAGGTAAGGATGCATATTTAAAGCTAAAACTGTTTTTTTTTTCAATGGTTCATCACGTGATACCTGTATCTATTATTTTTACTATTGGCGTTTTCTTATATAAGATAAAGATAAAGGCAAAATTATAACAACATAGACAGTAAAAATAACATTTAAACGACTTTGGAATTGAAATGTTTTTTGGTTTTGTTTTTATTACATTTTACATCCCAAAGCACATGGAAACAAAAAAAAATGCGTCAATTATCCCAGATTACACACAGATATACATATGTTTATATGATTGTACATGAGGGTGTTTTGGTTTTTGTAAAACGTATTAACTTAATGTATTTTATATTAGCTATCTAGTAACTATGAATATCAGTGTGGGTTTAAAGTTTAATTCAAGCAACTTACCAAAACAATTTTGCGCTATGGCAGCATTTGATCTAATCAGTCCTCAGCCATCAAGCTTATTCATATAACTGGACACAAAACAATTCGTGCATTATTTAGTTCTTTTGGGTATTATTATTTGTTGGTTTTCATGATAATCTAAAACAGAATATTAATTTTGGGCGTTGTAAAGTAAGCAAGCAAGCGTTTAGCTTTTCAATTGATTTGTGTTGTAGAAGTCATATATTTAAAAAAACCATAACAAGGTGAGGTCAACTAACCAAAATGAAAGTTAAAGCTATATTTAAACATTGTTTTATATCCAGGAATAACTGTTGCAATAGCTAGTAGCTGCATCTTATATTTTGTTATTACAAAAACTGTATTTAATAGAATAACGACTAAAAAATAAATGCATCTCAGTGCAAAGCTCACAACAGATAATTAGCGCAAATTTAACTTCTACATATTATATATTTTATATGGTTTATTTGAAGGAAATTAGTATGTTCATTTGTAGAAATTAGAAGAAACTGTCAATTTTTACTACAATCGAAATGTAAAAAAGCAGACACAAAGTCTGGGTCTCAGTCAAAGATGATGATAGGTATTTCGCTGTATAGGAGTATTATCAGACCGACATGAAAGAACACATAGACAAGACAAACACATAGTTGTGTTTGATCAACAGAGGTGTATTTGAGTTTTTACGCATGTTTATTCGTTTTCGTTGTTATATATCTGATTCTATTTCATCACTTCAAAATAAACCACGTTTTCTATAAAGTTTTTAATTTATTATCTTCTATGATTTTTAAGATGTACAAAAATGCAATAACGATGCAAACAATAATATTTTATAAATCGATGGAAGCGAAGTTTCAACTAAAATCGGTGATGGTGCAGAAATGTAAACAATTACCAATATTTACCATTATTTAACACATTAGAAAAAAAGCAATGTATATCTTTTCCCAACAAGTTGTATGGTGTTCTCCTAGGTATTTGACACCAATACGTAGCAAGTGCTGTTATGTTTATTTTACTTACGCCACAACCATTAATTTAACTACATTCAAAAATCACTAGACAGATGTTTTTTAGTTATAAATAAAAGTGTTAAGTAAAATATATGTTTTTGTAATACTTGTTAATGCACAAAACTTAGACTTAACTAATATTTACCCCTAATCATAAATACCTGGTCAAGGGGGGACTGAAGACAAAATATTGGGTGGGGGAGGAATACAATGTTTGCAACAGTTTTCTCAATTTTGTCAACAGCCTTTCAAAGTTGCCAACACAATATTTATTCAATAACACAAATATAAAATGTTTGTCATTAAAACTTATAAAAAAGTAAAAAGTGGGAAGTAAAGAGCTGCATATTATTCAATAATATAAGATTTGGTTAACAGGACAAAATAATGAGGAGGATTTGCACCACTAATTTGACATGAATGATAGAAAAAGCAAGTCAAATCGCAGTATCAGTGCCACAACGTATTCAATATGATGATATGAAAATGCAAACATGATGACATGTATATTCATCTATTAGATATCCGAAACTTACCCAAACATTGTCCTTAGGGCTGTTCCAGGGCCCATCCAGTAACATTACAGTCTGAGATTTCAAAAATTATTTCACGAAATAATTAACAAGTATGTTGTATATTAACCTGAAATACAAAGTTGTAAGGTTGGGTTTGCATGTGGCCTAATAACATCGCCCATCAGGCTAAGTCAGAATATGACTAAACTAAAATGATCTGAACAGATTTTAGGATATTTCAGTACAAAGTCTCCATCTCAGGATTTTCAGGAAATCTGAAATAAAAAAGTATTATAAATCTTTTTAAGGAACTTCTTAATGGCTTATTTTATATGCACTTACGGAAAATTTTAATTTAGAAATACCTCGGGAAAAATATTCCCCGACCTTTGAAAAAATTAAATCAACATGGTTTCTGGATGTAAAATATATACCCAGTTTTTTTACTGTGTTTATCTAGTAATTTTCGAAAAGTTGATATTATTTTTTTATTAAGAACTAAAATAAATATATGTGAGGCAGCTACTAACAAGTACGATAGACCGAAAAATTGTCTTACATACAAAATTACTGTCAATAGCACAAGCAGTCTGACATCGAAAAAAGTTTAGTGCAGTATAGAGCCTACATTTATTAAATAATATCTGACTATAATGACTTATATTTTGAGGCTTGTACCTAGTTGTGCAATGGATTATGAACCCGACTTTACAAAGTTGCATAAAACCGCAGGCCTATATTTAGAAAGGTAGAAAATTATAATAATTATGTTTTTAGTTTGCAAATAGAAAACATGATATGTATACAAAATCTAGCCTTATAACATAATATGTATAAAACTCCTAGTGTTATAATTGGTTAAATTCTATGAAAGTAAAAATTACAGTGTAACTTAAAGGCAGCTGCAAGTGCATGTCAATTTGCTCGAGCAATCTTGAGTTCTTAAGATATAATGTAACATTTGTATAAACGTGATGGTAGGCTAACCAAATTATATCCAAATATAAATGGTAAGTCTACTTTTTACACCATGAAATGTCTTTTTTAAATTTTGCACTATCAAGATAATATGCAAGACTGCAGCAAGTTTATTCCTAATTAAAGCTAAAATCCTGATATGCCAATGGACTTATTATTTTTATTATTGCTACATCACCATAAATTACCCCTTATAAAAATACATTATTATCAGTGCTTAATACAACCACTGGAAAAAGTGACTTAAAATAAGAATGATATAATAGATACTAACAATAAAATGTTGGAGGAAAGTTGGTCTTAAAAAATTAGATATTTATCTACATTTAAATTAACGCCGTTGCTCCTTCCACGCTAATGTAAACGAATCGTCGATGGTTCACATTAAATAAGAAAAACGTCTGAATTATTTTTATGATCTTTATTGACGAACTGATGCCAAAAGTATAGATTTTGTTTTAAAAAATTCGTTGTTTTAATAATATAGACTCGGAATTTGGTTGGTGCACTTTCTTTACAGCACCGAAACAATCCAAAGTTTAAGAAAATAAATAATTCGCATTTTTATTAATTGTTAGTTCTGTTTAAAAAATACTAAAAAAAAAAATTGTTCGCCCGTGTCAAGATTCGAATCCACGACCTATACGACGTGGGCCGAGAATCCTACCACTACGCTACAAAGATTACGAAGGAAAGTAAATAAATAGCGTATATTAGTTAGCTGAACGCTAATGACATCACATCTGATTTCACGTGAACCAAAATTTAGAAAGTTCGTTCACGTTAGCGTAGAAGGGATAGAGCGTTAAACGCAATCTATATTTAATTTTCTCTTTTCTGTCTATACTTGAAAAATCAAGTATATACAGAAAAGTCTGAAAATTTACTAGATCGGACCAAAATTAAGTTATTTTTAACATTTATTGTAAGGGTCGGTACTACCACTGCATGAAATTGCCCAAGCACAAATAATAAAGCAGAATAAACAACCTACATTACTTTGCCTCTTATGAAAAATCTGTAACCCAGAGCTAGAAACCTTTGTAATTTAATGGTCCTGTCAAACGCGCTTTCTATAGTTTAATGACTGATCGCTTTTAAATGTAAACAAAGGGGTCTATCCTTTTTATATGTCGTTGTATTAAACAATTAGTTAATATTAGAGCCATATCAAAATGTAACTACACCAAAGGAGAGTTCCGTTCCTCTTACTTTCTAGCACCAAAAGTAAATGGCGAAAAAAGATTTATTTTAAACCTTAAAGTTTTAAATACATATATTTTTGCTCCCCATTTCAAGTTCGAAGATTCTAGAACTGTATTTAAACTCCTTTCTCAAAATTGTTATTTAACTAAAATTGACTTAAAAGATGCATATTTTTTACTCCTTGTACATTCTTCACATAGGAAATATTTATGGGTTATTTTTAATGGTCAGAGATATCAGTTTAATTGTCTTCCGTTCGGCCTTAATATTGCTCCTTATATATTTACCAAGGTGATGAGGCAGATTGGCCGATGGCTTCGTCTGAAAGGCGTGTTACTAGTAATATATTTAGACGATATTCTCATAGTAGCAAATAATAAGGCCGAATGTGAATACAAAACTAACCTTATCCATTTTACAAAAATTAGGTTTTATTATAAATTTTGAAGAGTTACTTGGTGCCATCGCAGCTAATACAATTTTTAGGTTTTAATTATTACACTCTACAAATTACTTTAACAGTACCTGAAGGGAAAAGAAAAGATATTCTAAAACTTATTTCAAAATTAAAGGTAAACGGGAAATAACAATTCAAATATTTTTTAAGATAATTGGAACACTGGTGGCAGCCTCTCCGTACAATCAATATCACATTAAATCCTTAGAAAAAGAAAAGTTTAAAGCCGTAAAAGGGAAAAGATAATTGTCAAATGCATATATCTAAATCAGTAAAATCCAACCTTAGTTGGTGAGAAAAAAAATTTAGCGGAAAGTCAGGGAATAAAACCTAGAAAATTTGCACTAGAGATATTTACGGATGTTCAAAGCGGTTGGGGGGCTTTTTTGTAACGGGAAAACGAGTCAAGGGTTTTGGGATCCTACGGAGGTGAAAAAACACATTAATGTTCTTGAGATTCAAGTTGCGATATACGGCATTCAGTCCTTCGCTAAACTTAAAACAAATATCAGGGTGCTTTTGCGAGTTGACAACAGGACTGCTATAGCATGTATTAACCGGGGGGGAAGCGTAAAATATGACTGTTTAAATGAAGTAACCCAACAGCTATGGAGTTGGTGTGAAGATAATAAAATATTGGAGTTATATTCTTATATCCCTTCTAAAGTCAATAAGGAGACCGATATGGAATCTCGACAAGTTTTTGTAGAAACGGAATATGAATTGAACAACCACGCCTTTCAAAAAATAGTAAATTTCTTTGGCATACCTGAAATAAATAGAACTCTTCGCTACTAGGCTCAATAGAAGTGCGAGAGATATATTGCATAGTTTCCCGATCCATATTCCATCTCCGTCGATGCATTCACAACTTCGTGGAGCAACATATTTTTTATGCTTTTCCTCCGTTTTCTATGATTACAAAAATATTAGAAAAAATAATAACTGAAAAAACATGTGCTATTCTAGTGGTCCCTGATTGGCCAACTCAACCGTGGTATCCCTTGTTTCAAAAATTGTTAGACGAACTATTGTATTTTCAACCCCACAAAAATTTATTAATTTCACCTTTTAGACCTATGCACCCCTTATACAAAGACATTTCCCTGGTGGCAGGGAAGTTATCCGGACTGTTTTTCTGAAAAGAAACATTGAACCTACCGCCATCCCCACCATGCTAGCTTCGATTTCATAAGGCACTCTACAACAATACATTGCTTGTTATAAAAAATATTGGAACTTTTGTTTGAACAAAAATCTAGATATGTATAATTATAAATTAGATAACTATTTAAAATTTTTAGTAAAGGAGAAAGATAAGCGATGTTCATATGCATCGATTAATTCTTACAGATCAGCCCTTAATCTGATCTATTCAATAGATAATTCAGATGAAAAAATAATTAAACGATTTTTAAAGGGTATCTTTAACCTAAATCCACCGAAACGAAAATACAACACCACTTACAACATAGAACCTTTACTTAAATATCTGAGCACATTCTATTCCTTTCAAGTTCTCTCTCTCGAAAAACTAACAATAAAATCAGTAACTCTTATGGCGGTAACTACGGCTCACAAAGTCCAGACCCTAAGTAAAGTGAAATTAAGCAATTTAACTAAAACTCAGAAAAAAATTGAAATTAGGAGCCCGGACAAAATAAAAACATCGGGACCATATAAAAAGCAGTTAAATTTTATATTTCCATATTTTCAGTCTAGGCCTGAATAAATAGTTACATACAAACAACGGCGAAACTGCGCTAAGAATTTGACCAATTAACCTTAACTCGCAGACCACCGTAATCGAGCCTAAAAAGCAGTTGTATTGACACTAACATTTTTAGCGGACACAGCGTACGCCACGCCGCTACATCAGCTGCTTTTAAGTCAGGCGTAAATATTAACACTATAAAAACACAGCAGGACGAGTCGTCAAAAGAATTTTTCAGTTTTACAATAGAACGATAAACGAACCAAATGAAACATTTGCTAATAGTCTACTTAGTCTAGGTTTAAAAATGCGTATCGATAGATGAGAATCATACGAAACTACAACGTAATCATATCGGAAGACAAGCTCGGAAAATCACGATTAATATTCATATAGGTAAGTATGGTATTCGATTAATCTTAAAATCTTTTTGCCCAAACCAGTCCAGCCCTGCCTCGCCCTAGCATTAGTTATTTTATTGCGAAGCTTATATGATTATGAGAGAGTTTTAGTATTTTTTGAGCAGTTCCTTTGTTAAGTTTTGTTACTTACAGTTATGCAAGATTACTAAAGTTTCTATTGTAGATGTTTTTTTTTTTCAGTTTTCTGGTTTTCCTAAATTTTAGTATTAATTGAAATGAGAGATGAAAATTCTTTTCACTTTGCCATTGCCACTTTTGCTTCTCTACAAAACGGCAAGGTTGACTTTCCAATTCGACGTTTCGGATTCGAGACACCATCATCATTTTCTTAATTTAAATGCGGATCTGGATTTGTTATTTCACTGTTCAATGCCCTTCCTAATTACCAAATAAATTGTGATATAAAAGTCATAGCCTACCATTTGATTTTTTTTTGAGAAAATCAGCATTATTTGGAGGTTTCCGAAACAATGCCATCTAGTGACCACTAACAGTCGTTATGGTACAGTTTATAGCTCCATGAATAGAGCAAAAAAAGCACTTTTTTTCAACACTAAGTTGAATAAAAACGGTTCATCCAAAAGAGAGATCTCTACATTTGAAAGTAAAAATGTATGACCTTCCCCCACCAGTTTATTTTCGAAAATAGACAAAAAAGTGAGTAATTAGTTGAAGAATACAATGCTCTTATTTTCAACATACCTCAATTATGGAAATTTAAGAGAAAGTTGGTATTTACACTTTTGTCTTGCTGTTACCCGGTTAGCGGCTAACTTTTGAACTTGGAAAATAATTTACAGCAATTTTTCTTGGCCGATTTACCTATAAATATTTTTTCCCTAAGTTCTGTGATTAACGGATCCCGAGCTACAGCCGACTTCCTCTATTATTGGATCATCCTGTTCATCTTCCACGAGATTTTACAGACCCATTAAATTGATTTTTGATAAAGAAACACCCGAAATATTTTAACGTGAATTATTGAATATAGAGAAGCAGATACAAAACATTCAACCAACTATTACCGACCAACAGAAAATACATATCCAACATACAACAACAATGAAAGATGAACGATCTGGATAAAGTTACGAGCCTTTCTGCTAATGAAAATATGTATGATTATGGGATTCCACATTACATGTTTGGATAAGATGTCTAAGATGTTGCCTACATATTTCTTATAGGATTACGCTGGAAAAGTGGCAGGTTCGTGACGATTATGAGAAACAAAAACGTAAAGGAAAAAAAAGACCACATAATAAAAACAACTAAGACAAGATCTGAATTTGTTAGTTGATATTCCAAAGCAGGGTTATGGCACCACTCACGATGGCAAAACTGCTCGGAGGTTTTTTAGAAATTATTGCGTCACATCACACATATTATGCAAACCATAATACGCGACTTAAATACTATACTTTATTTACAACCATCTATTTATGAGCATTATTTTCTAGATCCATAATTTAAATACGAATACCTGTGGTTCATGGTAACGGGACATTATTATTGACACTTATTATTGTAGCATAATCTTGTATATCAAATGAACGTAATTATAATGATAAATCATTTGTGTCAAACATAACATCGGAGTGGTTGCTTTCTTCGGTATACTGGATACTTTTATAAAATAAAGTGAAGCTTATTTGAGTATGTTTTGTGTCTTCTTTTTCTATATGATTATATGGGTGTGAAAAGATTCCAAAAACTCTTGCGGGCTTTTATGGTTATACTGATAATCATCTGGAACCATTATTTTACATACGGTACGTCAATGCTTGATACGAATTTTATTTATTCTGGGCGGGTATGAAACAAAAGTATTTTGATTAAAGGTTGTTAAGTATTACAGGGATTAGTAAAGATACGATTTTATATTTCTTAATTAACTTTATTTTACTGGAAGAAAAGCATACACGATAATTCAAGATAAAAACACGTGGTACAAAATAGCAAATAGCAACAAAAAAAAATCCAAAGGCCTTCATACACAATGGATCATGACGGATCATAAAACGCCATTCTCATTTTATGAGGGGTATATTTACTTGTAAAGGCCCATGATGGCTTATACTGAGTAGTAATAGCCTTGTAGGTCTTTGACAGAATCAAATACGTTTGCGTGTAATGAGACAATGAGTTCGATGGTTGTGTAAAACTGAAACCAGCTGTGTACATTGACAGTTGTGTAAATATCTACACAATAATGACAGCGAAGATGGCATATCACATAATGGCTGATCATGGGCCATTGTGTAAAGGGGCCTTTAGAGGCTTACACTTTTAGTGCAAACTTTTCTCTAAATTATATTAGATGTTTTTCCATTAACGGCGTAACTGTGCTTTCAGATTTTAAAAAAATCACTGGCTGTAGTAGGCAATATTTAGCCACCCCATGTAAGTCGGGTAACATGGTCAGTTTTTCTCTTGGAACTTTTGATAAAACCTAAGTATTCCAGTTCTGCAACCGCTTGTGTGAACCGAGCTCTAGACAACTAGTTAAGGAAGTTAATTAAATTCAAATAGAAACTTTCAAAACCGTACTTACAACTCAATACGTAAAGTCGAGTCAATATAATAGTGACAATAAATCCAGGTTTGAAAGTCTATTTTTAATCTCGTTCTCCGTATATATATATGGTCAATTTACATATCAGTAATATCCCTGATATATCAATATGCTCATGAAGTAACACTCAGAAAGAAACTAAAGTTACTGTGCCACGGGTGTACATCGTTACGGAACAAGGACACCTAATGTGTGTAAATAGTCCTTTATACCTACTATAAAATTAGTTTTTCTTTAATAGGATTGCAAAAATCAAATAATGTAGAGAATTTAGACTTTAATACCAAACTTATAAATATGAAGAGACGAGACGGTTTTAATACCAATTATTGTACGGCTCTAGGGTAAGGTAAGCCCTTGCTTATGTATAGATAGTTATTCAAAGCTGAGTTAGTACTGGATATCACTACTAGATGGCGAGTTCACCAAGTGTGCTCATTCATAAATTTTTACTACTAAAGACGTGGTGGGATAGGCGAACGTACCCCTGATTTTCGAAAAAGCGGCGTTGTCAAAATGAACTCGTTATGCCAACAATAAAATATATCTGCCTTTAAGATTTTTTGTTCGAAAGTTATTATCCTCGTTTATATATGCCCATCTATAAACAATATTACTAGCTTTCTTTGATGATGTAAGTGTGCTGATAAATGTCATAATAACTAATAACACGATTTTCGACAGCTAATTGGATATTCATTTTTTTTCGATCCGGCAACACAGCATGGCCGCTATCTATCAACCGAGCATGGCAAAACTACTACAAAAAATGATCCGTCTAAAGATAAAACTAGACAACAAAGGCCATACATTTTCTTGGAATGTTTATCGTCTTATTCCTGTCAGTTACAAAGTTGATTTTGTTGTTTGTAGTGAAATATCAAGATTAAAAGATATTCTGAATATTTTTTTTGGGAGATACCTATTTAATTAAGTAATTAGATACTCCATACTAATTTAATTTTAAAGAGGGCTGTAAACCATATTTAAAATTAAATCAGTTGAAAAATAAATCAGTAGAAAAAACACTGGTGTAGCCAGTAAAAAATTCCTGGGGTGGCAGAGGCCTAAAATTTTACGCAGAAATTTAAGGCCATGTCTAGAATATATCACCGTTTCGAGTGGGTAAGGTATTAAAAAAACGACGCCCCCGTAAAAACAAGCGACTAAAAAAAAAGCCTTTTTTAGTCTTTTCTTTAACTTTCGGTTGTATATTTTGTGATGAAATATTGTATTGAAATAAAGCATATTTTTAATGAAAAATCGTACTATATAAAATGGGTATTTTTAACTTGCTTATAATTTTGATGATTTGGATTAAAAAGATTATTTAGAAGAAGCGTGCAACAAAAAAGACCATTTAGTATCATTAAAGTGTACACAATTTATTGGTTCAGAAAATCTAAGCGGGCCTGAAAGATATTATATGTGCAATATAATTTTACTACTCAGTATGATATTTGAGTTTTATAAAGGTTAATTTCTACCGCGACGAAATTAAAAGAACAAGGCACTAATTACACTGAAAAAATGATGGTTCGATTGGGCATATTTCAAGCTATGACCAAACAAAGGGAACATTTTGGGGAACTGAGAAATAATACAAATATAAATGAGTTGATTTATGTAAACTCACTGTATTAGATATAAACAAATATAAGTTTTTAAACCCAAAATTTCGGTCTGTAAAATTATTATACATAGTGTATCACAAATTATTGTTGATTTGTAGATTTGCTTTTACCTCATTTTAACATTGAGCTAAATTGTATAGTGTTTTATATTTATTGGTCACTAGATTAAAAAGTATTCGTAGGTAATTAGCTCAAACAAGAACAGAGTTCAATACAGAGTGGCAATTAAGTGATGCCGCACTCTGCTAGTAAACATTATTATTATAAAAATAACAAAAAAATATGTATTGACAGGGGTTCACAAATAGTTTGTTTTGGAGATATTGGAAAATACATATTTTTAACATACCAGGTGACGTAGGACACATCTAATAATCCGCTTTTCTTCTTTTGCTTATAAACATATCAATTTGAAAATTTTCACACATATATTACTCAATATAAGGAAAATTGTTGATGAAAAAAAAAACCTTAAATACTATTTCCCGTTTTACTGGGTTGGCGGCTGAACAGTCATTTTTTGAAAATTAGCCATTGCAGTTTTATGAAAAAAAATCAGTTACAATAAAATACACCATTTTGTTCCACTATATTGGAATCTTACTAATATTTTACAGTTTTTGCCTAGTTGTATTTACATTGACACACACCGTCATTTTGTTCGATCATAGTGAATTCGTACCAGTTTAATAAGAATATTTTTTAGTTAATTTTTTAAACATTTTATTTGGTCGCCATTTTATTTCGTCATCTTGAATTTGTACCACAATTTTTCCAGTTCATTTCTTTTCCATAATTAATATTTGCACAAATTTGAAATTAATCTATTAAGTTGTTTTTTAAATATTTTATTAGGCCGGCATTTTATTTCGCCATCTTGGATTCTTGCCAAAATGTTGTCAGTTGATTTTTTGTTTCGCCATCTTAAAATCGTACCAAAACTACCAATTTATCTGTATATCACATTTAATTCTTGCCAAAAAATTGAAATTAATTTAATAATATTTTTAGGCTGATTTTTTAAAATATTTTTATTAGGGCGTTTTTTTTGTTTTATTATTTTGGATCCATATCAAAATGTTAACAGTTCATTCCTATGTAACAGTTGATTTTTGTGCAAAATTTGAAAAAATTAATCAAATTAGTTTCTTTAGTAATATTGTTTTTAAATTTCTAAATGGTTTTCGTTACCGATCCTCTTGTTGTTATGTTAGAATGGTGTATCGCATTGGGTTTAGGATCCAGTAAAAAAAAACAAGTAATTTTTTAAATTGTCGCCGTTTCGCAACTTTATTGTTGGATCCTCCGGACAATTATATAGATTATATATCCTGCATGTCCTGTCTTTACCTAATCCGAAGATATTTCCTAACCCCAAATAATACACCACTCTAACATAACAAGAGGACCGTTAACGAAAACCATTTGGAAACTTAGTACCTGGGAAATATCTGCGGACCAACGAAGAAGGTAAGCGCTAATAATATGGGTTTCATTCAGGATATATATATATATATATATATATATATATATATATATATATATATATATATATATATATATATATATATATATATATATATATATATATATATATATATATATATATATATATATATATATATTTTTTTTTGGTTTTTTATTTTCTCGGGATTTTCTTAGGGTCCTTGTAAAAGTAAGATGTGTTTATGTTCTTATTCACATATTTATTAACGTTTCGGTCTATTTTGACCTTCTTCAAAATACAGTGAAGTTAGAAACTAGGAACAATCAATCTAGCAAAATGCATTGCTTCAGTCATAAACTATAATTTCCTGGATAATTTCTCATAAAACACAAATTAGTTTTAGTCATTCCATGCAAGTACATTTAACACGACGTTTAGTATGACAATCCACAATAGTAAAATAAAAACAGTAAACATATATGGGACAGAGAAATTTTCAGACTGAAGAGTCTAACTAACTAAGGTTCTAGGAACTAAGGTTCCCTTAACAGACTCCAGGTGTCAGGAGCTCTCGATTGCCACGGTTGACCAACTATCTATCTATAAACAAGGCCGTTGCCTTTAATATACTTTCAAAGGCGAGATAAAAAAATCAGTACCACATGTAGCTACCAAATTTCGACACATCGAAAACTAAAAACAAAAGGATACTGTACTTCAGGATTCACAATCTTCTTGGACTTATCATCGAAATCATCATCGTCTTTAGGATCTACGATACACAGGAACGCCTGCAACCAGTCGTACAAGTTAATCATTTTCCCACATTCTAAATGAAGCTTGTAGGCGATACAAATGTCTGGCATCGTGGCTTTGATGGTTTGAGCGTTTGATATTTCACAGCATTTGCACTGAAAAAAAAAACATTGGTTTCTCGATCTCTGTCGTCATTCTTTAATCTGATTTGTATAAGTTCACGTACCAGATATATAAAATGCTAAAAAAAGTTTTTGTTGATCGTGAGAGCATTTTAAAAAAATATAGTAAAACATAGCAACAAAATATATATATATATATATATATATATATATATATATATATATATATATATACTTAGGAGATTTTCTTGGGTTTTTGGTCTGAATTATCTTTTTGAAAAATAAAACTTGTTTATTCTTCGGAAATCATTTTAATTTGTTTTTTTTTCCAAACGTTTCGGCAACATGCCTTCATCAGTGGATTCTAATACAGGTCACTAAAACTAACAAACAATGCTGTTTTGGATTCTTACTTATAAACATGTCTACTTTTTTGTTTTTTTTTTTGTTTTGTGTAAGAGGATAAAAATGTTCTTTTATATACATATACATTCATACATAAGTACACCCCTGCACAGATATATACATATATACAGAAATTTAATAAACACGTATAACCTAATTAATATTACTTTTTTTTTATTTTTAAAACAAAACGTTCAAATTGGATGTATAATTATACTATAACTCACCTAAGAAGGTAAATTTTTTTAATCCATTCACAAATGGGACATATACACTTAAAATTTGTTCTACATATATGTGACAATACAGTATATACATACTTAAAACTACTGACTGACTGAAATTAAAATTCGATTTGCTGCTGTTGCTCGTCATATATATTGTTTTTATTGGGTTAAAAAACAAGGTGTTTTATATTGTTATTATTTTGGTATGTGGAACGAGCGCATTTATTTTATAATTTTGTAATTAGTGTACCTATTATTATTTCATTTAAGATAAAATGTAGAAAATTGAACAATTTTTTTATTTTTGCAAATTGCCATTTAATTTTAAAATTTAAATTTAGATTTACGAGAAAATTGCAGAATATATGCAGTTATAAGACACCCCATATGAAGAGAGGCTGAAAGTATTTGGACTACCCACATTGAAAGAGAGAAGGGACAGAGGAGACCTAATAGAGACATATAAAATTCTTAACAACAACTATTCTGAGGAATTAAGCCGAAATCTGTTTACGCCAAATGCCAGCCAACTGAGAGGACATAGTAAGAAGTTAAAAAAGGAGAAGTGCTCCTCATTGGTCAGAAAAAATTTCATTGCAAACCGTGTAGTGTACAGGTGGAACTCCCTGAACGAGGAAACCATCACAGCTCCAAACAAAAATATTTTTAAAAACAAACTTGACAAAAACATTAAAAACATCAACAACAATCTAGTCCATTATATTTGATACCTTAAGTGTGATACTGTGATGAAATTAAGTGTGATATGAAACTGTGATAGCAAAAAACCAAAAACCGAAAGACAATAGTGCACAGTGCAGCAGACTCATCGGCAACGTCGCCTACTGCTGCCCGCAGCAACATAATAATAATAATAATAATAATTTTATTACGTTGTAATATATTTGGTTTAAGTTTTTAATTTCCGTTTTGTCATTAATTGAATTTTCGTGTTTTTTAATGTACATCATTTCCAAGAATTCCCTTTTTTTCTGATTTATTTCAGTTTTTAAGATTTGTGTGTCCTTATAATTAAATTTATGGGATGTTTCATTCTCATGTTTTGTTAATGAAGTTTTATTTTTTTTATCATATGCCCATTTAAGTGATTTTTGAGGTATTGTGTAGTCTGACCGATGTATACTCCAGGACAGTCTTTACAAGGTATTTTATATATGGTGTGTGTTTTTTGATTGGTTGGAGTTGGGGTTTTGAGAGAACTAAAAAATTTTTTTTGGAAGGTGTTGTAACTTTTGTGGCATACGGTTATATTATGTTTATCAAAAATAGTTTTTATATTTTCTGAAAGGCCTTGTACGTATGGGATTGATAGAAACTTATTTTTATCTGTATTTTTTTCGGTTGGTATAATTTGATTTGGGCTGTTTATTTTATGCAATCTAGAATTAAATATAGAGTTAATTAATTTTTTTGGATAGCTATTTTGAATTAAGATATTTTTAGCTTTTCTTATTGCTTGTGGTTGATATTTTACATTGCTTAATTTTATTGCTCTATCGGCTAGCCCGATAATAACTGATTTTTTTTGGTTCATTGGATGTTGAGAAAAATAATTTACATATCTGCCTGACCATGTGCTTTTTGTATACCATTCTGTTTCCCAATAAAAACAATATATATGAAGAGCAACAGCAGCAAAACGAATTTTAATTTCAGTCAGTCAGTAGTTTTAAGTATGTATATACTGTATTGTCACATATATGTAGAACAAATTTTAAGTGTATATGTCCCATTTGTGAATGGATTAAAAAAATTTACCTTCTTAGGTGAGTTATAGTATAATTATACATCCAATTTGAACTTTTTGTTTTAAAAAAAAAAAAAAAAATAATATTAATTAGGTTATACGTGTTTATTAAATTTCTGTATATATGTATATATCTGTGCAGGGGTGTACTTATGTATGAATGTATATGTATATAAAAGAACATTTTTATCCTCTTACACAAAACAAAAAAAAAACAAAAAAATAGACATGTTTATAAGTAAGAATCCAAAACAGCATTGTTTGTTAGTTTTAGTGACCTGTATTAGAATCCATCCAAGGCATGTTGCCGAAACGTTTGGGAAAAAAAAACAAATTAAAATGATTTCCGAAGAATAAACAAGTTTTATTTTTCAAAAAGATAATTCAGACCAAAAACCCAAGAAAATCTCCTAAGAATATAAATCAATTGGTCCAGAAACTCCATATAAATATATATATATATATATATATATATATATATATATATATATATATATTTTGTAACATAAAAACAGTGGAATGTCGTTTCCGGTTGCCCGGAAATGACCGCGACTTCGTTATTTTAAAAGGAACACCTTGTATATTTTATGTTGTTTGAACTATCTTAACAATTCTAAACAACTTTTGTATAACATAACCTATGCCTAAAATGTATAGTTTTCCAAATAAAGCCACTTAAAAATGTGCCGTAATTCCCACTTATTTGTATTTTATTTTACTCTTTATTCAAGCCATCATCCAACAAAATGTCAAAAAAGAAAATGTTCCGAATTTTAAAAAAATGGGTTTTTCGCAAATCGATTTCTCAAGTTTTGATCAGACCCTGTACCATAACGGGTCAACTGGCTGGAACAAAACCTTCACTACCCAATCCTACTTTTTTATCCTTTATCCACATTGACATATTTAAATGCCATAGACAGCTGCAAACTTGAAAATGTGATACCCTATTTTCATGTGGTTAATGCTCATCTAAAGCGAAAATCAATATTACTAGCACTTATTTAATTATACCACCGGCGAAGTTGGCCATGGATTCAACATAATCTAAAAGGAATCCTTTTTTAATTCATTTAAATTTTAAAAAAGAAAGGAATATGATAAGGTGAAAATAAATGAACTTTATTATACCTAGAAATAGAAAAAAGAACGTACTTAATTATAATTAAGATTTTCAAAAATACGGTCTTCTTGTTCAATACAGGTCTCACATTTTTCAACAATTTTCCGTGATACATTTTCTTTTTGAGTTATACTAGTATTAATAGCACTAATAATAATTCGATTTCTTAAAATGTCCAAATTTTCAGGTTGAGTTAAATATACTTTTTCTTTGATATGACCCCAGATGAAAAAATCTAGAGGTGTCAAATCAGGCGAACGTGTTGGCCATCTTGTAGGTCCATTCGTTCCTATCCATTTACATAAACTCGAGCATTATGGGCCGGTGCACCATCTTGTTGAAAGTAGATGTTGGGAATTTCTGCAAGAGGTAAATTGTCCAAAAAACCGTTAACTGTTGTTTGAAGAAAGTTCAAATAAGTTTGTGCTGTAAGGGGCTTATTAAAACATATTGTGTCCACAATTCTCGTTCCTAAAACACCTAGCCACACATTTGGTATTTCTAGGGCTTGTACTTATGTTTCTTCAAAATGTCCCTTGCACTTTCTCTGTTAACTCCAACTTCACTTTCAATTTGGCGAGTAGAAATACTTGGATCACCATTCACACATTGCAGAAGGTTTATTTCAGCTTCTTCACTAATAATGAACTTTCCTTCATTTTCATTTTTGGGTATCTGTTTTCAAATGTACTAGCCACGAAAAATAGGCATAGCAGGGTTGGTTTCTGTCGGGGTATCGCTCTGCGTAGAGTGTTTGAACCTGCCTTTTATTTTGCAAGCATTTGCCATAAACGAGAAGCATATCTATTTGTTCCGACCTTGTACACCAATAGAGATACGATATAAAGCACGAGAATGTACAAAAAGTTGCAACAATCTGCCAAGCACACAAGTGATAAAAGTTACTTGTCAAAATTCAATTGTTTTTAAAAACCATAGCAACCTCTGTCAGAACTAACACGAATATTTTAATTTTAGCAAAAATTTGTTTATAGGTAGTTATCACACTATATTAAAAGTGAAGAAAGTGTCCATATTATCTCAAAGAGACCTGGTAATGAACAAATTAAAAAATATATACACAAAGTCTAGGTCTCAGTCGGAAATAAGTTTATAAATTAAGAATAGGTTACATGTTTCGCCCTAACGGGCATCATCAGACCTAAAATAAATATATATTACAACGGAAAATACAATTAAATAATATATAACTTTACCATAAACAAAACACACTAAATTACATAAAACAAACATAACCAAAGAAACAATGAAATACGAAACAAGGCCACACTTGAATGACCAATCAGAGACGTCGATATAAATTTATTTGATGAGGCGATCGGTCAAAACGAAAAAAGAAGAGATTGTTCAGGATGAGCTTGACTAACTGTCGTAAAGTACATGCTACTTTAATGAAAAGAAGAAGAATTGGTGAAAATGACAGAAAAGGCTTGAAGGTTATGCACAATAAAAATATATAGTTATTTTTTTGAAATATTGTTAAAAATCAAAATGAGGCTCAAAATTAAACACTTCATTAACGCAGGTAAAGATGGGACTCTTTTTAGCTCTTGTTATTTCCATATTTTCCAAAAGATCCAACTTCCTACCTTTATCGCATTCCTGAATTATATTTACATTTTCAGATATGGAAAAACGATGTTTTGAGGATAACAGATTCGCAAAGGCAGATTTTGTATTTGAGATATCTGTATTTTGATGTTTTGTAACCAAGATGAGGTGTTCCTGGATCCTTGTCGAAATTTTTCTACCCGATTGTCCGACGTAAACAGCAGGACACTCTCCACAATGAAGGGAATAAACTCCAGATTTCTCAAGACTATCCTTTTTGTCTTTGATTCTAACTATGTGTTGTTTTAAAGTATTGTTTGTTTTAAATGATATGGAGATATTAAATGACTTAAAAAATGTAGTTAAATGTAGAGATATCTTTTCAAAGTAAGTTAAAACCCTAAATTTGTTTGTATTAATTAGATTATTATGTATTATGTTATAAGAGAGTTTATATTTGTTCATAAATTTATAAAAAAGTTTGTTGAATGTTTTCATTGGAAAACCATTGTTTAAGGCAATTTTCCTTATTGTATCTAATTCTTTAGTAAAAGCAGCTTGGGATAGTGGTAATTTAAAAAGTCTGTACAAAAACGAATTAAAAGCTGCAAATTTGTGAGAAATAGTGAGTTAGATGTAAACTGAATGATATTATCAGTACAGGAGGGTTTTCTATATACCTCAAAACTAATTTTGTTATCATTTCTAATTAAAAGAAGGTCCAATCAGGTGCCATCAGTTTCACACACACCACACTCCATAGTGAAGGATATTTTTTCATGCAAAGAATTGATAAATTCTAAAAATTTTAACAATTCTTGTTCACTACCTTTCCAAACAATACAAATATCATCCACGTGCCTTTTATAGCTTATCAGATGTTCTGAAAACGAGCTATACATTATTTCCTTTTCTAAGTTGTTCATAAAAACTTTACTCAAGAATTGTCTCTTTAGATGTTAAAAACCTTTTCCCTAGCATTCCACCAATTGAATGCATTGATTTAACTGAAAAATTATTAAGAAACAAAAACTTACCGGCTATCTTAATATCCGATCTCATTCTATTGCTAAAAACTGTGCTAGAACAAAACTTTTTTAAATTTAATAATAGATATTTTCGACAACACTCTGGCTTGGCAATGGGTTCTTGTCTTTCACCATTCTTTAGACACCTACGGAAAAAACTTTGCCTAATAGTAACCCTATTTTAAAAAAATTCCTATATACGCTGAAAGAAAATATCTCAAGAGATCTGATCTTAATTAAGGAATGGTGTGATGCGAATCACCTTAGTTTTATTGTATCAAAAACTAATATTTTAACGTTTAAGTTTAACTTTGATAATCTTTACCCATCTGATACTAAGTTTGAAAACAAATCAAACACGACATTTTTGGGAATACACATTGATAATAATTTAAAATATATTAACCACATAAATAATCTAAATAAAAAATTTGTAAGAGGCAGTTATGCCGTTCGTATTGTTTCAAATGAGCTTCGGATTACTGCAGTAAGAATAGCTTACTTTGCATTTGTAAATTCATACCTAACTTATGGTATACCCTTTTGGGGTTACTCCAGCCAACAACTTTTTAATTCTACTTTTATTTTGCAAAAGCTGGTGCCAGAGACCATTGCAAACCACATTTTGTGAGATATAAAATTTTAACACTTACTTGCCTTTCAATACTTGAATCTGTAATATCATAAAAAACATGGACATTTAATAACTGAAAGGGCCTTTAATACTAGACAGAATTTGAACCTCCCACTTCCTATCGCCAGAACTAACTTAGTAAAACATATATATATATATATATATATATATATATATATATATATATATATATATATATATAATATATACTTATACTTATATATAAATATACAGGGTGTCCGGGAAAATGTGGGAGATCTCTCTGACTCAGATAAAACATTAAAAAATAAGATGACAAGTTCCCATAAATTTTTTTCCTAGCGGCCCTCCCTACGGAGATACGGCCCCCTAAAGGACCCCACTGGAAATCGGTTTTTCTAGAATAACTTTTAAACGACTCAATATAATTTAACGAAAATTTAATATGATAAACAGTAGTAAGGACCTCTCAAAATGCTTCCCTTAAAACATAATTAGCTTGTTTAGTTTACCAGGGACGGACTAGATTGTACATTTTAACGCTCAAATTTTTAACACCCTGTATGATAAGGAGTTAAAAAAAATAAATTTGGATACCTTGAACATTAAGCTAAAGAAAAGGTGCTCTTGTTCATTGTCGATAAAATGAACCGTTTTCGAGAAAAAAAAATAATAAAAGAATACAACTTTGGGAGTATTAAATATGTTTTGATCCTGAACAACCTAATACGCTAAATAGAAAAAAGTCAATTAAAAACTTCATAAGTGGGTTCAACATGTGCTCCGTGATTTGTGATGCACTCGCGGGCACGACGAATAGAGGACTGCTGTACTCGCCACAACAACCCAGCATTGTTCCTTATCATATCGCAATGAAACGTGATTCTCTGTAAAAGTTCCTCCCTAGTAGCAACCGGAGAGGAATACACCAAGGTTTTGAGATGACCCCACAGGTAGAAATCCATTGGCGTTAGGTCGGGAGACCGTGGAGGCCAGGCAATGGGACCTCCTCTGCCTATCCAACGGTTTCCATAGACGTTATTTAGGTGGTCCCGTACAGCAACGCTAAAATGGGGTGGGGCTCCATCATGCA
The DNA here is from genome assembly GCA_030620095.1 of Kuschelorhynchus macadamiae. Taxonomy (NCBI): domain Eukaryota; kingdom Metazoa; phylum Arthropoda; class Insecta; order Coleoptera; family Curculionidae; genus Kuschelorhynchus; species Kuschelorhynchus macadamiae. The sequence goes on along the minus strand of JAUTXW010005080.1, from coordinate 11,932 downwards.
TAAAATGCATCCTTTGGCGGGTTTCAAGTGGCAAATGCTCTATTGAATCTAGAAAAGCGTTCTGAAGGAACTCTAAATAAAGTTCACCATTCAATCGTGCCGGTAATACGCATGGTCCAATGAAAAAATTGCCGATTATTCCTGCCCAAACATTAATGGATTGAAACTGATGTTGATGATGATGAACGACAGTGGCATGAGGGTTTTCATCAGCCCATACATGCGAGTTATGTAAATTTACAATACCATCTTTGGTAAATCCTGCTTCATCGGTAAAAAGAATAATGCTAATGAAGTTTGGGTTTGTTCGTTGTTGATCTAACAACCAGTTTGCGAACTGGATTCTTCGAGGAAAATCTTCAGGAAGTAGTTGATGCACTTTTTGCAGATGATAAGGGTATAACAACTGTTCTTTAAGTACTTCAGCAACTGTACTTTTTGACACATGAAGCTGCGCGGCTAATATTCGAGTGCTTATTGAGGGAGTATCAGCTACAGTATCCAAAATATCTTCCTCCAATTGCACCGTACGTACTGTTCTCCTCACACCAGCATCAGTACTCCTTTTCCCAAAACTTCCTAAAAATAATTAATGAACGTCAATAATGTTACCTTATTAATTGAGAATTGCCCACCAGTTTCTCTTAGACGTTGGTTGCGATTAGGATATCTTTCTCCATACAACCTTCTTGCTTCATAAGCATTGCAAGATGCAAGTCCATACATAAGATGCATATCTGCATACTCACTAAATGTGTATCCCATTATCGAATTAAATTTACCAAGGTATTCAAAATTTAATAAATTAATATCGAAGTAGGTACAAAAAGATCAACGTGTCAAGAAGATTTCAAATGCACACGTCAATGCGAGATTATTTATTTCGTACCATAGTAACGTTTGTAAAAAAGTGCATTCTTTAATACTGATAAATAAACAATAATAAAACATTAATACTTTTATTATTTTTTTTCTCGAAAACGGTTCATTTTATCGACAATGAACAAGAGTACCTTTTCTTTAGCTTAATGTTCAAGGTATCCAAATTTATTTTTTTTAACTCCTTATCATACAGGGTGTTAAAAATTTGAGCGTTAAAATGTACAATCTAGTCCGTCCCTGGTAAACTAAACAAGCTAATTATGTTTTAAGGGAGTATTTTGAGAGGTCCTTACTACTGTCTATCATATTAAATTTTCGTTAAATTATATTGAGTCGTTTAAAAGTTATTCTAGAAAAACCGATTTCCAGTGGGGTTCTTTAGGGGGCCGTATCTCCCTAGGGAGGGCCGCTAGGAAAAAAATTTATGGGAACTTGTCATCTTATTTTTTAATGTTCTATCTGAGTCCGAGAGATCTCCCACATTTTCCCGGACACCCGGTATATACAGGGTGTCCCGAATTGCAGTGTCCAAACTTTAGCAGTGCATTCTGCATTCAAAATAAGCCCTAATTTTCTATATAAACATATATCGGCAAATGCTTCGTTTTCGAAATACAGGGTCTTAAAGTTTTAAGAAAAAAATTGTTATTTAGTCATAACTTTTTTAGTACGTGAGATATTATTATTAAATTTGGTAAACAGCATTTGAGTAACAAAAGGCATTTTTTGATTTGAAATATTTTTTAATTCTTTATCAGTGGCGTCCGTACAGGATCTTTTATTGAATATTCTTGAAGAAAAAATGGTACGCTACTGCTTTTTCTGAAAACAAAAATCATTCCTAAAATCCCCACTCAGTTTGGAGCAAACTTGATCCCTTGCCTTTTTTTCGTGCGATGCAAGGATTTCGAGTTAAAAACTAAAAACTATTTTTATGTATAGCGTAGTTAAAATTTCCATTATTGTTAATTATTTCAATGGCAAAACCTTTAACATCTTGGTATGCCATGATTGCATTTTTGTGACAATTGAACAATTTGCTAGTTTCGTCTTTAAAGTGTGACATTTGAGTTTTTAGAGTAAATAAATGTTAGGTACATTACAGTTTATACAAAAAGGTAATTATCAGTCTAACTAGTGATTTCAAAATGGTGTTATTCAGTAACTTTGAGTATGGTGATATTCATTTCGTTTATGGTTTCTATACCTTTCTTCTACCTTGCAAACAAGTTTTCATTAAAACGCATTTAATGAGGAATTTTGGACTCAAAAAGAATCCGAGAAACGAAGGTAGGAGAAATGAACAATATCGAAACGTAATTTTAAATAAGTTTGACAACGATAGGACATTAAGCCTACGAAGAGCAGGTCATAATTTACAAGGCAACGCAGTTTTTGTTTCTAAAAATAAGGTTCATCGCGTTTTGAGGAAAGATCACAGGAAGCCATTTCAGATGCAGCCAGTTCAAAACTTATAACCTGGTGATGCCGAAAAACGTGTCAGTTTTTGCAATTGGTTTTTGCGCCAAATAGAGGAAGACGAGAACTTCTCAAAAAAAAAACTATGGACTGATGAAGCCACATTTACCCGAAGCGGCTCAGTAAATTTCCATAATTTACGAATCTGGAGCCATGACAATCCACGTGTTGTACGAACTAGAGCATTTCAGCAAGAATTTTCTGTTAATGTTTGGTGTGGTGTAATAAATGAAATTTTTTGCGGGCCCCATATTCTACCACCACGCCTAGATGGACAGTTATTTAATGATTTTCTGCAAAATGAGTTATTTCAATATCTAGAAAATATTCCTTTAAATCTTAGAAACGAATTCTGGATTCAAATGGACGGGGCTCCCGCGCATTTTGCACTTGTAAATCGCGAGTGGTTAAATAATAATTATCCAGAACGGTGGATTGGACGATTAGGAGCTACAGCCTGGCCACCACGTTCCCCTGACCTCACACCTGTCGACTTCTTTGTGTGGGGTTATTTGAAAAATTTAGTTTATTCCAGACCAGTTCATACAAGAGAAGAACTGATTCTAAGGATAGAGCAAGCCTGTGAAACTTTGCGAGCCAATACGAATTTTATACGCCATGCCACTGACACAGTTAAGAGCAGATGCCGAAAATGTGTCGAAGTTAGAGGAGCTCATTTTGAGCAATTATTGTGAATTTTAAGGCCCACATTAATCCTTAATGATATTTAAAGTGCTCTATAAATTTTTTTCACGATCTAAGTTAATAAAAGTTATGAATTCTAGTTTTTGTAAAATTAATTACGAACTTAGTTAATAAAGAGTAGTTTCTGTAAAATGAAGTATCATCTTCAAAATTGAATTAATTCTAATTACCGTTTTACAAAATGAATCGACGATTTTAGAATTATAAACTCATCTGTCATACTTTAAAGACGAACCTAGCAATTGTTCAATTATCACAAAAATGCAATCATGGCATACCAAGAGTCGACAATGAAGGAATGATGGTAAGTACCAAGGACATTAGATTTTAATAGGTTGCCTGCTAACTTCTGCGATGTCACCCTGATAACCCAAACATAATGCAAATCTCCATTACAACGGGTCGATGACGTCATCTCTCCTTAGTTGTCAGACAAGCTTTTATTTTAGAAACCCTACATACGTTGTTCAGAAATTATGAACTCACCCGGAATGCATGAAATAAATATCGGAAACCAAATAATTTTAAAAACTTGCTGTTACAATCCCACCTTAAAGGTTTTGCTACTGAAATTAACAATAATGGAAATTTTAACTATGCCATACATAAAAATGGTTTTTAGTTTTTTACTCGAAATCCTTACACCGCACGAAAAAAAGACAAGGGATCAAATTTGCTCCAAACTGAGTGGAGATTTTAGGAATGATTTTTGTTTTCAGAAAAAGCAGTAGAGTACCATTTTTTCTTCAAGAATATTCGAAAAAAAGTCCCGTACGGACGCCACTGATGAAAAATTAAAAAATATTTCAAATCAAAAAATGCCTTTTGTTACTCCAAGGCTGTTTACCAAATTTAATAACAATATCTCAAGTAATAAAAAACTTATGACTAAAAAACAATTTTTTTCTTAAAACTTTAACACCCTGTATTTCGGAAACGAAGCATTTGCCGATATATGTTTATATAGAACATTATATATATATATATATATATATATATATATATATATATATATATATATACATATATATATATATATATATATATATATATATATATATATATATATATATATATATATATATATATATATATATATATATATATATATATATATATATATATATATATATATATATATATATATATATATATATATATATATATATATATATATATATATATATATATATATATATATATATATATATATATATATATATATATTTATATAAATATATATATATATATATATATATATATATATATATATATATATATATATATATATATATATATATATATATATATATATATATATATATATATATATATATATATATATATATATATATATATATATATATATATATATATATATATATATATATATATATATATATATATATATATATATATATATATATATATATATATATATATATATATATATATATATATATATATATATATATATATATATATATATATATATATATATATATATATATATATATATATATATATATATATTTATATAAATATATATATATATATATATACAAATATATATATATATATATATATATATATATATATATATATATATATATATATATATATATATATGAAGAGTGTAACTTCTAAAGAGTCTAAGTGCCATTTTTTTCATTTTTCAGTTGTGTAGTTTAAAAGGGTCTATGTGCCATCGCCAATGATTCTGTAAACGCGCTAAGTGTCATGAAAATATTTGTTGCTTTAGACCCTTGCTGACAGATGGCGACACGTGTAGGTCCCACACATGATTTACTTTGAAAGGGTCTAAATGCCAGTTAATATTATCGATCGTTATTTTTATTTAGTACGTTATAACTCGTCAAGATGCAAGAAAATCAACAAAAACGGAGGCCAAAGGGCAGCGAAAGTGTGATAAATGAGCGTAAAAGACTATATATATATATATATATATATATACACATGCAATATAGTTCCTAAAAATATATATATAATATATAAGATTTTAATTTTTATTTCAATATTGCAGTATCTAATATAAATCTTTTTATATATATAATATATATGTAAATGTAAGTTCCACTGTAAAGAAGTTAACAAAAAGGAGTACATACCTACTTAGTCTAGTACAAGTCACAGCTGTAGGCCGTAGGCGCCATGGATCCTATGAAAATCCACAAGAGAGCCGCCGTCAGGCTACTTTATGTTACACAGTACCCGATGGAAAAGGGAATGTTTTTCAAGTATGTCGTAAAGTGTTCTCAGATGTTTTTGCTCTTTCTCATCGCAAAGTGCAATTGCTAGCAGAGCGAAAAAAATCAGGAGAAAACGTATTCATGGATAAAAGAGGCAGATCAAATAGAGTAAGAAAATTTGGCGAGGATATCGTTCAACATGTCATTGCACACATAAAGGAATTTCCAAAAGAGGAAAGGAAAGAAGTGATGACATAAGTGCAGATCTAAACATACATCGAATGTTTTTTGCATTACATAAAAGATACCCCGACTCCCAAGTTAACTACCGTTTTTACAGCAAGGTGTTTAAACAACACTTTCCAGAGCTTAGATTTGGTAGGCCGAAGTCCGACACGTGTTCTACCTGCGACCTTCTTTCTAACAAAATAAAAGCTCATCCTGAAAATCGTGTAAGTCTCTCCACCAAATTAGAGTTACATCATCGCAAAGCGGAAAGTGCAAGGAAGTCAATGCAAGAAGATAGTATCGAGTCGCAGAAACCTGACAGCGACACTTTGGTTTTATCTATGGATTTACAGCAAGTTATCTCGATCCCTACACTGACACATTCAGAAATGTTTTATAGTAGGCAGCATGTTATAACCTGAACGTTCACGTTGCTGATACTAATACAGCTACAATGTGTTTATAGAACGAATCGCAAACAGGCCGGGGAGGTAACCAGATAGGTTCTGCCCTACTAAAGGTCTTGGTTTCTGAAAATTTCACACTAAAGGAGAATCTTTGTATTTGGAGTGATAATTGCAATAGGCAAAATAAAAACAAAAACAAGATGATCTTAATAACACTCATCTATCTCGTTGCCACTGGAAAATTTGCCCAAATAGACCAGAAGTTCTTAGTATCTGGGCATACATACCTACCATGTGACAGAGATTTTGCACATATTGAGAAGCGCAAAAGACTAACTAAATTATACGTTCCGACTAACATTGAAAACATGATAAAGGAGAGTTGTTACAAAAATCCGTTCAGAGTTATTCACATGCAAGATATTGACTTTAAAGATCTCCATGCATTTGCTGATCAATACATAAACACCTTAAAACTCAATATCTCCCAAGCTTCCTGGTTGCGCGTTTCAAAAGAAAATCCATTCCAGATATTAATACGGAAAAGTATAAGTGGAGTGGCTCGTTGGGAAACATGCAACGTACTTAAAAAAGGAAAACTCCTTTCCTATTTTCGTTTAGAGGAAACTCTCAAACTGGAGTGTAAATCTCGGATTAGTGCAGCAAAGCTTGCTAATTTGAGGTCCATGCTGGATTATATTCCTTTAGCATATCGTCAGTTTTATGAAGATATTATAGCAAAATCTACTGTAAACGAGGAACACTAGTGTTTACCTTTTCATTTTGAAATTCATATTGTAATGGAATGTAGGATAATAATTTTAGTTTTTTGATAGATTTTATACTTACTTGTTGTTTTTTCATGATTTGGATCACCCTTATAACATTACTTTTAATATATTTTATATATTTATATAGTTTGTTTATATATGTTTTGCCATTGGCAGTTAGACTATTTTATGTTGTATTTAATAGGGCACTTAGAACGTTTACAAATTTTCGACAATGTTTTTTTGATTTTGTATGTTATTACGTTTTTGCTTCCTAATTTATGCTAAGAAGTATTGTTAGCTCACGATTAATCTAAATAAACGTATCTATTGAAATGGTTTCGTTTTATTAAAACACAAATCAGTTTTTTATCAATATCTCTGTTTCATATATATATATATATATATATATATATATATATATATATATATATATATATATATATATATATATATATATATATATATATATATATATATATATATAATATAAATATATATAAATATATATATATATATATATATATATATATATATATATATATATATATATATATATATATATATATATATATATATATATATATATATTTATATATATATATGTTATATCCGTTTCCCATGACCTTCCACGTGCCTCCAGAATGTCGCCACATATTATCACACAGTTGCGTCATTCACAGAAACCAACATCAGCAGTTTCCAAGAATTGCGACAGTACGCTCAAACACCGTCAGCAGTCTCCATGGAAGCCAGCGGATGCTTGCCGGTTTCCCACGTACCTCAGCAAGATTTTTAATATAAATAGACTATGTAGATTTTATTAAGAACAGTATAATATTATTCTTTTAAGTTGTAACAATAATTAATGTCCATTTGATTTTCAAAGTTGTGAACATATTGTTTTATTTTATTTTAATAAAAAGTGTTTTTTTTTTTAAAGTGAATTTTTCAAATAGTGAGATAACAATTTGGCGCAGTCGGTAGGATTCGTTTAAACGCTATTAGAACAAGAAAAAGGTCTAACTGGTAGCGGCGGATTCAAATCCCTTAACGAAACAAAAGGAACCTGAGAAGTCCTCACTCGTAAAGCTTGGAGCCACATCGAGAACAAGACAACCCAGATGCAGATTACGATTACGTAAGAATCGTCTCGTATTTGATTTTATTTTTCTATACTGTTCGATTTTTCAAATAGGATTTAAACATATTATTACTTCCCTTACCATTTGTTTTCTTAAATTACAAAAAGGAAAACTATTTATTATTTTTGTTAAGATATTCTTAATAACTTAACGTTTTCATTTTACTCGTTTTTGATAAAACCTTTTTATTTTTAACGCATCTACATTTAAAATTCAAAATGTCTCTCGATAATACCCAAACAACCATTGAAATTGAACCTTATAAACTTTCTGAAATTTTTTCCATTGTACCCGAATTTGAAGGTGATCAAATTTCTTTAAGCAATTTTATAACCGCATGCGATTGTGCATACGACATGGCAACAACGCAACAAAAAGTGTTTTTAGTTATTCACATAAAAAACAAGCTCCGTGGTAGAGCAGCTCAATTAATTAGTTCAAGGAATCCAAGTTCATACCTTGAAATTAAACAATTGTTAAATTTACACTTCGGTGATTCAAGGGATCTTACTTCCCTTATACACGATCTGCAGCGATTAAGACAACTTCCTAATGAGTCGCCCCTTACATTCTTTAATCGACTTCAGGTCCTGAACGCTAAAATGCATGCCAGCATACAAAAGTCCCCACTCCTACATTCAAAAGAACAAAAAGATGCTCAGACCATGTTAATTGAAACTATGACTCTTAATACACTTCTTACCGGTCTAGAGCCACGCCTAGGACAACTTATCCGTGCTAGTAATCCAACGTCACTTTTAGAAGCACAATCAAGAATTCGGAGAGAACTTCAGCTTTCGTATTTCGAAAATCAAAAAGTTAATAAACCAACTATTCCGAAACCCAGTCCTCAGTTACCTAGACCACACCAGCCACAACAATTAAAGTGTTCCAATTGTAACAGAATTGGTCATACAATATCTCAGTGCAGGCAACTTTCTTCTAATTTTCCCCAAAATAATAATTTCCAACGACCCATAACAAATTCTAATTTTCAAAGACCCGCAATAAACTCGAATTCTCAAAGATCACAATATCAACCAAATTTTTCGCAACAAAATAGACCAAATAATCCTAGCCAAAATACAAACCAAGCACAATTTAGGCCATCAATAATTCAAAGAAATCCCAATTTTCAACCAGCTAAGACGCATCATGTTAATACAAGACAAGAATGCTCCTCAGAGAATTATTTGCCCGAATACGATCAGTACACCGCCGAAAACGGCAATCCCGGTTTTTACGATTTTTTCCAACCAGAGGAAGAATCTTACCAAGATATAAACTATTCAAATGACACTAGTAATTACCAGGATTTTCTTACACCCCTTACGAATACCGACCCTCCAGACAATTCACCCCAGAACCCAATGACCGAGATCCAATCGAGAATAGAAACACTAAATCTAGAGAATATGGATCCAAATCTCAATATCCCGGAACAAGCGTTTCTTTAAGTCCTCTTCTTACTGTAAATTCCAAGAATCTATATTATATCGATGACGCATCAAAACAATTCAAACTTCTCATTGATACCGGTGCAGGCATTTCTATATTTAAGGAAAACACCGTACAAAAATTTCCTACACGATTTCCCGAAAATGTCACTATTCAGGGAATTACCGATGAAAAACTTTCAATATCTCAATCTACACTCATACCTTTTACTATTGGTGATCCACACAAAGTGTATATTTGCAATTTAGATATAGATTTCGACGGTATATTAGGATTGGATTTCTTGGAACATTATGAATGTATTGTAGATCTGAAATCAAAACAACTTATTACAAATTTTAAAACTATGCCCCTTCACAAAGTAACCACAACTACAGCCATATCAGATGTACAAGAATGCATTAAAAACCGTAATAAAATTTCTATAGAGGCTAGAACTGAAAAAATTTTCAAACTCAAGTGCGAACTATTTAATACGGATGCTATACTTCACGCAGATGTCAAAGAAAATGTTAGATTGCCAAATGCCCTGGTTAAGGTTAATGAACGCGGTGAATTTTTTACATCTATAATTAACTCAAATGCTATAGAAAAAACAATCGACTTTTCAAATTTAAATATCGAACCTTTTGACCCTGGAATTGATACTGAAACAATTTTTAACTTAAATACCTACCCTATACAAAACGCAGTTTTAGATAGGCGCTCAATTATTAAAGACCAGTTACGCACCGAACATTTAAACAACGAAGAAAACGATTTAATAACTAACCTATGTCTCGAATTTTCCGATATCTTTTATTTAGAAGGCGATAATTTATCTTTTACCAACGAGATCAAACATTCTATAGATACTAATAATTCAAGGCCCGTATTTACCAAATCATATAGATATCCTCACATTCATAAAGAAGAGGTAAAAAGCCAGGTAAATAAAATGTTAGAGCAAGGAATTATTCGCCAGTCCATCTCTCCATGGTCCTCCCCGGTTTGGGTTGTTCCCAAAAAATTGGATGCCTCCGGAAAACCCAAATGGCGTGTAGTTATAGACTACCGCAAGCTGAACGAGCTTTCTATAGCTGATAAATATCCTCTTCCGAACATTTCCGACCTTCTCGATCAATTAGGAAATGTCAATATTTCCACAACCCTCGACTTGGCTTCTGGTTTCCACCAGATCGAGATCAATCCAAAAGACATCGAGAAAACTGCCTTCTCTGTTGAAAATGGCCATTACGAATTCGTCCGTATGCCATTCGGGTTAAAGAATGCCCCGTCCACATTCCAAAGAGTCATGGACAACATCCTTCTCGGTATTCAAAATGAACGTTGCTTAGTGTATATGGATGACATCATCGTGTACTCTCCAACAATACATGAACATATTTCAAGACTAACAGAAGTCTTCAAGCGTCTCCGCAAAGCCAACTTAAAGATCCAACCTGATAAATGCGAATTCCTTCGAAAAGGAAGTTGCTTATCTAGAGACACCTTATTACCCAAAGTGGAGTAAAACCTAATCCAAGCAAAGTTGAATGCATTCAGAAATTTCCTATGCCAACAAATCCTAAAGAAATAAAGTCATTCTTAGGTCTTGCTGGATATTACAGACGCTTCATCCCAAATTTTGCCAAAATATCAAAACCCCTGACCAAGTTATTACAACAGGACGTCCCATTCACATTCGACGCGGAATGCAAAACCTCATTTTCTGACCTGAAAAAGGCACTTACATCGGACCCAATCTTAATTTACCCCAATTTCGAAGAAACTTTCTTGCTAACCACAGACGCTAGCGCATTCGCTATTGGAGCCGTCTTATCTCAAGGTCCCATCGGAAAAGATCTTCCGATAGCATATGCATCTCGAACTCTGTGTAGTGCTGAAACAAAGTATTCTACCATAGAAAGAGAGTTATTAGCCATTGTATGGACTGTCAAACACTTCAGACCATATCTTTTTGGTCGAAAATTTGTTTTGGTAACAGATCATCGCCCTTTGACTTGGTTATTTTCAATTAAGGACCCCGGCAGTCGCCTAGCTCGCTGGCGCCTTAAACTCGAGGAATATGATTACAAGATTGAATATAAACCCGGCCGAATAAACAAAAACGCAGACGCCTTATCACGTATTAAAATTAACCATTTTTAAAATTGCTCAGATTTTCAATCAACCATCGCGATTTACGCCTCAAATGAAGACGACTTTAATAACAGACCCTCGACCAGCAAACAAAATTCATTTTCAGAAATAATAACCGAAAACGATCTAGACGATAATGAAATAACCGACGAATACAATAGATTTGTTAATTTATACAAGACAAAATCAATCATCGATTATTCCAAAATCGAAATTTCCAATGATCGAATTTTTGGACAAATCAAACAAAAATATTGTCACTTTCTTTTGAAAAACTAAAATGGAAGATTTTCATTTTAAAATTATAGAGGACCTATTTGAGGAAAACTATGATTTTGCCCCGCTTACAGTAAACACCCTGTCTAGTAAGAGTGTAAAGGACCGCAAATATTTCATAATACCCTTGTCGTATAATACTGATACCGTAGTCCAGCAGCTTTTCTATATTATCTATAAATGTAAAGATAAATTCGATCTTTCTAAAACCTATTGTATCGAAAATAATT
>JAUTXW010005079.1:12500-95922 GCA_030620095.1 Kuschelorhynchus macadamiae | reverse complement strand
GTTACTGTTTGTTTTAAGCAGTTACATCTTGTACAATTTCTTGGCACTTATTTTGTTTTACTGTATATACCTCATCATGTAACCTAAAATATTAACAGAAATAAATATATATATATATATATATATATATATATATATATATATATATATATGTATATGTATGTGGATATATATATATATATATATATATATATATATATGTATATATATATATATATATATATATATATATATATATATATATATATATATATATATATATATATATATATATATATATATATATATATATATATATATATGTATATATATATATATATATATATATATATATATATATATATATATGTATATGTATATATATATATATATATATATATATATATATATATATATATGTATATATATATATATGTATATATATATATATATATATATATATATATATATATATATATATATATATATATATATATATATATATATATATATATATATATATATATATATATATATATATATATATATATATATATATATATATATATATATATATATATATATATATATATATATATATATATAATATATATATATATATATATATATATATATATATATATATATATATATATATATATATATATATATATATATATATATATATATATATATATATATATATATATATATATATATATATATATATATATATATATATATATATATATATATATATTAATATATATATATATATATATAATATATATATATATATATATATATATATATATATATATATATATATATATATATATATATATATATATATATATATATATATACTTTCTAAAATTAATCAAAGATTTCTTAATTTATACTCACAAAGGTATCCCTGAACACTCGTCTTGGGAGTTCAATTTCTCAAGATCATCATGCTTCTCTGCAGAACTGGTCGAATATGTATGGTCTTTGTTAATATCATCCCTAAAATAAAAAATACATAAATTTTTTTGAAACTGTTCTGTGTAATATTAGCTCAAATATTAGGCAACAATATTAATATTTTTTCCTTTATAAATATCTTTGCCATGTCCAAAGTGCCATTATATCTTAACCACATGGTAAACTGACTGGTACACCTATATCACTTATGTGGTAATGCCCAGGGCATAGACAGGAACCAAGTAAGGCCACCAAAATCTTAAAGGGAGGAAGGTTAAAGAAAAAAAATGTCAGGTCGATTTAAGACATACATTTGAAGTGAAAAAACTGAAATAATAAGAGTGTATTCCAAAAAAATATATTCTATTATAAAAATATATTTATTTTACTCAGAATAACTTTAAACAAGTATATAAGTATAATATCTATAAAGTAGTAAAATTAATCAAATGAACAAGATTTATATATTTTTGGAACATTTAATTGGTTGATGTATGTAGTAAGATATTACTTCCCTCATAAGAGAGAAGTGTTGTAATCATGGAAAAATCACCCTTCGAGATTTTTAAAGACCTTTGTGTTTGCCCATTTCTATCAGTCTATTAGTCTGCCTGTCGGTCTGTACATGGCATAGCTGAAAAATGACGGAAGAAAATGTGGGCCAACAAAATGTAAAAAATAATATGTTGTGTAGGGATAAACTGATCAAATTTTTGTGTAAAGCCATTATGGGGAATAAAAGGGTGGCGGAATGAAATATTTAAAAATTCAATACCTATCAAAAACTACTTATCCAGTTGACTCGAAATTTTGCACAAATATCAAATATAAAACAGGGTTAGAGTGGTAAAATTTTAGTGGGAATCCTATATGCTAAAATAAAATGTTTAAATATTCTGTAAAATTCCATATCCTGGAATATTTTTTTAATGGAGGTAAATAATAAAGGACATAATTTATTTTTATAGACTATATAAATACAATTATGAATAATGAATAATAATAAATATTATATTATTCTAAATATATGCATATATAGACTGTTAGATGTATACGTAGTGAAATTCTGTACAAAGGAAGGTGTGGGTAAAGGAAAATTTGTCGACTTTTTTTTTAACAGAAAAACTCTTCTTTTTAGACTAAAAGCTGACGTTATAAGAAAGAACTAAAAAAAACTAAGAATTTAAAGAAAAGAATGAACTAATCTCGGTCTCAGTCAGATATATAATTTTTACTTTAAAATTGACTTCGGACACGTGTTGCGACCTTACGGTCATCATCAGACTTAAAATATATCCGAAAAACCTTATATAGTTACAAAAAGGACAAAAATGTTAATATTACCTTATAACTAGATGGCCACTACAAATTAAAACAAAATGACACACACACACATATTGGATGAACACTGAGGTGGAAATATTAAAAAGTGTAAGCATAATACCTGCACTTATGTCAAACCAGATGGCATAAAAACCCCAACAAAAGCAACACTGTTGTGCAATGTATAATTAAAAACAAAATTATTGCTTAAACTGAGATTTGAGCCCATGCCTCCTAATTGGTAGTCTAATATTATGACCACTACACCGCCAAACTTGTTGAAATATATTTGCTTATAACTAGGAGTTTTTAAATTAAAAACATCATTGACACGGTTAAGCACAGGACTTCTTGTTGCTTTAGTAACATCCTTTTTTTTTGTAATAAGTCGAATATTCTACCTTTGCCACATTCGTGCAAAACACTGAAGTTTTCGGAAGTTTGAAAAATTATGTCCTGACGCCAATAAATGATTAGCAATGACCGACTTGGTTTCTGTAATATCAGATTCCTTGTATTTATTAAATAGACTAAAGTGTTCCTAACTGAATGTGGCAAAAGTAGAATATTAGACTTCTTACAAAAAAAATGGAAATTACTAAAGCAAAAATAAGTCCAGTGCTTAACTGTGTCAACAATGTTTTTAATTTCGAGCCTAATTTAATATTCAACAATATTAGTTATAAGCAAATATATTTCAACAAGTTTGGTGGTGTAGTGGTCATAATATTGGACTGCCCACTAGGAGGGATGGGTTCAAATCTCAGTTTAAGCAATAATTTTGTTTTTAATTACACACTGCACAACACTGTTGTTTTTATTGGGATTTTTATGCATTTGGTTTCACATAAGTGCAGGTATTAGGCTTACACTTTTTAATATTTCCACCTCAGTGTTCATCCAATATGTGCGCTGTATACTCATTTTATGTTTTAATTTGTAGTGGTCATCTAGTTATAAGGTAAAGTTAACATCTTTGTCCTTTTTGTAACTATATAAGGCTTTTCCGATATATTTTAAGTCTGATGATGACTGTAAGATCAAAACATGTGTCACGAAGTAAATTTTAAAGTAAAAATATTATATATCTGACTGAGACCGAGACTAGTTTATTCTTTTCTTTAATTCTTTTTCTTAATTCCTATAATCAGGTCTCTTAGAGAAATATGGACGATTTCTCTGAATTAAAAAATTAAGATAAAAACCAAGCATGTAATAAGAAATAAAGTATTCTATTTAAAGAAGATTACCACCTATGTCAGCGTTTGAACCTGTAAGAAGCAATAACTTTACATGTTCTGTCAAAAATGATTACCCAAATATTCATTGAATGTGTGTAAAATAGAATTGTATAGAAATACCATATATTTTTTAGGCGGTTGTGTTGTAGCCTCGATTTCTTACTAGGTATGTATACTTTTTTTTTGAAAAATAGATTTAATAATAAATGTGTATTTATTCCTGTGATATGTGTTGACGTGCACACTGCGTAAGCAAATAAAATTAAGTAATACCAAGAAAAACATTGGGGAAGGGATCACTATTTTATTTGTAATTCTGTTGTGTTTTATGCATGGGTGTCCTACAAATTTTTTTTTAAGTAAATTCCAGAAGCAAATTATTGATGCAACTACACCTAGAATAAAGTTTTCCCAGGGACCCCTTTAAAGTATAAACAAGCAAGGTGAAATTTTGAACTAGAAACATAATTCTGTATTTAAAAACATGACAGTTAAAAAAAATGAGGAATTTGGATGCTTGATTTTAATTTTTGTTATTTTTTTAGAAATATAATGGTTTAAAAAGTGGTGGTGATATCTACTTTTATTTTATAAATAAAACACCAATTTTTTGTGGGTTTTGAATTTTGTTCCAGATTTTAGCTATTTGTATGTAGTATCATTATTTGTTTTTGAGATTTTGATTTTTGAAAATTTGCGTTTTCACATTTGGACAGGATGTAACTTATCACAAACAAATTGCAAAAGTTTAAAGTTCTTTTGAGTGACAGATCGACAACTGAACAGAAGTAGAGTTTATTAGACTGTGAGTTGATAATACAATAAAGTTGAAATAAAACTGGGAAATAAACTAAGGATACCAAATTCTAAAATTTTCAAATTAATAAAACATTAATATTTTAAAAACAAGTGAGGATTCGCATAGGTATTTGTACACAATAAATTTAGAAACCAATTAAATATTGCATTTTTAAAATGGTAAACATATTGCCAAAGCATTTTTTGTATAAAATGTTGTGCTGCTGTCATATTTTAAATCCGACGTTTCGTAGATGGGGGTCCATCATCAAATTATTTTTTAAATACGCTCCTGGATTTTTTTAAATTGTTTTGTAACAAACCAAGTATTTACAAATTTAGGAAAATCAAGGTTTTCTTTCGCTCTCTAACACATAGTATCTTATGGAAAAATCTTCAATATGTGCTGTCCAAATATTATGTCTAAGGTTAAATGCTTGTAAAAAACAAAATAACAACAAATTAACAAGCTTGTAAAAAATGAAAAAAAAAAAAGATGTCAATTTTACAAGATATCACTATAGATATTTTTCAAATGGGACATCCTGACTATTATATGTCTCTCAAACGGGCCTCTTCTTGCAGATTATAAATATATCTGGTTTAATACCTTTTTCTTCATCAACTCCACTATGTAATAATGTGTTTTCCGTCCCTGTAACACACTGCCTCTTATGGCATATTTTTTCTTAAATTGCTCGGGTGTCTTTGAAGAGAAAGTTATCAAACCAGATATTATATTTATAACCTGTAAGAAGAGTCCCATTTCAGGGACATATAGCATAGAGTGTGTCCCGAGGTGCATCCCATTTAAACAATACAACTTATGGTGATATCTTGTAAGATTAGTAGACTTTAGTTTTTCTAATAACCAGAAAAAAAGTTTTATGTAACCCTACAATTTGCTTTTTTGTTCATTCCAATAAGTTAAAAAGTATAAAAGTTATTAACGTTTAAAATGCTATCAAGATAGACTGATCGCACTGTACATACATAAAAACATCAACCTACATTAGTATCTACACTAAATTACTTTAGAACTGAAAACTAATATTCCCAATTTTTTCTTACTTTTCCAGTGGTTCAGGAACCAGGATTTCTAGTCAAGATTGAATTGATATCTAAAAGGTCAATTTTTATTTGTTTGTAGATACAAGGCTAAGATATTAACATATTACATATGCATAGCCACGTGCAAGATGTGTTGAATTAAAGAAAAATGAGCAATATGTTTTTTCACAATGTTAAGATTTTATGGTCACCAAGAATCATCTTTTCACTAGAAACCAATGCCTTAGTAATAAATTAGGTACCAAAAAACAGTTAATTTTTTCCCAATAATTTGTTTCCTCTTTATGATATAACTGTAAAGGTATACATTGTCTGCAGCCACATAAAAAGGATGAATATAATGCTGACAAGTAAAAACTTTATTCTTGTCTAGATTATCGGTGAGTTAAATTGCATCAGCCAGGTTTGTGAGACTATCACTATGAGAGTATTGGTGTTCATAAAAAGTGTCTAATTTTATAAGCTTTTTTAATTTCTACCACTATATTTATCATATGACCAACAAGAAATGAGGTATCATGGAAAAAGTAAATTTTTAGACCTACTGAATTACTATACCCCTGAAGTTACCCTTTCTTTGGAAAAGTTAAAATTGTTTTATGCCATTTGTGGGACTCAGTTGCAACTTTTACTCATGCCATCATGTATATTGCAAAATAATTCCACAAACCAAAATTAAACTTTACAAAAAAATAAAAATCATATTTATGTGAATTTCAGAGAGAATTCACCTCATGTATAAAAATGTGAATTTGAAGCGTGTTGTTTTTGCCGAATTGATAAGTGGAAATATCACACTAGGTGAAATATAAAATGGAAAATTAACCTGTAATGACCTCATCACCATTTCTTAATGTCATCTACAACATCTAAGATTTCTTACTACATAAAAATTAACCAGAAAATTCTAAAAACAATAGTGTTGCCTTTGTTTTATTATTTTCAACAATGTTTAAAAAAAATTGCCCTCCCCTTCAGAGTTGGGCTATTTTAACTTTCAAACAATTTAAAAAATATACTTAAGCATTTTTCAAGTGTACAATTTCCAGAATTTTCCTCGGAATTTTCACTAATTTTTATGCACTTATGGTGTAATAACTGACAAGAACCTGTTATGACATTTTTGATTCTAGGTATTTCATGTAAAAGCTTTGATACTAAACATGTAATCAAAAAATCAAAAAAAGATTGTCCCACTTAGAAAAAAAATTTTACTCCATTTCTAAACAATAATTATTATTTAAGTATAAATAGCTAGGTACCTTTAATATTATGTTTAGAAATAACCAATACCTACATTTCTCCACCAAAATTCGGAGATTGTTTAGTTGATTTTAGAATCCTAGCTAAATACTTCAGTATACTTCGAGTTTTTTATGTAAAAAAATCTGGAATTTGTATTTTAATTAAGAGGCGAATTCTGAAATACATACACCAAAAGATTTGTACCTACCCAAAAATTACAATACCTAGTAGGCCCATATAGATAAAAGTTTATATAAGTAGCCCAAACATAAAAAAACTGTTGATATTTGTAGTGTAATATGTAAGATGTAGGTAATTTCTTTGAAAAACAAAGTGCTTGAGTGACCATTTTTTAACAGTAATTATCCACTGCTAATTCTTCGAATTCGTGAAGGGACTCAAAATCGAGCCCAAATTCTTTCAGTACACGTACCAAAAGTAATAATAAACATTGGCGATGGTACTTACAATTTATAAAGTTCTAATAATATACCCTTAGAATAAATACACTTAAGTATTACAGTTATATTATGTGAACTTACCGTATTCTACGTTTTTCCCAGGATCGTTTCATTGCAAAACTTTTTGCAGTTCGACGCCGAGGCCTTGCAGCTCTCGAATTTTTACGCCCTTTGCCACTCATTGCCCAAGTTCTAATTGCACAGGTAACACAAAAATTCACAAACAAATATCTAGAAAGTTTAGACACAATCACAAGAATGAGAAGTTCTAAACTAAATGTCCCCAATTTAAAAATACAAGTACAGGTCATTTTAAAACACACATATAACAAACAATTAGGAAATATCCAACCCAAGACCCAAGCCTTGATAAAATCATAAAAATATAAGGAAACTAATATTCGGCGTACCGCATTCAAACCTGTTTTTATCCCTTTATTAAAGGAATTAAGGAATGTAAAACTATTTGCTTGGGATGGAGGGGATATTGCAATATTGCGTCACTGTTAAGCGTTTTCTGAAATATTTGAATTTTTCCGTTAAAAGTGAAACTAGTCATTTGCATAGTAATTGATAGATATTATGTAATATTTGTACATAAATATGTTATAACAATAAATATTGAACGTGTTAATTTATTTATATGGTCTATTTTGGAAAAAATAAAAAAATAATCAGATACCGACATTGATCCGACATCTACAGAGTAGCGCTTGAGGTTTGAGTTCGAAAAATGAACACGAGAAATAGAAATTTTATAGCGTGAATTTGGAGTCTTAAAACTCATATTCCGCCAGTATGTTTCGCTTATGTCACTGTCAGTTTTTAGTTGTGAAAATTATTTGTTCAATAGTTAAAATGTCATCTTTAACCTATAACTGTCAAGGTCAAGTTAAACCTGGTCTAAATTTAAACCTCTAGTGAATATGGGTGTTAATGTTTTGTGGGTTCTCACCTCTTTATAAACCTGCACTTTGACTAACGTATGGGAGATAAATGAAGCTGACGGCCGAAGGATTTGAAAGGACTGTCATACATTTTAATAAATACGGAAGATATGTCGTATTTGCAGATCGAAAGCGTAGTTACTAATTACTGTCTAAAATATAGGGACATACCGCATTACCTAAAATTTAGGAAAATAATTTTTTGTTTATTTTGTGAAGCAATTTTTTCCATCTGATATTCCAGAAAAAGCGGATTGAAATTTGTCCATTAAGTTGTTATATTACAAAAAAAAATTCAATAGTATTAAGTTTAACTTACTAAATGCCAGTGGCGGCTATTCGAAAGAGGTAGGGGAAGTGCCTCTTCTCCAAAAAAAACCGGGCAAATTATTTGTTAACACACTTTAAAAATCAATGCAAGATACTAATTTTCAATATTAAATTGAATTCACTTTATTCAAAATTATCAATAATTGCAACGTTAAATTTAATGCATTCCTAGTATTGCCGCTGGCCGTTCGTCAGAAACCTAGATACAAACACAAAACGAAATGATATACTTGCGCGTATTAAGCAAACCCGTATGTGCGCCCACCGCACCAGCAGCAAACTCGTTTGTGTCGATCCACCAACGGAAGAGCCACTTGCGAACTCGGTAAAAATCTTCCAACGGGAAACGGAAACAATGCCCGAAAATAATGCATTGCTATGGCAACGAGAGTATTGTACATGAAGTAGACGGCTCCGATCGCGTTTTATTCAGTTGGAGTTTTATTCTTTGGAGGAGTGACGCGTGTGTGTGGTTGAAAATGAATTCGTTTGGGTCCGTTAGTGACATTGTTTGTAGTTTGTTAGAAACTCCATTTTCCCGTTGGAAAGAACATGACAAAAAGGACCTTTTAATTATGGGTCGACAAACAAGTGTGCTGACAATTAGTGCTAAAAAAGACATTAAAAATTATGGTAAATCCTACAATATTCATTTCAAAAATGCTTGGTTTTCTGAATTTAAGTGGCTGTGTTTTGCACGCTCTAACTAACACTTCCCCTATTTTTTTATCCACGAGCCGCAATGCTAAATGCCTTATTAAAAGAAAATTAAGCCAGGATTTATCATAATAGTCGCCTGTGATATTTCTACATACGGACGTGCGAGAGTTCCGGGATTCCGGTATCCCAGAATGTTAGTAAATTGTCCCAGAAATCCTTTATTCTTACTGTTATTAATTATCAATTTTTTTTTGACATCCATTTATGATTGATAGTTGCATATTGTACAAAAGTGTGGAGATTTTTTTTCTAGGCGGTAGTTGAAATTGATTGCTTTTCTAAGGGGCGAAAGGGCGACCCCGCAAAATCTCGTACGGACTCTACGAGACTGCTCCGGATGTTAGAAAAATGAATATATCCGTCTTAGGTTAAGCGGGATGAGTGACATCCTTCCTAATGAAAGCATTGGAAAAGATCATTGACAGGCATCTAATGGAGGGAGCACTAGCAGTCTCACCGATTCATGCTAATCAGCATGCATATAGGGGAGGGCGATCAACGGAGTCGGCTCTCCACAGTATGGTGCAAAGGATTGAGAAGGCTTTACAATTTAAGGAAGCAGCTTTAGCTGTGTTTTTCGATGTGGAAGGAGCGTTTGATAGAGCACGGACAAACGTCATCTGCGACTCGCTCGCAGCCAGGAGGGTTAAAACGAATCTGGTGCGTTGGGTTAGAGGCGCACTGGAAGAGCGCGGAGTCCAAGCGAGACAGGGCGGGTACCAGATAGACATCGGAGTGCGAGGCGGATGCCCTCAAGGCAGCTGTCTCTCCCCGCACCTATGGTGTCTAGTCATGGACGGTCTGCTCAACAGACTCGTGGAGGCCGGCTTCTATGCACAAGTTTATGCGGATGATGGATTGATTCTAATATCAGGCGAGTACTTGGGCATCATCTGCGAGAGAATGCAGATGGCCTGTAATATATTGGAGGCATGGTGTAATGAGGTAGGTCTCACGGTTAATCCGCGGAAGACTGAGATGATCCTTTTTACAAGGAGAAGGAATTTAGGAGATTTTCGACCCCCAAGATTGTATGGTCAACAACTGACCTTGGCAAAAGAGGTTAAATACCTGGGGGTCACAGTAGATGCAAAGCTGAGCTGGAAGACTCATGTCGATAGGCAGATAAGGAAGTCAATAGTGTCCTTCTGGCAGCTCTGTAGAGCGGTAGGCACAACCTGGGGGCTAAGTCCTAGGGTCATGCACTGGCTGTACCAAGCAGTCATAAGACCCAGGATATCATACGGCTCAATAGTATGGTGACCCTCGGTGGAGAGGAAAACCATTCGTTCCAGTCTTGCAAAAGCCCAGAGACTGGCTAGCCCCTAGCGATAACTGGAGCAATGAGGACGACGCCGTCAGCAGCATTGGATGTCTTGCTAGAGCTGCCATCATTGTTTACTTTCATTAAGAAAGAGGCTATGGCAGCGCACTTGCGAATGAGAGACGCAGGAGCTTGGCATACCAAAGGTGAGGTTGTGGATCATGCAAGGATCTCCCACATTGTGGAAAGAGAGATCCCTTTATCTACCTACAGAGTAGCGCGACCCTCAGGCAGACTAAGATGGCATAAGGGTTATAGTATCTCAATCCCCGAAAAAGAGGACTGGGAGAGAAACAGGCTGGAGTTCTCCAGAGAGGCAATTGTTTGCTATACGGATGGTTCACGTATGACACAGTTGCAATCCTTTGGTGCTGGAGTTTATATTGAGGCTACACAAACCGGGTCCAGCTTCCCTTTGGGGAAGTTTTCAACGGTGTTTCAGGCTGAGGTATATGCCATTCTAATGGCAATAACGATGAAGGAAGTCATAGAGGGGGCAGAGGAAGAGATTGTCATGTGCTCAGACAGTCAAGCAGCACTTAAGTCGCTCGACTCACCCATGGCGGGATCAGTTTTGATTCAGGGGGGGGTGCCAGGACACCGTGGGATTGAGGGTAACAAGAGGGCAGATGAGTTTGCTAGACTCGGCGCCACCAGCCCGTATGTAGGACCAGAACCAGCTTTAGGCATTACTATGCAGCAGATAAGGACAGCACTCGACGAATGGGCACAACATGAACTTCAACGTGAATGGGGCCAGTCTGGGGCCGAACAGAGTGGTTACTAGCCCGAGACAGGAAAGCTCTAAATTCCATCGTAGGAATAGTAACGGGGCACTTTCGATTGAGGAGACACCTCTTTATATTAGGCATTGAGGAAGATTCTATCTGCACGCAGTGTCAGGAAGAGGAGGAAACTCCGCTTCACTTCCTGGGCAGATGTGAAGCGCGAGCGAGACTGCGACGAGATATTTTCGGCACTACGGTCTTGCATAGGGACGAAGTTAAGGATCTTGCATGGAAGGATATGCGTATATAGGCCTACCAGTCAGGTCTCTAGACCTCCCCCTAACTACTGCTACTGCTACTACTAGGTTAAGCGGGTGTTTTATTGTTCGCCGTATTAAGGTAGATTTTTTTACTACAATGTATAATCTTGTAATAATAATAGGACTTTAGGGTTTTGATTTACCTTAGTTAGATTTTTTTTTGGTTTTGTCACAAAACGGGAGTTCTATTATACAAGTGTGCGTGGACCTCAAAAAAGTTCTAATGCATTTGAAAGCGTGCGGCTAGTTTAGAAGCGAATTTTTATACGCTTCTAAATTATGTCTGAATACGGGCACAAACTAACGGACCATACGGCAACACTTATATATTTTTACTCCGTTTGTAATCGTGAAAACATCCCCCTCCGTGATTTTTGCAGATCTTCACGTTTCAAGGTCCCTAGGTATCGAAAAACATAATTTCTCAATTCCGTCGGTGTGCCTGTCTGACTCTTCCCGGTATTACTAAAAAAGAACTTACCCGACGAACTTCAAATTTTGGTCAACAATTAAGGTTTTGGTAAAAATTCCGCCATATTTGTCCAAGATGACGAAACGAAATGGCGGTCTAATAAAATATTTAAAAAATAAACGTGAGAAAAGTA
This sequence comes from Kuschelorhynchus macadamiae, assembly GCA_030620095.1. Classification (NCBI taxonomy): domain Eukaryota; kingdom Metazoa; phylum Arthropoda; class Insecta; order Coleoptera; family Curculionidae; genus Kuschelorhynchus; species Kuschelorhynchus macadamiae. The sequence goes on along the minus strand of JAUTXW010005079.1, from coordinate 83,864 downwards.
CTTGTTGGATTGATTTCAGATATTGTGCAAGCATTAAGTGCAATTTAGAGGTAAACTGGTAAAATTGTGGTAGGAATTCAAGATGGGTCAAAATGGGAGTCAAATAAAATGTTTAAAAATTAACGTAAAAAATATCTTTTTATTCTATAAGTAGGATAGAAGACGTATTTCACAAAAAAAATTATGGAGCGACCAATCAGAAGCCAGTATTTCCGGGCTTCTCTTCCTCCAGCAAATCAAGAGTAAGCTCCCCCTTAGGCCCCTGCCCTCTCTCGGTTAAGCGTCTCCTCCAGCCAATCAGGTGTAAGCTCCACCTACTGATTCTCCTCTATGGGTTAGATCCTTCCCAAGGCAATCAGGAGTAAGCTCCGCCTAATGGTTCCCATCTGTCGATTACTTCCTAGCCTAATTATGTCTCCGGCCAATCAGGTGTACGTTCTTGTAGCTTACCAATCAGTTGTATGTTCTTATAGCTTAATGGAGTATTCTTAGCCTTACTCCCTCATTATAGGCGTTCGGCTTACGCTGTTGGGGTTAAGGACCTTACACATGTACGCCCTCGGAAAGATGGATTAGTCATACGGTGAAGTGAAACAGTGTGATATTTCTGATTAGCGGCAGCCTGGATATCGATTTAATTTACACCGAAGTTGTTGAATTCAATGAGGGGTGGTTATATCTTAATAGTGAAAGATCTAGCTAATTTCTTAGAGAAGTCAGTGCAATTACCTTAAACCAGTATAAAGCAGTGTTTTAATTTTTTATTTGGTACATATCAATTCTCATGTGTATAATACTTGGGACTTGATGAATTTTCTTTGTATACAATTCCCTACGCAACACGCAAATATCTCATCTTATTTTGACGATGGGTGCAGACGGGTTGCTATCCGAGAGCAGGTCATTTTTTGCTTTGCCTTGAACAAGTGGGTAAATCAATAGCTAAAATGGGTGGTATATCAAGCGTTTGAGGATTTTCGTTTACACGAAGAACATTACTTAAATAAATGAAGGATGCCTGCATATTAATAGAAAGAGGGTTGTAAGAGGGAACTCGTTTAATTACCTTAAAAGTCTTGATTTTAGCATTTTTCAGTTATAATGCAATATAATAACACCATATTTAGGAGGGTTGAATTTATTTTTTTGCTTGGTTTTCTTTTACGATAAAGCGAGATCAAAGTATCAATAAACCCCTACGTATACGCTAGTATTATACATTAAAAGCCCGTATTGAGCTAAATCGAAATTATTAGATATTTGGAAAACACGTTACACACCTATATTTTTCATGGAAATTAATAAAACTAACAAAATACAATTTCATCAGATTTATCAAACCCCCCAACTTTTTCGTACTTTCCACATATTTTTTTACTGAACCCCCAATATTTTTTTTACCTAGCTGTTTTTTTGCATAACACTGTTTTGTTTACTGTTTGTATAAATATTTTCTCTTGTTAAATATATTGCTTTATATGGTTACTGATTTTATGATTTACATGATTTTGTAATTTGTCAACTTATTTTTTTATGATGTAAAATTTCGAAATCGGGAGATGTGATTGCCTAGAAATAAAAAATTAATCCAATACATACAAATTGTCGAAACAAAGTTTGATATAGATGGAAAAAATAACCTGATTTTTGAACTTAACTAACCATTACACGTACTTTGACAGATTGAACTACAAATCTATTTAATGAAAAAATTGTTTTCAGTCTATTCTTCGTTTATGAGGAACTTGGACCGAAAATCGATTTCTTTAAATAAATGACATTTTTTCAGATCAGTCAGATTGGGAATACTAGTCGCATGTTTTGAAGATTTCTTAATGGTTCCGCGGTGAGCAAGAAATAAGCAGGTGGTCTAAATTCGACTTCTGTCGTATGTATGTATAAGAAATGGATATACTAAAAGAGACAAGGAACGTGGTCGAAAAAGGGTAATGTAAGAAACCACATACGTGGGAATGCTTGTCCTAAGAGAAACGGATATGGAAAACAGATGGAGATGGATAGTGATATGACTAGAATCAAAAGGCGTGTTTAAAAGGAGAGTTTGAATTCTCCGCTTGATTCCGCTATCTATAAAAGAGAAGAGTCTTTTTATAAGCCGAACTTGCCTCAAATTAACGTTTGTCCTTATAATAAAATATATTTAAGATTTTCTCTAAGTTTTCTTCGATTTCCATAAAACACATCTACGAGAATAAAAAATTGTCTATTTTTTATCTTTTTTAAAGAAAATTTAAAATATATATTAGTAACCCCTGATGCACCATACCATAGATAGACAGAAACTAGCTGTATAGTACCTAATGATTCCTGATTATTTTCTACTCTGATACAAAAATGTTTGTATTTCAAATTAAAGACATTTCGGGCATGGGGTATATACCGGGTGTCCCTGAGAAATGGCTCATCCTTATAACTTTTTTTTTGTTTTGGCGTAAAAACGAAATTTGCGGATATTTATAAAACTGTAATTTGCATTTATTGACGTACTCAACTGCTTTTGTCTACTTCGGTTGACCGGAAATACCCCGTAAAACTCGAATTTAAATGGGGGGTCCTGTATATTTTTTCTGATTTTGATGACACTCTACTTTTCACTTTTGGCAGATCGCCTTGTTTTTATTATGGTCAAGTAGTCAGGCAATTAGTTTTTTTTCTACACCACCACATATACACACATTTAACTAAATATCACAACAACGTATTTATTATACATTTACTATATTATTTTTAAATGGAGGAACGGAAGCTCACTATGTTATCGAGAAAAACATTTGCTAACGAAAAATCTAATACTTAGTGAAAATATAGGGCACTATATTCTTGAACCTAAAAATAAATTTGTTTTTCGGATTAACATTCAAAAAAAATGTATCAATAGAGTTTCTTTATATAACTATAAACAAGCAATATTCCATATTATGTAATAATTATTAGGGAGAAAAAATACATTCTTGCTTTCTTTTTTCAACTTTGAAAGATCGAATATATGGTCGAAACTTAGGCAACTTCACATTAAAGGAGCTTTTATTTATTGTCCTAAACTCTGAAAACAAAAATTTGAAATACCATATATTACTAATTGATTCTCTCTAGCCCTTCTTATTGTACGGTTTTTGTCAATATGCTCTGCTATTTTGTAAGAAAATTCAATGCTATTTTATTGATTGGTTCTTTTTAAATACCTACCAGATAGCCCTATACTTTTAAACACGGGATTTGTGAAACTAGCGTAAACTATGAATACCCACCATCGACTAAAGAAAATATTTTCATATGCCTGGCGCTCATAACTGAGGTTGTGAGGATGTATCTGCGTTCGTGAGAAAACCTGTTCATGCAATTTAGCTATCTCTGCAAACAAATATTGACTATTTAGAAGGCGTTTTCTGTAGGATTCCTGCATTCTAATTGGTCTTGCTATGCGTATTAGATGTTTTTAAAATTTTTGCGGACTCATAAAAATTTTTTTTTTAAAAGCACATGTGTTTAAATGGGAAAAAAATGCTCAAACTATGAAAAGTCATAAAACTGCATTTCTTATATTAATTGTGATAATAAACAAATGTTGGTTATTTAGAGGGGCTTTCTTTCAAATCTATAAGAATCCAACGTTTGATTGGTCTTAATATGCGATTCACTTACACATGCATTCCTACGTATGTTGTTTCTTACATTACCCTTTTTCAACCGCGTCCCTTGAGTCTTTTAGTCTATCCTTTTTGTTGGGATTTAAACCAACAATATATAAGTATCTTTATATTTTTTATTTAGATTTATTAAAGCAAAGCTTTTTAATTCGTGCTTTTTAAGCTAACAAAATGCTTTTTTTTAGTATCACATAAATAAACGTCGAACCATGTTCAAGTATTCATTTCAAGGTTCAATTCAATATAAAATCTAAGATCTTTGCCGCTTTGTCAATAGAGCGTTCTAAAATCTATAGTCATAACAAATTGTGGAGCCCGTATTTCTGGCTCGTCAGCTTTCTTGAAAAACGAAGGATGCTGGGGGAATAACAACGGCAAGAAAAAAATGGGTCGACAGAAGTGAGTACGATCTCACGCGAACAACTCGGTTTTTTGAGTTGACCGACTTACGCGCGTAAGGTTCACGTAAAGTAACGTGGCCGAAATAAATAGGGTTCGTCGTGCGCAAATTAGCGTAACTTAAACAGGTTGTGGATTAGTCTGTCCATAACCGGAGTTAAATAGTTATTCGTTATTTTTGATCCTACGTTTTAAATTAGTAACAAGTATTTTAATCCCTAGTTTGTACATAGCTTTTCAAATAAATGTTGGTGTTATTGTTGTGCAACTAGGGCCTTTAATTTCTAAAATACAACTACGAACATACAGTCCACAAGAAAAATAAACCAGAGAGTCTTCAAGAGAACTTCTAGATCATCTGCAATCGTTACACATCAAAAACTCGACGACTAAACAGTGTTCGAGAAGTACAACTCGTTCAAATGGTCCTTTCGTGCCTGGATTTTGAAATATCAGCATTGATGGTTTGGTCGCCGAATAAATAAAGAAAAAGACAAAGGGAATCATCTTCAGAAAGCAGCTAATAGAAGTGAACTTTCGAAACCCATGCGAACTGACAAGTGAACAGTGAAAAAAGAAATCCACTGCTGGAAACTAGAGGATTCGGATTCAACAAAAAACAAGTAACAGAGATAGTAGAAACTTTGTAATGTAATGATTGTTTTTTTTTTCTTATTTTAGTAAAACAAATTATTTTCGCAGAAAATATTAATAATATAAAAGAAAAAATATGTTATTTTTGCATGAAAATTTTAATTAAAATGTTACATTTTTTTAATTATTAAGTAAATTAGCATGCATTGTATCAGATCACAAAAGTGATTTTTTAAGTATATTTTTTTTTGTCTTTTTTAAGAGAACAAAGGTTATGGACGGATTAAAAAACAAACGGAGTTATGTAAAAGGCCTCATAACCAAAATTGAAAATTGGGTAAAAACAAATATTGACGCAGTTAATGATGTAAATCAATTAGAAATTCGAAAAAATAACCTTTTAACTGCTTATCAAAATTATGTAAACACTCAAGAAGAAATTGCTATAAAAGATCCAAACGAGATCGATAATAGTGACGATGTCGAAAATAAATTTTACAATATTTTTGCGTTATTAGAAGGAAAAATTAAATTATTTACTTCTCAAAAAATTAAGGATATATCTGGTGTACCAAATAAAGATTTTATTAACGATTTAGTACAGGGAATTAGCCAAAGTTTTAGCGCAAATAAAACTCAAAATGTAAAGTTACCAGATATAAAAATACCTGTGTTCACGGGAGAAGTAACAGAATGGAACACTTTTTTTGATTTATTTTCTAAATTAGTTTTAAACAATCCCGATTTAGATGATACAGAAAAGCTAATCTATTTAAGAGGTTATCTTCGAGGGGATGCCTTAAGTGTAATCCACAATTTAACAATAATTGGGTCAAATTTACAAATAGCGGTAGATTTACTAGAAAAAAGATATAAAAATACTTATGCTATAATACAGGCTCATATTAGTAATTTAGTAGATAATGTACCAACTCTATCAAAACCAAAAGCTCAAAATTTAAGAGAGTTTGTAACTAAAATTGAACAAAATATTGAAAGCTTGAAGAATCTTAACGTTCCTGTACAAAATTGGGACCTAATTTTAATTCATATATTTATAAAAAAGTTAGACTTTCCATTACAAAAAAGTTATTTCGCACAAAGAAATAATACTCAGTTGCCGACATTAAATGATTTTTTAAAATTTCTCGAAAATCAGTGTAAATTATTAGAAGAGTTAAACGCTACAAATAGTCCAAAACCTATCAAAAAATTAGCACATGTTACAAATGTGAACTCAAACACCTCTCATCAAAATCCAGCGAAAATAAAATGTAATTTTTGTTTAGCAGAACATTCGATATACAAATGTTCACTTTTTAAAAAATTAAATGTACAAGATAGGCTTGAATTTATAACAAATGCTGGTTTATGTAAATTATGTCTCATACAAAAACATCCTTTCTCATCCTGCAATGGAAAAAATTGTTTCCAATGTGGAAGGCGACATAATACTTTAGTGCATTTAAATTCAAATCCAGGACAAAATAGTAATCAAACTAATTTAAATGAAAATTGGCGTACACAGTATAATGATAATCAAAATCCCGGAAAAACTTCCAAAGTTTGCCCTCAGGTCAAAGCGGCTATCAGAATAGTCGTGTTTTTAATAGAAACGATAGTTACGGTAGTCCAATTTTAAATGTTGACAATCAAAATAAAAGAAACGAGTTTCCACGCAGAGCAGCGACATATTCAAATTCTCGATCAAGTCAAAATAATTCAAATTCAAATCAAAATAATAGCATAAATTCTAACAATAATACTGCACGCACGCCGGCTCATCAAAATGAGCAGACGCCTAGCGAAATTAATGCAGACAATTCTTTATCTTTATCAAGTATTTTAAATCAAAATACACAGGTTTTATTGGCAACTGCCTTAGTAAAAGTTTTTGACTGTAATGGTGAACCCATTATAGCCAGATCTTTGTTGGACACAGCTAGCCAAACTAGCATTTGTACTAAAGAGTTAGCTAAAAAATTAAATTTAAATACGTATTGTAAACGTTTACAAATTTCTGGAATTTCGCAAACGGATATGGTTTCAAATGAAATGATCAATTTGAAATTATATTCAAATAAAAATCATAATGAAAGTATTAATGTTTGCTGCGCCGTTTTGGAAAAAATAACGTGCAAATTGTCACAAGCAGATATAAATATTTCAGAACTAAAAATCCCGAAAAATATCTTTTTAGCAGACCCAAATTTTAATATTTCTTCTGATATAGATTTATTGTTAGGGGCTGATATTTATTATGAATTAATATTGCCGGGTGTAATTAAATTGGGAGAAGAGTTACCAATATTAATTAACACAATTCTGGGATACATTGTTGGCGGAAAATATTCGTATGTAAATAATTCATCGTCCACTGTCGTAAACTGTAATAAAATGGTAAAGGTCTCTGATGACATTCCTAGCGTTACTTTATTAACGTACACTGCGCCAAATGAAACAGATGAACTCATTAAAAAATTTTGGACTATCGAAGAAGTTGACACAAAAAATATTTTATGTCCCGATGACGAAAAGTCAGAAAAAATATTTAAAGAAACTACATTACGACTTGAAAACGGACGCTTTCAGGTTAATTTTCCATTAAAAAATCCCGATGAACACCTAAAGTTGGGTGATTCATTTTCTCAAGCTAAAAAACGTTTTTTATATTTGGAAAAAAGACTTGCGAAAAATCCTACATTAAAACAACAATATACCGATTTCATAAATGAATACGTACATTTAAATCACGCTAAATTTCTTCCGTTAACGTTGAAAAATAACAAAGGTGAAAATAAATTCTTTCTGCCACATCACGCAGTTATTCGGGAAGATAGCGAAACCACTAAACTAAGAGTAGTTTTCGATGCGTCCATGAATACAACGTCGGGTGTATCGTTAAATAATATTTTATTAAAAGGATTTACCGTACAGCCAGAGTTATTTGATATAATATGCAGATTTCGGTTGTATCAATACGTTGCGATTGCCGATATACAAAAAATGTATCGTCAGGTTTTTATAAATCCAGAACATAGATTCTTACAAAATATATTGTGGCGCGAAAACCCGGAAGAACCCTTAAAATGTATCGAATTATCGACCGTAACTTATGGCACAAACTTTGCCCCTTTTGTAGCTACCAGATGTTTAAAAGAGCTCGCTGAGACAAATCAAGACGATTTTCCGCTCGCATCTGATGTTTTACTAAATCAAACTTATGTTGACGACGCTTTGATAGGCGCAGAAACTTTAAACAAATTATTTGATACCTGCACTCAATTGGTTAATTTATTACGCATTGCGGGATTTGAATTGCATAAATGGCATTCAAATTCGAAAGATTTTTTAAATAAATTTTTAAATGCGTCATCAAATAAAAACTATGAAATAGCTCTTGAAAATACGTCGAATAAAGTACTCGGTTTACAGTGGAACTCAGAAAAAGATTTTTTTTCGGTTTCCATACCTGATGTACACGGTGAAAAAAATTTTACAAAAAGAGAGGTTCTTTCAAAAATTGCGTCAATGTTTGATCCAATTGGATATTTAGGTGTTGTTATAGTAATCGCGAAAGTTATTATGCAAAAAATATGGTTAAGTAAAATTGAGTGGGATGATAAATTGCCCGACGATTTAAATTCTGAATGGAATAATTTCTTTCAAAAATTTTCATATTTAAAAGACGTCAAAATTCATCGAAATTTGTTTTTAAATAATTCAATCGAAAAAATTGAAATACACGCCTTTTGCGATGCTAGTCTCAAAATTTATGGCACTTGTTTATATTTACGAGTTCTGTATTCAAATAAAATTATATCATGTCGTCTAATTTGTTCCAAATCTAGAGTAAGTCCTTTAAAGGCCATAACGTTGTCTAGGCTGGAACTTTGTGGTGCGGTTTTAGCCGCAAAATTATTAGATCGTTTAATACAAATTTACGAAAATAAAATAAAGTTTTCATCTGTGAATCTTTGGACAGATTCTGAAATTGTTTTGTGCTGGCTAGCCTCACATGCTTCGCGCTGGTCAGTTTTCGTTTCTAACAGAGTTTCTATTATACAAAATTTAACTGAAAATTATACTTGGCATCACGTTAAATCGGAAAGCAATCCTGCTGATTTGTTATCTCGTGGAGTTTTACCGGACAAAGTAGCAAATTCCAAAACATGGTGGGAAGGCCCTGCTTTTTTACACGATTATGATTTAAATCTAAATACGTTAAATTTTAAATTAAAAAATAACAATCTCGGTTCGGACGAAGAAAGAAAATCTTCAACAAAGGTATCTCTTCACTTACGACCGGAAAATTTTTGGTATTCACTTTTTACAAAATTTTCGTGCTTTTCAAGATTGCAGCGAACCATAGCGTACTGTTTACGATTTGTAAATAAATGCTTGAAACGGAAAATGATGAGTGGTGCTCTAACCGTTCAAGAATTGAAGGCCGCACTAAATATAATCATAAAAAATGTTCAGTTAAATGCCTTTTCGGCAGAACTAAAACAGCTTCAGGCTAAAAAACCAATTTTAAATAAACAGATTTTATCGTTAAACCCATTTTTGGATCCAGGGGGAATTTTACGAGTAGGAGGACGTTTGGCAAATGCAGACGTGACGTATGAACAGAAATTTCCGATTTTGCTCCCTGCTAAAGATCATGTAACTTCATTATTATTAAAACAAAAGCATCTAACTTTATATCACGGTGGGCCACAGACAGTGTTGTCAAATTTTCATTTACGGTATTGGCCGTTAGGTGGCTTAAAAGAAATTAAGAAAATTATCCACAATTGTATAACTTGCTATAGATTTAAAGCAAAACCCGCACAACAAATAATGGCAAGTTTACCCAAACATCGAGTTTCAATAAATCGTCCATTTCATGCTACAGGCATTGATTTTGGTGGTCCGCTACTTATAAAAAGTTCTTCGTTAAAAAACGCAAAATTGTTAAAATGTTACTTTGCAGTGTTTGTATGTATGACAACAAAAGCTGTACATCTCGAACTAGTATCGGACTTGACAACCGACGCGTTTATTGCAACTTTAAAAAGATTTGTGTCAAGACGTGGAAATCCTGCGGAAATATATTCCGACAACGCTACAAATTTTTTGGGGTCAAAAAACCAAATAAATGAAGTTTATGAATTTTTTAAACTATCAAAAAACTTAAATGAAATTGAGAATTTTTTATCTGAAAGGGAAACACAATGGAAATATATTCCTCCATTGTCGCCCCACTGGGGGGGCCTTTGGGAAGCGACAGTAAAAAGCACTAAATATCATTTGTATCGTGTTATAGGAAATGCCCATTTAACGTTCGAAAAATTATATACTTGTTTAGCGCAAATTGAGGCAATTCTCAATTCACGACCGTTATGTCCAAATTCTAACGATCCCTCAGATCTGAATGTACTGACTCCCGGACATTTTTTAATAGGAAATAGTTTAACTTCATTTCCCGAAAAAGACGTAACTTCAGTTCCGACAAATCGACTTTCGCAATGGCAACATTGTACGAAAATCCAACAAGATTTTTGGAAAAGGTGGTCGACGGACTATCTTAATCAGTTACAAAATCGTCCGAAATGGTTACACGAATGTGAAAATATAAAAGTAAACGACCTTGTATTATTAAAAGAGGATAACGTTCCTCCATTAAAATGGCCAAGAGGAAGAATTCTGGAAGTGATGCCTGGAAGAGATGGTAAAGTACGCATGATTAAACTTCAAACCCAAAAAGGTGTTTTTACTAGGAATATTTTGAAAATATGTCCTTTGCCAATTCAGGCATAAATTCTTGCACTTGCGCATTGTTATTACTATGTATATATATTTTTTATTTTAAAATTTTACATTTTTTAAATGTTGTTGGTGTTGAAGTCTTGAAGCCTTCAAGGCGGGGGAATATGTTGGGATTTAAACCAACAATATATAAGTATCTTTATATTTTTTATTTAGATTTATTAAAGCAAAGCTTTTTAATTCGTGCTTTTTAAGCTAACAAAATGCTTTTTTTAGTATCACATAAATAAACGTCGAACCATGTTCAAGTATTCATTTCAAGGTTCAATTCAATATAAAATCTAAGATCTTTGCCGCTTTGTCAATAGAGCGTTCTAAAATCTATAGTCATAACAAATTGTGGAGCCCGTATTTCTGGCTCGTCAGCTTTCTTGAAAAACGAAGGATGCTAGGGGAATAACAACGGCAAGAAAAAAATGGGTCGACAGAAGTGAGTACGATCTCACGCGAACAACTCGGTTTTTTGAGTTGACCGACTTACGCGCGTAAGGTTCACGTAAAGTAACGTGGCCGAAATAAATAGGGTTCGTCGTGCGCAAATTAGCGTAACTTAAACAGGTTGTGGATTAGTCTGTCCATAACCGGAGTTAAATAGTTATTCGTTATTTTTGATCCTACGTTTTAAATTAGTAACAAGTATTTTAATCCCTAGTTTGTACATAGCTTTTCAAATAAATGTTGGTGTTATTGTTGTGCAACTAGGGCCTTTAATTTCTAAAATACAACTACGAACATACAGTCCACAAGAAAAATAAACCAGAGAGTCTTCAAGAGAACTTCTAGATCATCTGCAATCGTTACACATCAAAAACTCGACGACTAAACAGTGTTCGAGAAGTACAACTCGTTCACTTTTCTTATACATACGTATGATAGAAGTCGAATTTAGACCACGTGCTTATTTCTTCCTCACCGCGGAACCATTAAGAAATCTTCAAAACATACGACTGGTATTCCCAATGTGACCAGTACGTACAACACACTCGCATTATAAGTATTTTTCCTTTAAGCGGAGGGCCGAAATGGAGTATAGAATGTCTGAAGATGAGGATTCTGTTAATTTTGTATGTTTTTCAATTACAATTAACTTTTATACAGAGTGAGCATTTATTTACTCAACCAGTATTAAACTATTACGTACTAAGTAACATAACACATTCCTTGAATTTCTCATTTTTGCTATGCTGTTGGAAATGTTTTCTTGTTTATACACTTATAAGATATTGTATTATATTGAGTGAACGTTTAAATCGAGCAATATATGACGTTCTTACAAGCGAAAAACACTACAAACCCACGAAACTCTAACGTCGGGTTCAGTAGGGTATCGTGACGTTCCCTTCAAACTACAAAACCTTTGGTATTACAATAAAAAATGCCATTTATTTAAACAAATTGATTCTCGGTCAAGTTCCTCATAAACGAAGAAAAAAGACTGAAAACAATTTTTTCATTAAACAGATTTGTAGTTCAACCTGTCAAAGTACATGTAACGGTTAGTTAAGTTCAAAAATCAGGTTATTCTTTCCATCTATATCAAACTCTGTTTCGACAATTTATATGTATTGGATTAATTTTTTATTTCTAGGCAATCACATCTCACGATTTCGAAATAGGTTGACAAATTACAAAATCATGCAAAAAATTGAAATATCTCGAAAAGTAGATTTTTATGATAATAACAACTGTAAAAATCTCCCTTCAAGTCCCCTCACCGATTTTCAGAATGCCCTAAAAAATTACCTCCACATTTTACCTCGTATCTTCACATCTTTTCTACCTATAGTAAACCATCAAAGTATACTAAGAAAAATATAGTTCGCGTAGCAGCAGTTACATTATTTTTATCAAACCAGCATATTTCGCTTTTTAATTTCTATATTTAAGCATTAATACTAGAGCGTCTAATCTCGCATAGAGAAAATATTTGTTTATAAAATCAAAATATTTGTTTATAAAATAACTAACTTGTTTTATACAATTAGTAACCAAAAGCAGTGCTATGTGAAAAAAACCCGCTTGGGGGTGAAAAAAATAATATGCGGTTAGCGTGAAAAGTGAAAGGGTTTGATAAAATCTGAAAAAATTCTATTTTTCTTAGTTTCAATGATTTCTATGAAGAATATAGATGCGTAATGTATTTCCCAAATATCTAATAATTTGGATTTTAGATGCATTACTTGTAAAAGGTGCTAAAAAAATAGCTTGTTGAAATAAATCACATTTTTTCGTATTGCCTGTTTTATTCTAGCCATTAAGCGTCTAATCTGGTATTGAGAAAAGATTTGCTTGTAAAATCAGTAACTATATAAAGCAATATATTTAACAAGAGAAAATGTTTATACAAACAGTAACCAAAACCGATTATGCAAAAAAACCGCTAGGTAAAAAAAATATTGGGGGTTCAGTAAAAAAATATGCGGAAAGTACGAAAAAGTTGGAGGGGTTTGGTAAATCTGAAGAAATTGTATTTTGTTAATTTTATTAATTTTTATGAAAAATATAGGTGTGTAACGTGTTTCCCAAATATCTGATAATTTCGATTTAGCTCAATATGGGCTTTTGATGTGTAAGACTAGCGTATAGGTAGGGCTTTATTGATACTTTGATCCCGCTTTATCCTAAAAGAAAACCAAGTAAAAAATAAATTCAACCCTCCTAACTATGGTGTTATTACATTGCATTATAACTGAAAAATACAAAAATCAAGACTTTTAAGGTAATTAAACTGAGTTTCCTCTTACAAACCTCTTTCAGTATTAATATGCAGGCATCCTTCATTTAATTACGTAATGATCTTCGTGTAAACAAAAATCCTCAAACGATTAATATACCACTCATTTTAACTATTGATTTACCCACTTGTTCAAGGCAAAGCAGAAAATGACCTGCTCTCGGATAGCAACCCGTCTGAACCCATCGTAAAAATAAGATGAGATGTTTGCGTGTTGCGTAGGGAATTGTATACAAAGAAAATTAATCGCAAGTTCCCAGTATTATACACACGATAATTGATATACACTATAAATAAAAAATTAAAACACTGCTTTATACAGGTTTAAGGAAATTGCACTACCTTCTCTAAGTAATTAGCTAGATCTTACAAACCTCTTTCACTATGAAGATATAACCATCCCTCATTGAATTCAACAACCTCCATGTAAATTAAATCGATATCCAAGCTGCCGCTAATCAGAAATATCACACTGTTTCACTTCACCGTATGACTAATCCATCTTTCCGAGGGCGTACATTTGTAAGGTCATTAACCCCAACAGCGTAAGCCGCGTTTACAACGACTATAATGAAGCTAGGAATACTCCACTAAGCTATAAGAACATACAACTGATTGGTAAGCTATAAGAACGTACACCTGATTGGCCGGAGACATAATTGGGCTAGAAAGTAATCGAGGTGGGAACCATTAGACGGAACTTACTCCTGATTGGCTTGGGAAGGGTCTAACCCATAGAGGTGAATTAGTAGGTGGAACTTACACCTGATTGGCTGGAGGAGACGTCTAACCGAGAGAGGGGAGGGGCCTAAGGGGGAGCTTACTCTTGATTGGCTGGAGGAAGAGCGGCCCGGAAATACTGGCTTCTGATTGATCGCTCCATAATTTTTTTATGTGAAACACGTCTTTTATCCTACTTCTATGAATTTCAAATTACGTCTGGCAACCCTAAAGTACCACTTTTTTACATAAACCCAAAAAAACACTTGACCTAACACGATTATCCCATTCAAAATTATAAGTTTTCATTGAAGAAAAAAGCGGAAGCTGGATTTTTAAAGGCAAATTACATATTAAATTAATAAATAAAAAAACATTAAATTACAGCGATCCCATTAGACCATTTATTCAGGCAAATAAGATAAAATAACATAACAGATGGCCAAATTCCATATTTTATTTTTATTTTATCTGGCGGCAGTGACCTGTTTGATCGGCAAAACTGACAGCAAGCACGCGTTTATTGATCAGAGTTATTTTATTTTTATTTGCTGTATAGAAGGCCAAAATCAGCACCTATAACACGGCCTCTTTATTGTAACTCTAAAGCATGGAACATAATGGTTACGGCATTCGTTTCGCTTTAACGCGTTAAGACCTCGGAGATAGCTGTGAAGTTAGCAACATTTCTTGAAAGCGTTGCGGCAAAGTATATGTTATTTAGCTTATTAATACCTCATGAGGGTATTCTGCGGGACGTGGTGGGAAGCAGATCCAAAAACGCTGCGAGTGGCTTTCGGAGGGTTGGTCAGGTCTCACTTGGACTTTGGTTCCATATTTTTAAAACCAACATAAAAAAAACATTAACAAAATAAATGCCATTTTTCACCAGAGCTGATTATAGTTTTTATAGTTATAGTTTTTATCAAATCCAGCACTATAAATGACCTTTTATCAGAGACGGCGGAACTTCATCTCAAATATAGGCGTAACTGGCTTGATCATAAATTCCTCATCAAACTTTTAATAATAGATAACAACCCCATAATAATACTAGTTACTCAACAGAAACGAAATTTAGCTAACAATCAACAGTCATCTTATCTGTTAGATGTATTGAATCGAATTTAACCATTCCGAGAATTTTTAAAAACAAGTGACAATCTAAGGTGTTATGAAATTTTATACAGATATCAAATACAACGAATCCCTATAATAAATCTAAACTTCAAAAAAGAAAGTGTAAACACTAATAGGGAATTTTTGGAACAAACAGAAAAATATCAATTATATATTTGTTACACATATGCATTAAAGCAGTGGGAATCTGTGGGGTATGGTATCCATATTTCTGAGTTAGTAATAAAGTTGTTTTTTGACTTACAAATTATAAGGTAACACTTCCATTAATGCCCTGATACTTACGACGTCGCTCTCCCCAATGCGCAGAGTTTCCATTCTCTATCTTTTTGAGAACACCATTAGTTTGGTTTTGGAGACATTCACAGATAGATCATGGGCTTCGCTGTATTCTGTAATGCGATTCATCATATTTTGCAGTTCGTTGATGCTACTGTCAATTACGATTGTATCATCCGCGACCTTACGTTGTTTATATTGTGGCCATTGATCTTGATATCGCCAATTTCCCCATCTAAAGCGTCTCGTAATATTGCCTCTGTATAAGTTGAATAATAGAGGCGATATAATACAATCCTGTCGGACTCCCTTTTTGATCGGTATTGTTTCAGATCTCATTTGATCTATTCCTACCTCTGCAGTTTGGTACCAATATAACTCAGATATGATGCGAAGCTCTCTTATCTATACCTGTAAATCTAAAAATGTGTAGCAGTTTTTAATGTTTTACCCAATCAAATGCTTTGCTGTATTCTATGAAACAAGCATATATATCCACATTCATATCACCACATCTCTGGGTGAGAACATTCAAAAAGAATAGTACCTCCCTTGTGCCTACACTGTTTCGAAACCCAAACTGCATTTCGTCTACTTGGCTTTGGCATTTCCGGTATATTCTTGTGTGGATGATTCTTAGAAATACCTTGAGTACGCGGAACATTAGACTTATTATACGGTAATCAATGCAATGTGAGGCGTTTGACATTTTTGGCAGGCTTGGTTTAGGCCTCTTTGTTCTTGTTCTGCTATGATCTTAAGCGTTTCTGTGTGAATTTTATCTGGTCCTGTAGCCTTACCAACTGCATCTTGATTGCATGAATTACCCCACTTCTTGTTATGTTTGGACCTGTTTTTTTCTAATTCTCCCAGATTTGGCTTGTTGTAACAATGTTTTCACATATTCTTCCCAAACCTCTTCATTTTTCCGATAACCGTTTTTCTCTGGCTTCACTACAGTTTCTGCGTATGATTTTAGTGAGCTCTCTGTATTTAATTTCATTTCTTTTAAATTTCCTTCTGGTATTTATCAACTCCAATATTTCCTGCGTCATCCATTCTTGTTTTTTGTTGTTCTCTATATATCCTATATAGTGTTCCTGTTTATATGTCTGTCTCACTTGTTTCTTCGATTTGTTTTAATTTATTTTCTTTGTATTTTTGAACTTGATGTTTTGCTCAGGCTCTTTTAATTTTATCTTTTTATCTTCTTTTTAAATGTTTCTAAAATTTTTATATAGATACGCTATTTTACATCATTCCAAAAAAAAGAGCCTAACAAGGGATAACCTAAATGCAACCCGTTTTTTAAAACAGTTTTTCTTTTAATAATAAAGAAACCCCAACCAAGACTCGACATGCGGACAGACTCATGCGGATGTTTAAGAATAAAAAATCTGGGGATAGCTAGACTAACTGCTTCAGGAGCGTCTAAATCTGAAGCCTTTATATACTGACTGTGGTCTTGAGTCTTTCGAACCGCCTCGTGGAAGGTAGACGTCTGTGTCTTTAACATAAGTGATTCCACGTGTTGAGTTTAGCTGCTTTGTTTCGGAGGGAGGGGGTAGACGACTCAGACGCTCAGTGGGTAAACTAACGATCACGCTAGAAAGAGAGCAGCCACTGTGAACGTATGAGGACTAGTTGTTCCTGCATTATACATTGTACGTCGGCCCAGCTCTTCATAGAATATTAGCGTAATGACCGCTATATGGCGAGAGTAAATCATCTGTAAGGGTCGCTCCAGCTCTGACTAAACCTCGTGCATAGAACAATCTGGCAAGTTGTGAGCTGCACTGCGAAAAACATTTGGAATTGGATTTACTGACTGTAGCGTTACTTATGGCGGTTTGTTTAAATATTGACAAACAAATAATTTTTGTCTTTTTCGCAACTGAATAAAAATATCAAACTTTAAACTGATTGAAGCAGATATTTAATAAAATTACACATCTCAACATGTAGACTAGTCTTTCTACGGAACGTTTCGGTAAATAATAAACAATATATAAATGACACAATTTCTTATGCTTAATTATATAATATTGTTCATATTATGTAACGAACATTCCGTAGTCAGACTAGTCTACATGTAGAGATATGTCATTTTCTTAATATTTGCTTCAATCAATTTAAACTTTTTTACTTCAACCCCAAAAAAATGCCTAACCAGGGCTAACCAAAACCGTAGTGCGATATTTAAAACGCAATTCCGTACAAAATTAAATATAGGCGTTGTATGTGTGGGGGCTCCCGCTTATACAACGATTTTAATAAAAGGAAATACTCAAAACAAATGCAAACTATTCTAGTTCCCTACCACTAAACTAGTAGACCTGCTCACACCGAAAACTTAATAAACTTTGTTTATAATCTGATATTTGCAACGTCACCAATTTAAGCAAATTACCGCAAGTGTCGTCACTGTCAATGAAAAGTTCTTGATATTTAGCCTTTCTTCAAAAATCTAATCAATTTGGGAACTTCATTATTTATGATTTTATACGTCGATATTTTCATGTTCAGTCTCCCCTCCGTAAACATGGATGTGTTCCTCTCTTGATGTTTTGCCGGCTAATTCATGCTCATTGGGAGCTATACCGTCTATTCTTTGGTATTGACTTATCAATGTTTTACGAGGAGTTCTGGACGTGAGATCTCCTTGATCCACGCCTGGCCCCTAGATAGCTCTACGCCCGTTTCTCGTTCTTCCTGTAGGGAGGAGTTATCTAATTTTTTATTGTCATTTCTGTTAGTGGGCGCCATCTGTGCTTCAGCAGTTACAGACACGCATTGCTGGCTAGCTACATCAGTTTCCATTTTAGTATATAAGGAACACTGATGATGTTTAATAGCTAGACGAAACGTTGTCTTTCGGGTTTATCAGGAAAGTATAATATATCGGAGGGATTTTCTTTACCCTGGCTTTTAGATGAATCCTGACTTTTCAGGGTAGAATTAGTCCCCTAATGTTCTTTAGGTATTATCCTATCTTAATAGTAACTTGCGAGCTTCAATTTACGTGTTTATAGTAGATAAAGGTTGTTTATTATAAATGTCTTTCTCTCTTTGGAAGCTCTTCCTGTCTTTCGCAACTGGTGAAAAGGATCCCACGGGATGAGGAAATGTTCCTGGTGGATTTCTTTGAGGTTCCCTGTAGGATTGGTGCCTTGCGCACTTCAATTCGAGTTTCTATCTTAACTTGAATATCGACATAAAAACGTATTTTCACCTCCGGTTTTATCTTAATTTCAATATGAACTTAAAAACATATTTTTTAACTGTCTTTCAAAGCCTCTGTTGTCTTCCGCAATTAGCAAAAAGGGTCCTACGGGATGAGAAAATATTACTGAGGGATCCTTTTAATGTTTTCTGAAGGATTGGTGCCTTTGAATAAATAATTGTACAGGAAAGAGCCTAGCCGTGACCGGAAAGGTCCCAAGAATCAAATCGTTGGGCCGTCAAAATGACAACACCTTGTTTCCGGTTTTCAGAGGCGTATCCATTTTAATTTTTACTTTGAAATTTAGAAAGTAATTTGAAAACTTATACTTTTGAAAGAGAATAATTGTATGAATTAAATTAAACAAGCCAATTAGTGTGATAATTGGTGAAACATTCAAATTCATGTCTTTAATAATTCACTTTAGATATTAAATTTTAATTTTTAAATAATAAACCTTTCGTACAAATAATTATTAATCCTTTAAAATTAACGCTGGGTTTGAAAAAGCCACTTACCAAAGTTACAAAGAAATGTGGCAATTTTGCCTCCTGGGCAAAATAAATTAGCATAGCGAGAAAGCATTCTGGATGATGAACTGTTGCGACACGTGCCCTGTAATTACATTAATTTGATCTAGAGCTTGCTACTAAGAAATACCTGCAACTAAGAATTTAACGGCGAATTGATAAGCCTATTTGGAAAAACTTGCAAATCATTTGAAAGTTATATTATGCTTTCATAAGCCGTAAAATTTATGGAATTTTTTTGTTTGTTTCGTTTCGACTGTCCTTTTGTATTTCTGCTATCTTTTTATTGTTTTACTTGATAAATAAAATTTAATAATTTTTTTTAAATAAGCAGAAAGCATATATATATATATATATATATATATATATATATATATATATATTTGCCAATTTAAATTTTTAATTTAAACCCGTATTAAAAGTAAAAGGAAGAAAGGAATTTCGTTCCTCACATAAGTGCATTTGTATTTTCGTAAGTAAGAAATTAACTAGACACTTTAAAATCCCATTTAAAGGCAAAAATAACTGTTATAATTAAAATGATTTTTAAAGTTAGGTTAGGAACCAAGTGGAATATAAGAAAAACACAGTAGCATAACACTTCTTGGAATATTTTGTTATGTCAAAACATTAAAATTACCTTAAGTATATTTTAAAATAAAAGAAAAAAGTTGGAGTTATGGGTTTCTAGCAGTGACGGCTCGTCAGGGTCGACAGGGTTGGCCGGGCCGTACCAGAAAATATAAAGGGAAAATTCTCTGTTTAAAAAAGTTGCAAAAATAGTTTTGCAAACATCCTAAAAACGCACAAAACCAAAATGTAGTTTATTATTTCCTGGACACATAGCAAAATAAGTAGTTATATCTATTATAATTGCTTGACTAACATACAAATATCGCCATTAACGGCAGACCGCGGGCCACCGTCCACAGATATTCTAATATATTTATTACAGACGGCGGCTCGGCCAGCCGATTCCATCATCTTACATGCAATACTTCATCTAATAGTTCACACGGTACTTAGTACGTTCGTCTACATTCCATGCTGTTACCTCGGCTATAACGTTCGTCGTAGCTTATATCACCCAACACCGGCCCGTCTCGATGTGGCCGTATCCCCGGAATTTTTCTCAATTGAATATTACGATTTTACAGGCATTAATTGTAATTATTATGAAATGAAGCTACTTATTTTAAAATTAATTTTAGTTAGTTTTTTGCTTTAGTCATGACTAATGATGGTTAATATATTATATTAGCAAGTTTTACTTTATGTTACATGTTTAAATGTGGTGACGAAATAAATGCAAGTGAATATTTTAAAATATCTTTTGCAATTTGCTTTAGAAATCGGCCGGCCGCATGGTCGTTCTTCTAGACAATATGCTTTTTTGGTTGTGTATGTAGCTTCCACTTTTTTTGCCATCTATTTTATTTTCCTCTTGAGGCAAGATACATTAAAATATCAAAAAATTATATTGACTGACTAGAGCGTTTTACTAACATTTTTTTCTGGTTTATTAAATTTATACTCTAGCCTAGATCTGCTATATCTATATAAATATATATATATATATATATATATATATATATATATATATATATATATATATATATATATATATATATATATATATATATATATATATATATATATATATATATATATATATATATATATATATATATATATATATATATATATATATATATATATATATATATATCGATAACAGCCTAATTATCATTGAAGAAATAAACGGAAAAAAATTAAACTAGTATTTGACCATATTTGCACGCACCACCAATTAGCACCATATTAGTCTCAAGGGCGATTTTAAAAAAACCGTTTCTGGGGGGAGGACTTAATTTTAAAAAAATGTTAATATATTTTATTATAAATGGTATGAGAACAACATAAATACCTATATTTTTTATTATACTTGTGGCATCAGTGAAAAAGCCTTGTTGTAGTGTTTCGTAGCCAAGTTTTTAATCGTAATTTCCACGTAAAAATATGTAAATTACACGCTATGTTTGACTGGTCTTGAGCGGAGGGTAGGGGGGGGGGGTAATTACCTCATTACCCTTTTACTGTAAAAACGCTTTTGATTGGCCTTGATTCTCGAGCCGTCACTGGTTTCTAGGAGCAATTTTATGGGACAAAATAACTTTTATTATCTGACTTTTTTTGGATCTGACACTGTGCTGAAGTGGAAATAATTTGATTATATTTCTCAACAAAGTTTATTTGTTTAACAGACAATAAATAAAGGTAAACAAAAAAATATAAAATGCTTTTTTGGAGATAAATGATTTTAATTAATTTTTAGACTTTTTATAGGAAAAATAGAATATTCCAATACCTATAGGTACATACATTTTTTTTAATATCATCACTTTTAACATTTTGTTTTCTGCAAAAATATAGTATTTTTCTTGTATTTATTAATTTATTTATTATTGCACATAACCAAAAGCTACCCGTAAGTAGCCCAAATATTTGTGCTTCGATGACCCATTCTTAGTGTAATTATATATTTTTTAAGTCTAACTAAAAATTAATCTAACTTTACATCATTTAAGATATCCCAAAAATACTAACAATAAAAATTTGGATTCTGTAAGCGTAAACTAACTTAACCAGACCTAACCTAATACTACCTATCCTTCTTTAGCCTTGAATAAACAAATGCGAAAGAAGTTAAGGGCCCCCGCCTCTTCTATTTTATTCTATTCATTGATCAAAGTCGTAAAATCTGCTTCCATTCTATGTTTTTTTTTGCACAATTTGAAGAGAATAAGACGATAAATACTTTTATTTTAGACACCATAAGAGATATGCTGTTTATTGAACTTTGATAATTAAATATACTTTTATTAATATAAGAAAAAATCACATCACATTAATTTTTTTAATTATTATATTTTCCGTAAGATTACAAATTATAGGGTATCCTGGATTTCAGTAGTTTTTTCTAACCTTTTATTTGTTTGCTAAAATGAAATTAACTATCATGGTCTAAATTGCCATATAACTTAGACTAAGCATGAACTAAAATATGTTTATTTTTGTAGAATTAATGCCTAGACAGTAAATGTTTAAACAATAGATACTATATATATATATATATATATATATATATATATATATATATATATATATATATATATATATATAGGTCTTGTTAGTTTTTTTGGGGTATCTTAAAACGTCGTAATGTTAGACCAGGTTAGTCTTTTTTATTGATTTAAATTAATTTTGGGACTTATATAATTACACTAAGAATAGCCACAAATATTCAGGCTACTTAGGGTCAGTTTTTGCTTACCTGCAACAAATAAATAAATTAATAAATACATGAAAAATACTATATTTTTGCAAAAAAAAAAACAAGTATTTATAGAAATTGAAAAAAAACATATATACCTATACGTATAGGTATATTCTATTTATCCTAAAAAAAGTCTACAAAATGAATTAAAACCTCCAAAAAAGGTTTTTTTTTGTTTGCCTTTACTGCCTGTAAAACAAATAACATTTGTTGAGAAATATAATTAAACTGTTTCTCCTTCAATATCAGACCCAAAAAAAAGAAAATAAAATGTTAGATATTAAAACTTATTTTGTCCTGTTCAATACCAGACCCAAAAAAAAGAATATAATGTTAAATATTAAAACTTATTTTGTTCTATAAAATTGTTCCTAGAAACTCATAACTCCAACTTTTTTTGTTTCGTTTTAAAATATACTTAAAGTAATTTAAATGTTTTGACCTAGAAAATATTACATAAAGTGTTACGCTACTGTGTTTTTTTATATACCACTTGGCTCCTAACTTAACTGTTTGACACTTTAAGAACTATGATTTTCATTATAATAACAATTATTTCTGCCTTTAAACCGGATTTAACAGTTTCTAGTTAATTTCTTTACTTACGAAAATACAAATGCACTTACAGTTGAGACGAAATTCCTTTCTTCCTTATACTTTTAATATGGGTACGACCACACACAACTGACCATTTCTTGTATTCAGGATAATGCAAACCACCAAAAATGTATATGTTAGGTTTTGTAACACACAACACGACTTTTTAATTAACTTTTATATTAATTCGATGTGCGTATTATTTATAAACTGCTAAAACTTAAACTTAAACTTTAATTTAAAAACGACAGTTTGAAAACACAACACACGTCAACAAACCAAAACGTAAACATCAGAAAAATAAGGTCCCAAAAATGACGTAGTTCCGTCAAAAGCCTGCTAATTTAAAATAATGCATAGGACTCTTTCCTGTTGTGTATTTATTCAAAGATTGGTGCTTGAGCACTCTAATCTGCGGTTTTATTCTAATTTCAATATTGACGTAAAAACGTATTTTCCGGCTATCTTTGAAAGCCTCTCCTGTCTTTCGCAACTGGTAAAAAGGGACTCTTCTAGGGTTTCCGGCAGGGTTGGTGCCTTTCGCGCTCCAATCGGCGTTTCTATCGCAACTTCAATGTTGATGTAAAACGTATTTTTTCAGCTATTTTCCAAAGCCTCTTCTGCTCGGAATGGGCAATTACTCCTGGAGAATCCTTGCAACTTCTTCACTACTCTGGAGAGCCTGCCTTATATGCTGAAAGGCGGCAAACCAAATTTATTGTTATTCCGCGTAATCTCACTTTTTGGATAGCCGTCCCAGTCTTGTAAGAGGGCAAAGCAGATTACCCCGTTCGCAACACTTTAGGAAATCCGACAACCCGGATTAGAAAAGCGTCAGACCTATTCCCTGATTTCACATACTCAGGAGAGCCTGCGTTATGACTTTAGGCACGGCAAACCTGCATTTCCTGTATCCAGACGGAAAATAAAAATTCTAATTTACTTCAAATTTCGAAAGTAAGAAGTAAAAAGAAAGGTAAGACCTCAAAAATAAAAAAACAGTATCCACCCGATTATCTTTCCCGGTTTCTGCTTTCTTAAAAATGTGCCTGGCCTGGCGATACGCATCAGGTCGGTCTCCGCTTATGATGCCTTACACTTGGAGAACTTTGCCTTGATCAGCTCAGCTCTCTAGGGCGACTGTATGCTAACTAATGACTTTCTTACGTTACGATTCAAATTATAGGCGAGGGGGATATCATCAGAGATTAATATATGGGCAGGATGAATATCTTGCGATAGTAATGTTTTTGCTCCTGACAGATGACTTATTTTTTTTTAATCCCGTTTATTTCGGCGGAGCATACAAATATTTTGTTGAAAGTTTAGTGTGCACTTCCTGGTTTTGTCGTTTGTGGCATGATTCTCAGCGTGGGATGCAAGGTATGTGTACTCGAGTCTATATTAAAACAATTTTTTTTTAAACAAAACCTATATTGTTAAGAGGATCTGTCCTGTTGGGCTTTAATTGAGCTCAGGTCCTTCGATAAAACCAAGATTATAAATGTAAACCATCATTAAAACCATAAAACATTATATCTAACAACATAAAAGTTTTGAAATTTCAGAACACTGACCGCAAAACATTACTGTCGCGAGACACTCGTTGTATAATCTATCTATATTCCTCAAAAGTCATTTTTACTGTCAAACGGCAAATGCAGCCATCTGCCATACTTTCTCGAAAGTTAAAAGATCAATGGTGTTCGTGTCTTAAAAACATTAATTGTGTTTAAATTTATTTGTATATTTCAGTATTTATGTAAGTTCATTTGTAGATAATTGAATTTATATTGAAATTTGCACACCCCTAGATTGTAGCATCGTACTGATTTAATAATGATAAACTCTTCAAGTGGTTGTACAATTCACTGATTAGTTTTTTGTCGACTGCAGTTTTTTTGTTTGTAGTAATTTTTGCAAGACTTATGAATTTATTTTTATCCAGAATTTTTTGTTCGTGATTTAATATGACATGTTAAGGGCCTTATACTTACAAACTCGACTTTTTCTTGTTATGGATGGTAGCAACAAGGAGTAAGTATTAAGTGCCATACCCAAATAGTTTGTCAGTTTTTGTTTAGAATTAAGTATGTGGTAATTATTATTTTTGTAACATAGTGTCGATGCGATTAACTGGCATTTTTTATAGAATTTCTACTTTTTTTTTTGGAGGCTATTACCCCCCCCCCCCCGGCTATTTTGGGATAATGTGGTAAGCATGTAAAGAATTGATAATTTACTAATTTTTTTGTATCCTTGGTAGTAAATATTGCCAAAGTCATGAATGAATCATAACCCAAGGAATTTTAAGTTGTAAGAGGTATTGGTTTTCTTGGTCCATACATTCAGTAATTTTGCTTTAATTAAACTTCTATATCTATAGGGTGTTAAGTTTAACTGCTTAACTTAAATTCTTGAATTAAGAAAATGATTATTTAGGTACCCTTTAAAAGAGTTATTTCTTAAAATGCATGTTGGTATTGTTTCTATTTTTTTTCTTCATACATTAAACTCCATTTGAATTATTTTAATCAAATAATTATCAAAATTGGCTTTTTTTATGTAAGTAATTTCATGTAAAATTGCTTTTTTATTATTGTGAAAGGTAAAACTGATCACAAAAAGATACTTTTCATTAGAATTTCCTTTTGCAAGTTAAAATTTTCTAAAATTTGTATTGATTTATATTTCAAAATTAGAGCATTCATATGGAACAATGACCCCTAAAACATTCTGTCTGTTATGCCAATAAAAAAAAAGTTTTTCTGATTAACTATTAGTCCCACTAAATTTAATAAATTTGAATTATGTGTTGATTCTGGTATGATTTAATACATCTCAATTTTTGTCCTTTTTTTGGTTTTATTAGGAAGCTTACCTCAAATTTACTACCCTTAAGCAAAATTTGTTTTTGCATTATGATTATGAATACTTCACTAAAATAGTACCTAATATCAAGTTTTGTTTTGTATTTAAATTCAAATTCAAATTCCTTTATTTACAAATATTAAACAGATTATAAAGATACAATAATAGCTTAAGAATAAAAACTACAAAATACTTACATTAAGCAAAAGGAAAGTAATAATATAAAAGTAATATAAAAGCCAAAGATAAATACAAAACACAAGTCAGAGCTTTTCATTATATAAGTTTTTAGAGAAGAACTTGTTCAAACTGTAATTGGGGTTTCTACAAAGCAGGTCAAATAGTTTTCTTTTGAAAGATTTCAAATTTGAAATCCTTTTAAGTACAGTCAGCAGGTGTTTGTATATTTTTAATGGCATAATAAAGGAACTTTTAGCAGTGGTAGCCAGTCGAACAGCTGGTAGTCTTGTATCGCAATTATTTCTGAGTGGATAGCAATGGGGCCTATCATCAACCAGCAGGAAGGAGTTAAAATGTTTACGAATATATACAAGACAAACTGAAGTATATAAATTGATACAATTGTTAACAATTCAAGACTTGGGAAAAAGATTTCATTGAACCCTTGAGAAGAATTGTTCGACTAATCTTCTGTTCAATTAGTACCTAATCAACTCTCGAACAATTACCCCAGGATTCAACAATAAGTAGACATAGGCGTAGTAATAAGGTATTAAGGAGATCAAACACCGCTCTCGACTTCCAAATGACAAATGAGTTGCAATTTTTTTAAGAATATGCTGAATGTGAGCCAACCAACTTAAATTACTATCCTTCATGATTTTATTGATTTTGATTTTATTGATACCACATGAATTATTATACAATTATCAGTTTGATGTATCTTACAATATGTTTCTTAACTCTAGACATACTTTAAACTTACACTTAGTTGACTTAACACCGTACGTGTAATACAATATAAAGTTTCGTGAATTTAACGTATAATTTAACATATCTTAGGGATTTACATAGTAAGATGTCATGCAAAAAGACAGAACAATATATATTAATATCTAAATTAAGCATTGTACTGCCCAGGAGACTTAAATGAATTAGAATAAGCCAGTAAAACTTGACCATTTATGTACAATAAACATTCTACATTTACTATTAAACTGCTTAATATTTTGTACATATTTAAGGTTAGGTGGTAAGATATTATACATTTTAGGAGTTAGGTAATTGGCAAATCTCGGGTTAATATTTCTATTACTGTTAGGAATGATTAAAGACTTGTTGGTGGTATTTCTTGTTTCTTAGAAGTGATTTATATAGTTCTTCAGCTTGGTTGATTTATGAACGAAAGAGCAGGTAAGTATTCAAAACATATAATGAATGTACATTTAAAATATCTTCTTTGTACTTCTTTTAAGATATAATTCTGGATAACATTTAATTGTCTTAAGTTACTTGTATATAAGCCAGCCAATATGATTAACCCATATCTTAGTAAGGATGCTATTAAAGCTTTATATATACATTAATAAGAAACTTTTTGTTAGTGTGTCCCTTAGTATGTAAAATTTATGTATATGTCCTGATATCAATACTATTGTCTAAATTAATGACATCAAGACCACTAAACTTTGGTCTGTTAGCTGGGGTGAGGGGAGAAGGCTACATATTTAGTCTTGTTGCCATTCAAGGTAAGTTGATGGAAATCAAGCCAGTCCTTGATTCCAGCCATTCCAGATTTTGTGGCTTTTTTTAGATTACTCCACAACTGAACTGTTCTCTACCTTCATGCTAGTTAGAGAATATGAAAATGATAGATAAAATGAGTTCCAACACAGTTCTCTGAGGAAAACCGATCTTCACCAATAATAATAATAATAATAATAATAATATTTAATAATAATTTTATTTCACCAATAAAACAGATGTACATAATATGCAATCAGCAATTGGAGAAAACGTCACAAAGAGTAAATCTAGTATACCTACTTATAAAAGTACATCGTCATAAAAGTTACAGGTAAGTACATAAATAATCACTAAAAAAGGAACAATACAAATATTACATTAGACGCGTGCATTTTTAAAAACAACAAAAAAAAAAAGAAAAAACTAAACTAAAAACTAATTTAAGAACTCTTGCAAAGTATACAAATTACCCTCCACTAGATATTTTTTTAATTTACGTTTGAAGGATTTAAGATTATCAGCATCTTTAATATCATTATTTAATTTATTAAAAAACCTACATGCATTATATATCACATTTTTTTGGAAAAAATGTGGAATTATGTAAATTAGGTAGAAGTAATGTTTTATTTCTAGTAGTGTAACCATGTGAAGCGTGATTGTTTTGAAGTTTTTTAATATTCTGATATGCAAAAACGGAAACTTTAAATATGTAAATTCCAGCCAAGGTCAATATTTTTAAGGTCAATATTTTTAACAAAATTGCTATTTTTGAAAAAAGACTCTTGTCACGTCCGAGCCTGAGCCCCAATTTATGATAATGGATCTGTGATGATATCATTTTGAAAGACCATATATATATATATATATATATATATATATATATATATATATATATATATATAATATATATATATATATATATATATATATATATATATATATATATATATATATAGGTATCTATGTAGGTATATATATATATATATATGTAGTAGCATTTTTTCTGCTGATTAAGATAGTGAAATCAGAAAAACAATTGAACATCGCGTCTTCGAGTTATTCCAAAAAATGTATATTTTTTCAATGGAACACCCTGTATATTTTTCGACATAACGTTAGCAAATCGTCCTAAGAATAAAAAAGTTCATATGCACTAATCGCCTAAACCTAATAACAACAAAGTTATAACGATATTTTTACTCACAGTCAAGTTGGCCATGAAATTCCAAATAAAAACAATATTACTTAATTGGTTAGATTTAACTGTCACAGTAAATGAGCAAACACATCACCATCTTGTTCTATGCATTTTCGGACACATTTCAGCACATGCCTCGTCGCCTTTAAAATTGTCCTTTTTCAATTTTCAGTTCTTCCAAATTTGCATATTTCTTCTTATAAACTTCATTTTTCACGTAACCCCAAAAATAGAAATCAAGAGGAGTTATGTCTGGGGATCTAGGTGGCCAGCGAACTGGACCATTTGTGGCAATCCATTTGTCTCCAAATAATCTCTGCAACCATTATTCTTACATCACCAAACTGAGGTGGGGCCCCATCTTGCTGGAAGTAAATTAGTTGTCGTGTAGCCAAATTGACGCCGTCCAAATATTCTTCTAACGCCCCAGAAATTATCAGGTCAACATATCTCCTTCCTGTCAAAGTACCCTCATAAAATACAGGTCCAAGTATTTCGCTTCCTCTCATACCACACCAAACATTGACACTAAATTGATGCTGAGGATTTCTGGGATCAGTGAGAAATAAATTTTCTTGCGACCAATAATGGACGTTTTTGCGATTGAACATACCTTTGTTGGAAAAATTGGATTCATCGCTCCAAATAATGTTCTTCAAAATGTCATTATTTCTTTCATAAACATGATGCAACCAATGGCAAAACACAAGTCTTCTTTCATTATCACCAGGCAACAATGTTTGAATTGGCCGGTACTTATACGGAATAAACTTGTGCTTCTTTAAGATCCGCCATATTGTCACTAAACTAACACCGTAATCTCTTGCTAAATCCCTTGTTGAGTATTCTTTGTGTGCTTCAAAATAGGCTAATATGGTAATTTCAACGTCTTCGCTTATTATAAAAGGTTTTCTCTTCCTTGTCTTTTTAAAAACCTCCTCGTTACTTC
Organism: Kuschelorhynchus macadamiae; assembly: GCA_030620095.1. Lineage (NCBI taxonomy): Eukaryota > Metazoa > Arthropoda > Insecta > Coleoptera > Curculionidae > Kuschelorhynchus > Kuschelorhynchus macadamiae. The sequence continues at coordinate 54,104 of JAUTXW010005079.1, read as the reverse complement.
TAAATTTTCTATAGAGAACTAAAAAATACCTCCTGTCCGGTAAATTACGAGTAGGGAATCTTCGGCGGTATTCTTGTATTGCCATAGTACTATTTTTCCTACACATAAGGTATGTTTCTAACATATCACATTTTTCAGTATGTGTGAACAACATTTTAAAACAAGCTTTAGCAACTAAAACTGTAAATATATTATTTTTCTGCTACAACAAAACGCCCCTCATCTACAAACTATCATTTATATCGCCAAGCCACCCAATCAATTGTTTTTATTTTTAATTTCATGGCCAACTTGACTGTTAGTAAAATATCGTTATAACTTTGTTATTATTAGGTTTAGGCAGATAGTGCATATGAACTTTTTTATTCTTAGGACGATTTGCTAACGTTATGTCGAAAAATATACAGGGTGTTCCATTGAAAAAATATACATTTTTTTGGAATAACTCGAAGACGCGATGTTCAATTGTTTTTCTGATTTCACTATCTTAATCAGCAGAAAAAATGCTACTAGTTTGCTAATTTAACCGACCTCATATCTCCAATAATAAGGAAGTTAGCAATGGTGCCGACTTAACCGGAGGCACCCTGTATATATATATATATATATATATATATATATATATATATATATATATATATATATATGTAGGTATATATGTAGGTATATATGTAGGTATATATGTATATATATATATATATATATATATATATATATATATATAGGTATATATGTATATATATATATATATATATATATATATATATATATATATATATATATATATATATATATATATATATATATATATATATATATATATATATATATATATATATATATATATATATATATATATATATATATATATATATATATATATATATATATATATATATATATATATATATATATATATATATATATATATATATATATATATATATATATATATATATATATATATATATATATATATATATATATATATATATATATATATATATATATATATATATATATATATATATATATATATATATATATATATATATATATATATATATATATATATATATATATATATATATATAGTTAGATTGATCGCATCTAATGAAGACGACCGAGTTTATTATCAGTGGAATTTCTTTCTGTGGTTTTTTATAAACTAGGTGAATAAACAAAAATCGATACAAAGATCTGACAGAGTAAGCATATTTAACAAGTAATAGTATCTCTTTCTGGCGCTAAATTTGAACTTGGGTTCTTTGTTATAATTAAGTTATAAACTAGAGTTAACTAATTTTGGGTGGCTAACTAATAAGGTGTAATTGCTTGACTGTTAAAAAACAATCACAGAATTCTCCCAATCTGTAGTTATTGTTTATAGAAAAACAAAAAAGGGTGCATATTTTTTGGATTATTTTTACTCAAATTGTGAATTAGTATCTGACTGTTTTAAAGCCATTAAAAGTTGTGAGTAAATAACACTAAGATCATTAATGTCTTGACATGATTCGTGTTGGTTGTGTGTTCTGCAATTGTGCAACATGAATTTTTTGTGTGTTCTGCAATCTGCAGTCACTTTTGTGTCTAGTTATTCTTTGTTGTAAAACAGTGGAGGTTTGCCCTATGTATTTTTTATTACAATCATTACATGTAAGCAAGTAAACATTTGATTTTTTAGTTGGTTCATCTCGATCTTTTAGCCTGGAGAAAGTGTTGCCTATTTTTAATATTTGTTTGCCACATATTTTGATGTTAACATTTTCAGAAAGAATTTTTTCTAGTTTATGGCTCAATTCCTGGCAATAAGGTGGAGAGAAATAGTAAATCTGTTGATTATTAGGTACAAGGGCACTGATATTAGTAGGACTCTGATTATTATTTAAAGAAACATTGATCCCTGGAGAAAGTACTACAGTTGCATTGTTATTATTATTATTTATTGTATTAATAGAGTTATGTAAAAATTTATTAAGAAACCATTTAGGGTAGGAATTGTTTATCAATATATTATATTTTTCTTGTATAGTCTGGATGGCTTATTTTTTGTATTCTATTGCGTAACGCTAATACCAAATTAACTTTCATTTTTTGTGTATGATATGAATGAAAATTAATATATCTACCTGAGTATGTGGGTTTTGTATACCAGTCGACTTTAACTACGTTATTTTCAGTTCTAATCAATTTTGTGTCCAAGAAGGGGACACTTTTATCTTTTTCTTGTTCCACAGTGAACTGAATATTGTTATTGTAGCTATTGAAGACGGTTAGTATTTCTTCTACGCCACTGGACGGTATGGACGTCACAATGTCGTCCACAAACTTTTTGATAAAGGGTAGTTGGTAGCTTAATTTTGTTATGCATTCATTAAGTAAGTCATCCATTCTATACTGAGAGGCTATAGGTGATATTGTCGCTCCTATTGGTGTGCCCAAGATTTGCTTATAGTAAGTGTCATTAAATTTGCAGTAGGTTGTATCAAAAATAAAGTGTACTATCTCCAGAAACTTTATTTCAGTTAAATTAGTATGTTCTGAAATTTGTGGCCAATGTTTAATTATACTGTTTTTAATTAGAGAATAAGGTATATTGCTGAAAAGTGACACTACATCCAGACTAATAATTACAAAATTAGGTGGTAATTGTTTGTTATTTATAAATGTAGAAAACGTAAAACTATCCTGAGTAAAATAATTATTATTGCTATCATCATAGCCTTTTGTTAATATTTCTGTAATGAACTCTGACAACTTACTATTTGGGGCATCAATTGATGAAATTATCGGCCTTACTGGTATATTAGGCTTGTGTGTTTTTGGTAATGTATATATATATATATATATATATATATATATATATATATATATGTATGTATATATATATATATATATGTATACATATATATAAATATATATATATATATATATATATATATATATATATATACATATATATACATATATGAATATATATATATATATATATATATATATATATATATATATATATATATATATATATATATATATATATATGTATATATACATATATATATATATATATATATATATATATATATATATATATATATATATATATATTATATCTTAATGGTGTTCATTAACAATCCTCTTCTTGTTATATTAGAGTAGTATATTATTTGGGGTTAGGATCCAGTAAAAAAAGCCAAAGTCTATTTTTAAATAGTCGACGTCTCGCAAATTTATTGTTACAGCTTCAGGATGCATATATAGATTCTATATCCTGAGTGAAACCCATATTATTAGTCTACCTACTCCGTTCGTCCGAAAATATTTTCTGAATATTAAGTTTCTAAATGGTTTTTGTTAACGATCCTTGTGCGTTGTTATGTTAGAGTGATGTATTATTTGTGGTTAGGATCCAGTAAAAAAAACAAAAGTCTATTTTTAAATAGTGAACTTTGCGCAATTTTATTGTTGCATCTTCAGAACACACACATATATATATATATATATATATATATTCTATATCCTGCGTGAAACCCATATTATCAGTCTTTACCTACTCCCTTCTTTTGAAAATATTTTCCAGATATTAAGTTTCTAAATGCTTTTCTTTAACGATCCTGGATTAAAGATCCTGTAAAAAAAAAAAGACTTTTAAATAATCGTTTCGCAACTTTCGGCATCTTGAAAATACAGTATATGTAACACAAGTTCCGGGTAAAGGAAATTTACCGATTTTCTTTTTATTTGTTATTATGGTAAATGCATCAGAACAGAAATACAATATGCTAAGTTGTTTTTTCTGTAACATTAGTAATATAGCATTTATAATTTTAGTTATTACATATTGTTCTGAATATAGGCAGTCGTTGGTATTCATTTTGTTGGTAAAAATATAGAATGCTTACAAAAATTGCAAAAATGGTACATCTTATACATTTTACAAGTAAGATGTTTTTTACCAGAAGTTATAAAAGTATTAAATTTTGTTATAAAAAAATAAAACTTTTTAAACAGTGTTAAGAATAATACAATATTTATTAAAGGTATTAAAGATATGTTAGCTAGATATGGGAAATGTTCCAAATTGATTTGAAAAATATTTATAATTTTTTATGAACTAGAATACTTTTAACTTACACTGTACGATACTTCGTTTAGTATGATTTAGCATCTGCAAAGCAGAAATCCTGGATATATTCGTGAACCACGGATTGTTAATATGACTGACCTGATAAGTTCATGTCACTTAGAAAGTTATACATTTGTACTGACCTGGGTATTTACTGATGAATTTACTTTATTTTATTCTGAATTTATTTTATTTGATTCTGAAATTCTTTTAATTTATCCAGATTTATTTTATTTTGTTCTATTTAGCATATTATTTAAAAAAAAAAATGTCTTTTTGCTTACTTATTTTACTATTTTGATTTATGTCATGCAGTATGCTATAATAAGAAAAAATCCAGTCATTATCGAAAGGCAAAATTGGTGCCCCCAGTTGAGTGTATACTGTTTGAAGATCCGTGATGTGTGAGCTGGCAAACATCAACCCATAGATAGATTATAGTAAGGCGTAATTGTTCCCTCCGCCCTTCACCCGCCTTCTTTAAGTGACCCTTCTTTTCTAACCAACATCGATCTGCCGCCCTTATAAGCTGTCTACATAGCCAGTTTTTATACTGCATTGCATATAATAAAAAAGGCAAAGCATGCAAAAGAATTAAAGTAAAATTGACGTATCTGATAATTTTTTGATGAAATTCATTTTACACATTTAAAAAATATTTTTATTTAAATTTTTGGACAAGGCATTTGGATTACCCGGTATATTTAAAAAAAAGATCGAAAAATAAGTACAAAAATTAAAGTTGTATATTCGTGTTCAGCGCTTTTCAAAGTATTTTGCCCGTTATGAGATATTAATAATTAATTTATGAACACAGTTCTCATTTTACTTGATTTCTTAATTACACACATCGAATTTGTTCTATAAAGACAACTCAAAAAGTTAAAAGATGCAACAACAAAAGGCAAAATAATATTAAAGTCGAGAATTTTATAATTATAATAATCTATGTCTTATAAAGTTAAAACATGTTTTTTAATATTTGCCCACACATTTTGCGTCATCCAATATGTTTTACAACTTAATATGAAAAATGATATACCTATGAAATAAGCAAAAAATAAAATTTTCGTCTTTCAATGGATTTCAGAAGAATTCTGTTGTAAGGTATTAATTCTTGGAAATTTTAGGGTGATGTTTTTTTTACCTCTTTAGGGGAAGACGTTTAAAATGCACCATATCTTGTATCAAAAATGAATATGTTAATTTTATAAAATTTTAGCACTAAGGAGTTTGTGAAATAAATTAAGTTAAAAGTATTTTTGATAGTTTTTTGTGCGGCTTTGTATAATACAAGACGTTGAAAGATGCAGAAATAAATAAAATTGACAGGTGTAAGGCAAGTTTAAATAAAATAATTATATGTATACATGTAAATAAATCAAATTTCCTAATATTTATCCTGATATTTTCAGCCACCCTGTATATGAAAAACCAATCTAAAATATGCAAAGCTAAAAAAAATACACATATTTTAGTGTTTTTAAACAATTTTACTATTTCTGGTAGTGGCGTAGCCAGGGGGGCGGTGACCCCGCACCTCTTACATGGCGCCCCCTTCCTTCAAAAAAATCCTGTCGTCTGGTAGGCATCTTCTAAGGATTAGCTTTTAAAATGTGTTGGTTTTTTTAATCATCACTAGTTTTTGCTCGGCTTTATCGATGGGGTAGCTTTCACAATGTTATGACTATTTTTTTAGGCCGTCACTACTATTTTTTGCTTGACGTTTTCAAAAAATATTATTTCATTCTGGCGCCCCTGGTCAAGCCTGCCCCCCTCCGTATTTAACAGCTGGCTACCCCACTATTTCTGATATATTAATCTTTTTGAACATTTGTGCTTAAATGATAAAGCATCATTTCCCTCATGATTATTTCCTTTTATTAGTAATAGTGAGGTGTGGCCTATTTTCGTTGCGAACATAGATTTGCACATTCTTTGGATATTTTGTTAGTGCTACCATGCCCCACTTGATCTTTGGGCATAATTTAAAATAAATTGAATAAGTACTTTTTACTCTGATTTTGTAAGACCGCCAGTTTCATTCATCAATTTGAAGTCAATTGAACAAGAAGATTCTTTTACATTGATTTTTACAAATTTTATTTGGCCGCCATTTAAATTCATACCATAATTTTACTAGGTTTTCTTTATATCACACTTAAAGCTGGCACAAAATTTGAAATTAATCTAATAAGTATTTTTTTCAGGCTGACTTTTTAAATATTTTATTAAACTGCTAATTTGTTTCATCATCTCAGATTCGTAATAAGCTGACTCCAAGTAATACTTATACAAAATTTCAGGTAAATTGAATAAGTATTGTTTTAGTATTTCTGTTTTAATTTCATTAGGCCACCATTTTCGCCGTATTGGATTTTTACCAAAATATTACCAGGTCATCCTCATATCACCCTTAATTTTTCGCAAAAATTTGAAATCAATGTAGTTTTTTAGCTATGTCGCAAACAGACCGACGGAATTGAGAAATCTTTTTTTTTGGCATCTAGTTAATAATTACAATAATTCTTTTTTACGAGGGAACTATTAAGAATGGTATTCTCCAAATGTTACTCTAGGCGTAACAGTTTAGGTTTAGCTTTGATTTATAAATGTTTTTAAGCTGTTTTTTTTTTACAAACCACTTTGTATAACAAACGTCAGAAGATGCAAAAAATAAAATAGGGTTTGTGAAATAAAATAAAATTATTAAGGAAAATTGTTGCCCGACCCTGTATAACAATATAAGCGAAAACCTAGAGCAAAATTGATTTTTGCAAGGGGTTTTTAAATAAAATGATTTTAGGAATGTAAAACATGTTTTCGTTTACCCTATGAAATGCAAATAAATCTGCAATATCCAAAAAATAAAATAGGATTTACGTATTTTAACGTTTTTTAAAATATTAATTTTTTAAGGTTTGATGGAAATATCCTCAGAAATATATCAACCATTTAGGTTTCGAATTTCGAAAAATGACCTCTTAATGAGCACAAACAATCTAAAAATAATGTCTTTCAAATTTCGTGTTCTTAAGTCCAAGGATTTGAACTGGCCGTTGATAGTTCTTTTGTTTTTGTATGTATGTTACTCAAACAACGGTATAGAGTATAGATGAAAAGATTAGTCCTCAAATCACTTAAAAAAATAGAAACGACCGGCAACAGTGGCTGATAGAAACTTGGCTATTATTTGATAGATGGCGCTTTGCAGTAGTATTTCGTACAGAATTCTTGTCGATCAAGCCCTTTGCGGCAAACGTCTTGATTTCATGGCTACACTTTTATATCATTTGACCGAACTTCTGTTGTGTAACATTTTTCTGTAGCTGTACTCAAAACCTTCTGCTTTTCTATAAAAGTGATCATAAGTTTTAACTATCTTCAGTAATGTTTTTTATTTTATTTTGTATTTTCCTTTAAAGCAATGTCAATGAGATTTTTCTTATGATAATAAAGAGCATATATTGAATTGAATTGAATAGTATATTCATACGCTTTGTATCTCTACCAATCAAGATATACTCTCTTAGCATCCATCAATGTTTAAAAAAGATATGGATAATATTCTACATATATTGTTTAAAGTTTACTATTCTTTAATGTTTGTATCTACGTCACCTTCAATTCATTATTTACTCCTAGAAACTTGAATGTATTCACATAGCTTATATCATTCTCAGTTTAAGTTTAGATTGGTGTCATTTGTGCATGTCCTGAACAGTATTAAGAGGATTTTTGTAAACTTAGGACAAGATCATTGTTCTTACAATAATCAGGCACCTGCTCTATGCAGCCTCCAGCCAGTCAACCAAGGAATTACCTCTTATGACAAGTTCTGTCATCGCGTATATATGGTATTGGGGCCGATTAAAACTCCCAAGAAATGTCAATATATAAACAAGGAATAACAAGGGTCCCAGCACACTTTCCTGCAGGAGACCAATAGGAACGTCCGCTAGGTGGGATTGATACTTCTGGCCATTCACAAGTAGCAAAGCATTTTGTTTTCTGTTAGCTAGGTATGTCTTGATCTATTTGAGTGGAGACCCCTCACACCATAGCATTCTAATTTACATAACAAAATACGGTGATTGAGGAATGATATTATTTTTATTTAAGAATTTGCTGAGTCTGTGATAGAATGCTTTTTCATACACTTTAGAGAATGCCCTCAGAAGTGAGATTGGTCTATAGTTATCTATTCTGTTAACATTATCCTTTTTGTGTATACATGACTTTAATTGAGTGGGAAATGTATTCTTTTGAAAAGATTCATGATATTCAGATAAATTCATCAACAGGGAGCAAGGAATGTTATCAATACCACTAGAGTGCTTACCTGAGTTTGAGTTCAAGTATCCATGCACCTCAAGTTCAGAAACTGGCTGATGAAATAGCAATTTATCACAGGTCCCCATATCAAGTTCAAAATTGTTCGACTGACTACCAGACAGTTGCCTTACACTCTCAACAAAGTAGTCATTAAACTCCTCAGCCGCAAGATTGTAGTTAATAATAGTGCTGTCATTAGTTTTTTTGAAGAAAATTGGATATGATTGCTTTTTACCTGAAGAATCTAACTGATTTCTTATAATATTCCAGGAAGCTTTCATCTTATTTGAGGAATTATTGTAAAAACGTGAACAAACATTTTTTTTTTGCTATTTGTAATGAGTTCTCTATGCCCCCTTAATTTTACCCTATAGTTTCCCTACATTTGCTTACTATGTCATTTTTTACAGCACAAATAAAAACGGAGATCTTACCCTGCATTAGTAAGCCAGTGTGCATTAGATGATAATCAAGAACCGTCACCAAAACATCTGACAAGTTCTTGTGGGAATGACTCATTAATAATGTTTAAAACTTTTCTAAGAAATATATCAACCTTAGCTTCAGTGTTAATTCAAACCCAAATATATTTATTGGAATAGCTAAAATACAAATCGTTAAAATCATTCCAAAAGGAAACATATATATTTTAAAACTGGTATTTTCTATGAATTAATAAAAGTACTTATAAGCAAGGTTATAAAATATTATAGACGTCATAGAATTGCATATAAAAATATAACAACCTGCTGAAAGTCCAAGAGGCGCTTTTTAAGGCTATTACCAAAGCTATTGGTCGACATTCTGATGTTAGATCAAATAATATAGTTATTAATTAGCTTTGGTGCCACTATTTTCAAATTTCGTTTTCTTGTGCTGTGGAGTATTAAACATGTTTGGGTTTCTAATTCTTGCCAAATTATCCTAGGGTTCATATTGTAGTAAATTTTTGAATGTTCATTATATTAACCTCTTTTTTGAAGTTGCAAATATACTTATACTGCTCATTTGTACTTATTTCTGATGATTTTGTAGGTAATCTAACAGACTGCATGATATTACCTGGCAAGTTGCTCTCCATAGTCAAAACCTTCACTTTTTCATGTTCAAAAGTGGTAAAAATATTATCTATAATTGTAGCTGCTGTGTTGTGAATCCTGGAATAATCCTTTATACAAGACTTTAGACCAAATGATATAAGAATGTTCTCAATACAGTTTGCATGAACCTTATTTTTACAAGGGTCAAAATTAACTTTAAAGTTTCCACATACAGTATAAGAGGTACCAAATAAATCAACCATTAAATCATATAATAAATTAATAAAATCTAGTACATTCAATGGCGGGGGTCTGTACTACATAAATGCTGGTTGAAGCAAGTAGGACCTTTACTGCACTACTCAAACATCCTCAGCACACCTCGCATTTAGATTCAAGTGCTCAAATTGAATGCTATTCTCTTAGTAAATCACGACACCACCTCCTCGAGACAATTCCCTGCAATAAGAACAGAAGATTTCTATACTATATTTGAGTAAAGGCCACTGTATCAGAACATTTAAGCTTTACGACATATAGCAAGCTCCGAGTTTTTTGCTCTAAGACTTCGGATGTTAACGTTACATATTCGCTGATTTCCATATTTCCATAGCTATAGTTATTTCCTAGACTTTTATTTGACCATTGATTTCACCACCTTGCCGTCCATGACAAAATAAAAAAAAAACTTGTTTTCGCAATACCGTCGATCTGTCTGTCGGTATGCCTGTCTGTCTCTCAGTTCGCGACATGACTAAAAACTACTTACCCGATTGAATTCAAATTTTGGTCAAAATTAAGGGTCATATTAATGTTAAAAAATTATTATTAAAAAACTGAATATCCAATTTACCTCATCACAAAACTAAGTGCTACATAGAAATGGTAATATTTTGATATGAAGCGAAGATGGCAACCTGAAGAAAGAATCTATTTTATTCTATATATGTCACACATTAAATGTGATCTAGGGATGGCGGAACAAAATAGCGGTCAAATTCGGTTCAATTCAACCGATTTCAAATTTTGCACAAAAATTAAATCTGATATAGGGATATATTGTTACGAATTCACAGTGACGGATCAAAACGGCAGTCTTTAAAAAAATCAATATAAAAACAAAACTTATATTAAACTATGCCCAAAAATCAAGTGCGTATCCAACATGGGGGAACAAAATGGCGTCCAATAAAATTGTTTGAAAAGACAGTATATAAGTATTAATAAATGACTATGTACGAAATTAAATTCGATCACTCTTCACTATTCCTAATACAGGTCCTAATAAAAGGAAATATTTAGGGTAAAAGAAATTTTACATTTTACCAGTTTATCCCTATATTAGATCCACTTTTTGTAGAAAATTTGAAATCACTTGAATTTTTAAATATAATATCTGGCCGCCATTTTGTTTCGCAATATTGAATTCGTCCCAGAATTGTACTAGCTTATTTCTACATCACACTTTATTTTTCACTAAATTTAAAATCAATCTAACAAGTAATATTTTCAGAGTCAGACTGACTTGTAAAATATATTATTAGGTCGCCATTTTGTTTTGCCATCTTAATGTTATGAATATATATAATAATATATTATGAATGTTGCCAGTTTATTCCTATGTAACAGGGTTTGTGCAAAATTTGAGGTAAAATGGATAATCAGTTCTTTGGTAACATTTTTTTTAATTTCGCTAGGCCGCCATTTTGTTTTGTCATTTTGGATTCGTACTAGAATATTAGCAGTTCATTCCTACGTAATACAAAATTTGAGGTAAATTGGATAAGCAATTTTTTAGTAATATTTTTTAAAATTTACGAGCTAGTTGAAAAGTTTGTATCTTCTCAGTTTCTAAGTATAATTATATCTACGCAGCACGGTTTCATGAAAGAAAATTCTACAATTTCTAATGACTGTAATCATTTAGAATACCAGTCATATGTGTTAAAAATAACCTAGAGAGACATTACCAAATTGATGTAGCTTATACAGACTTTACTAGAGCCTGTAATAGAACCTGTCATGATTTACTTTTAAAAAAACTTCCAGTCTTGGGCATTCATGGCCATCTATTCAATTCCTTGAACTCATTTTTGCTCTTGCTCCATACCTCTCTAATTTTGTAATAAGGATGTTCCTATTTAAACAGGTAAGTCATTAGCATTCCAAGTGATTTCTCCATTTTCAACATATTTTATAATTGATGCAATCAACTTGGAACGAGAAGTAGACAATTTATATATCAATATACGTTCCATTAGAATGAAAAACAATGAACTGAAGGCTGTTTTTTTCGACAAAAGGCCAAAAAAAGTTGTCAACTTTTATACAATTAATTATTGCACAAAATTTTAAATCAATCCATTAAGTAGTTTCTTCAGGCAGAATTTTTAAATATTTTATTAAGCCTCGATTTTCTTTTGCCTTTGTACCAAAATTTTACCAGTTAATTACTACATAGTACTTGATTTTTGTGCAAAATTTGAGATAAATTGAATAAGTAGTTTTCATCCCCATATAACCCTTAACTTTTGACCAAAATTTAAAGTCAATTGGGTAAGTAGTCTTTTTGGCTATGCACCGAACAGACAGACAGATCGACGGAATTGAGAAAACATGTTTTTTGGGACCCTGAAACGGAGAGATCGTTTTAATGCTTTTTTATTTAACAGTCATTTATAAATTCGTCATAAAGGTAAATGACATAATTTTTATTTCTAAGAATTTCTGAGTTACATGATTGTCCAGACTTTTGTAATTCTATCTACTTTCTGTCCATCAAGACATTTATTAGCATTACCTCTTGCTCCATACCTCTCTAATTTTGTAATAAGGATGTTCCTATTTAAACAGGTAATACGTTCCATTAGAATGAAAAACAATGAACTGAAGGCTGTTTTTTTCGACAAAAGGCCAAAAAAAGTTGTCAACTTTTATATGGCACATAATTTTCTTGTAAATATGTAACACGTTTATCCATAACTATCAATGTTCTCAGCTACCTAGCGATATTATCGGTTACTTATTGATGTTCTTGGCTATCTCTTGGCATTATTGCTCACAAATCAATCGATATTTTTTTTATTTACTTATTGTTTATAATGCATTCAATTGTTAATTGGGGAACTTCTAATTTAGAATTATTGTTTGAGATCTTATTTATGCAAAATACTATACATTTTTACTGGTCAAGGGGCGCAGGAGCCTATTATATATGCATCTTTTAGTGAGAACCTTCTATTTGGTTTGCTCAACTATTCTCATATTGCCTTGATTAGGGGACAGTCACTTACAAAAATATTCCTCCGATTTGATACCTCACAATTAACGAGATTATTTTTTTTAATATATCACTATGCACTGAAGGATATTTAAACAAATTGTCATTATGAATTTTTAAACAAAACGGATTTTTTAAATAAATTATCAATTAGCAGTTTTTATATATCACTTTATATACCTATGCAATGTAATTAGAGTATTTAGAATGAGCACCGTAGCGGGACATATTCTACAATAGTTACTATTCTTTATATTACATAATTACTAAAATAATTACAAACTGTTTTTAAGATTTACTGATTTAACGAATTTATCGCTTAAACTTCTCTCAAGTGGTTTTCCTTAATTTTAAAATATCCTGCAGTCGAGTCCGCAAGCCTGTTGATATTATTGTTACTATAAAAACAATGCTGAACGCAGTTATCAATCCCAGTTTCTCTAATGGAACAGATTTTTATGCTTTTTATATGCGTTTGTATAGGAGTACTTACAACGATAACTATCTAAGTTTCGAATTATCAAGTAACCTGTCCGGCTTGTATAACTTCCTCTCATGACAAATTGCATCTTCTGATTTTAAAATTTGATATGTATGTATTTCTTTTTTTCCATAAAATGTCTCTTTGAAATCGTAGTTTGGGTAAATGTCATTTTAAATTGGATGAAAACCCGCTTCATATAATATCGATATTGCGGAACAGGCACGTCATAAAATTTTCTAGCCGCCCCCTTTCCTAATTTTTGCGCATGTCCTTACACTGACGTCACGAGACGCCCTGCGTCCTTTTTATAAAATTGGTTTGTGTTTGAGCGGCCAACAGAATAAGGGGCCATGTATCTTACAGAATTGTAATATATTTAGTACATCTTTAATTTTTCTTTATAACAGCCCCTGTATTATATATATATATATATATATATATATATATATATATATATATATATATATTATTTTTCTGGGTTTACGGTCAGTTGGTATATTAAGTTAATAAAAATTACTTCAAAACATGTATTATTTATTTAAGTCTGATGACGTTTCAACCATAGTTTTGGTTTTTTTCAAATCTAAAATAATTTATAGACATTCAGGTCCGACAGTTCATAAAATAGTAGTACTAGACTTACCCTAGAACGTAAAGTTAGTATCCTAGACCCAGGTATCGGGAACACAAAATAAAAAAACAGTTACACGTGCAAAACGACTCAACAATTTTTAAAATCAAAATGTACATAACTTATTTTTTTTTTATTTATAAATATTTACAGCTACATGTTATTGCTTTCGACAAACACGACATAATGTGGGAATTTATTATTACAATATAGATGTATATATCTTGCTCAGGTTGTTTAAGTATTTTTTATCATTTATGGATTTTTTGTTTTTTGTGGTTGCAGCCATTTCATAAAATTCTCTTTTTTTAGCTGAGACCACTTTTTTAGGATTTTGGTTCCACTATAATTAAAACTATGATTTTTTGATTTTTCATGGTTCGTTAACGCTGTTGTGTTTTTTTGGTCATATTTATGGCTTTTTAGCCGATTTTCCAAGTATTGACTCGTTTGGCCGATGTAAACACCTTTACAATCATTACATGGAATCTCGTACATTATATTACTTTTTTTGTTCTTCGGAGTCCTTGCTTTTAGTTTGCTAAAAAGTTTCGAGGTTAAATTGAAACTTTTATGGCATGTTTGTATGTTAAATTTTTTAAAAACTTTTTGAAATTTTTGGGATAAACTATCAACGAAAGGAAGGGAAATGTACCTAGCAGGTTGTGTCGTAGGTTTTTTTCAACAAATTGATGAGTTATAATATTTATGGATTCTGCTTTTAAATGTTTGGTTAATTAATTTTTGTTGGTATTGATTTAACTCTAACGCCTCCTTTGCTTTTATAATAGCATTTTCCCTGTATTCTGGGTCAGAAAGCTGAATTGCTCGATCTGCTAAACCTATAACTACTGATTTTTTTAAGACATTGGGTGATTAGAGTTAAAATTTATATACCGAGAGGACCATGTTGGCCTCGTATACCATTCTGTTTTTATGTTGGCCTCGTATACCATTCTGTTTTTATGTTTTCTTCTATGTGGTGTAATTTTAGATCCAGGAAATTAATCTGATTTTTTTGTTCTATTTCAATTGTAAATTGTAGGCTTTGATGGTATTGGTTGAATTTTTCTAGGACTACAATTACACATTACACATTACTAACATTACACCCCATAGGAGAACATACAAACATGCCATAAAAGTTTCAATTTAACCTCGAAACTTTTTAGCAAACTAAAAGCAAAGACTCCGAAGAACAAAAAAAGTAATATAGTGTACGAGATTCCATGTAATGATTGTGAAGGTGTTTACATCGGCCAAACGAGTCAATACTGCAGGGATTACATTTTGGTTGTCGTGGACATACATGATCAATATTTTTACGGGGTACAAAAACGTATAAACAACAGGAGTTGTCAATGGCCCCCTGAAAACGAAAAAAGTGTTTCAAAAGCATTTAGCTTATTTAAAAATCGGTGAAATCCGTAAAATTTCATTTTGTATATAAAATTAATTTTTCTATTATTCAGAGTAGTTCTAAAGGAAGAAACGTGTTTTAACTCACACCAGAGATTTGTTAATTTTAGTAATGAATGACTGCGGGGTGTGGGGGTAATGACTTTTTCGGGGGTAACTGCCTCTAACGGTCCTCCTGGCGGCGCCCATAATTTGAATATAGTTTAGTTTTGTTTATTAACAAACGGTAAAGCATCCATTTTTTTAAATTAATTTGTTTGTATTAAATTATATTTTTTTCACTATACAGGATAATCCTAGGGTTATGTAGCAGCCCTAAAAAAAACGAAAATATTTTTTTATTACAAAGCGGTAAACCCTTGCTAATTTACCACCATTCGTTCATTTTTACAGTTTGTAGTAAAAGTTGTACATAGTGGCACATAAGCCTCAAAGCCTTCATAAAGTCGGTGCTAGTAATCTTAAGCCTACTCTGTCAGTCCGACTCAAATTCCATTTTCAAAATTTATTTTTTATTTTAAGATATGCCAATTCCTTACTGCCACTCACAGAACCCACCTTTTGCGCAGACTTCAAGTCGTAATGCAAAACGGAACCCAGAAAATCTTCCAAACAATCCTTTGTCGATATCGATCTCCAGAAATTAACACCGTAGCTACTGTTTTAATAATGGAAACGAAGGAAAAGAGGAAAGTCGGAAAAAGTGAGCGATCTTATCCATTTCTATGTCTTGGGGAGAAGCAAGTATTCCAACCCTTAACATCCCCGAGTTGAACAAAAAGACGATTCTGGGCGAACTGACCTTTCTACAGATATTGCCAAATATTAAGGATTCTGCTTGTATGAAATAACATCTATTATTCCCCCTTAAACAATGACTATTAATGAAACAATACCCTTGATTGGTATAGATCCCCTTTCTATATCTAATCTAGTATATCCAAATTGCATAAGTTGACCCCATTCCATGTCGTATATTGTCTTCAATTACGGCAATTGCGGTACTTAGAACTTAGTTTTCTTGCCCTTGTGGTTTATCAATAGACTGAAAAAATGAGTTCCTTCTCTTTACTTCCCAATGACATAAACAAGTTTTGTAAATGCAATCAAATGCCCATAACTGATTTTTTTTAAATAGTACAATTACAACAACGGTGTACAATTTATGTCTGGAGTATTGTACAATTAACACATGTCTAAAAACCACCCTGTTCTGTGTCAGTAACAATCGCGAGGTCTTGTAGAATAGGCCAACAATTATTCATTTTGTATTTTAAGGGTATTAATATTTTTTTTTAAAATGTAGACGAAGGACCGTTTTTTCCTTTATCGCGAGTAGGCAAAGATTATTTAAATCCTAAAGAAAAGTTCAGTGTCTTTGAAAAATTCATAGTTGGGATTCTTAATTTTACAAGATAATAAAAATACGTCCAGAAAACTAACGTAAAGATAATAACAAAGAAGTCTGTGTCTTGTAAGAATGGAAATTTGGCTATTTTTGTAAACACGAAATTACATTTTCGCCTTTATAGATTTATATTTAAATTTCATATTTCCGTTGCGGAAATTGTAAAGCTTTTACCTTGAGTTATAATAAATCAGGTTATATCGCTTCGCTGGTGCATAGGAATTGATCTGTTGTGGAAAATCAAAAATCGATTTTCTCGGTGTAGGTTAATTTACGTAACTGTTGTTTTATTAACAGTGTACAGGGTGATCATAAAATGCCACTGGAATGTATGTGTATATTGTCTTTATTATAATTTATGCCTGCACTTTAAAAATAGGCAAAAAACTAATTTTTGTGATACACATTTAAAGGTATGTTATTTTTTATATAGTGTAATAACTGTGACTCCGAAATACACAGGTGTTATAAAAAACAGCAAATCTGATATAAAATATAACATAATTAACGACAGATAATTACTTTAAAATAAAACTTTCTAATCAACAGATGTGGAATAAAAGAAGTAATGAGTGAATTTTAGTCAAACACAGGTAAACAGTTTATACAACAAAATCAAATCACTGTCTAGCGTTAGTAAACCAATTGATGACCTTACTTTATTAATGTAACTTTCTCTGTGGACATGCATATAACCGCATAATTTTTCTTTATTCATATTGGCTCTCCTATTAAATGCGTGTACGTTAAAAAGGTGTTGTTATATTAAAAATGTCGCGGATTTACACGTTGTTAATTACTGAGGCGCAAACGTTCTAAATAAATTTAGAAAATACGGTTATGCTTTGTTATCAAAATGCCCTGAAATTTTAAGTTTGTATAAACGTCAAATTAAGATATTGGACAACATATACTACATGTGAGGAAACCTTTCATGTAGCCAAAAATATAAAATACGCAGTTGTCTCTTAATTTATAATTACATATTCAGGTATTAATTATTATTATTTGTATGTTTCTTTAAATGTTATTTGTTCATGTTTTTCGTTAATTTTAAGTTTAACGTGTTTGTTGTGAAAAAGTTGTTTTCGACTCTTAGTTTCGAGACAAAGTAAATAATTAGGTATTAAAGAACTTTTTTAATAAAATTTGCAATAATGTCCCAATAGATTAACTTGATATTTCCCAAACGGTTCAATACAAACATAATGTGCTATAGAACAAGGTATCTTCCTTAACGACAGAGAAATTAGATTAATTAAAAAAACTAAAATGTCAATAAAGAATGGGGCTACAACTGGAATACGTTTTTAACTGATAATCTTTACAGAATAAATCAGAAGTTTTGATGAAAGACTCTCAATGTTAAGTAAATCGAATAACTGTTAATGTACTTTTGATTTACGTACAGTAACGTCACAACAGGAATTCTATGACCTAGAACATGTCCTGCAATACTGCAATAATCGATTTTAGTCAGACGACCATCGTGGTTTCGCACATTTTATAGCTCATTAGGCCGGCATAGACTAGTGTGCCCCGTGTAGGGCAAAGGCACAAAATGGCATCACAGAAATAACTACTCCTCTGGCTAATACCACGATAGGCATTGAATTACCCAGTTGATTCCTGACTTTCGTTGAGAGAAATAATGTTAATGTATTTTTGATTCACGTACACCACAGTCACAAAAAGGATACTATGATCCTTGTCTGGAACGGGTCCTGCAATGCCCCAGGCGCAATGACCCATTTTATCACGCCGCCATAGAGTAGCGGGCTCCGTGTAGGGCAAATGCGCAAAATAAAAACTTAGAAACAACTACAAATGGAATAGCTTTTTTCAAAAATTCTTAACACCCATAAGCATGACCAGTTAAAGTATCATATTCTAGTTGCAACGTATTTGTAACCTCATTCTTTGTTGATTTTCGGTTTTTTTTCATAACTTTGACTTTTCCCATTTCCAGGAAGATACCTTGATCTACAGCACATTATGTTTGTATTGCACCTTATGGGAAACATTAAGGTGTTACATTTTCAATGCCGCACAGTATATAAAGTTATCAGATGGTAGTTCAAATAAACGCTTATCAGATGGTAGTTCAAATAAACGTTAATGTATAAAATAAAATAGTTTAAGCAATAATCCGGGTTAATTATATTAACAGACACAATGGAATAAAAAAATGTTCTTAATGATTAGAGAACCAGAAATATTTCCTGGGTCCTTGGATAATTCTTCTTTATACTCTATGTAGCCCTCATTCAATTTTGAAAAATTCAACTTGCAGCTTCTGAAATAAAAAAAAAAGTCTTGCTCCCAGATCAATCAGGGGTCGGTGTCATAAAAAACACTCCTAAGATTATCTAATATTACCATAAACTGTTTCATAAAATGATTAGCTAATAAATTTGGTGTTACTGTAGAGCTTAATTTATTAGTTGGTTTTATTAGTCAAATAAAAAAGTTTTTTGGATATTAATTAAACTATGTTTTACTTTGGCAAAAATTTGAAGCCCAGTCGCATATGTATTGGACCAAGGGCGTATTTAAAATAATTTTTTATTTTTGTCACCTAGTATTTACTGTATGTAACATAACTTCAACAAATGCAACTACGTTTATTTGATAGTATGTGGTATTAATAATTAATTAACAATATCGCATTTACTGTATGTAACATAACTTCAACAAATGCAACTACGTTTATTTGATAGTATGTGGTATTAACAGTATCGCATATCTATATCACTACAATAAACACTGGGTAACAAAAATAAATATCTCTTACGTATTCCTTTGGTCCAATACATATGCGACTGGGCTCGTATTTAAGTCTTTTGAGAATGCTAAATAAGGCGATGCGTCATAAAACGTACTAAGAATATTAGCTAATATTATTAGTTTAACACAATATTATCAGTTGTCAATTTTTTGTTACAACTGGTAATCTTCACAGGACAAATCAAAAGTGTTGATGTAAATCTCCCAATGTTAAATAAACGGAATCATTTTTATGAAAAACTCTCAACTCCCTGTAGGGATGGCCAGTTACCGTATTGTATTCGAGTTGAAACTCACTTTTAGCCCCATTGTTTGTTGATATCCTCTTTTTTTAAGTCGCTTTTTAAAGAAGATATCGTGATCTATAGCACATCTATAGTTTGTATTGCATCTATTGGGAAAAATCAAGGTGTTGCATTTTCAATGCCATACAGTGTACAGTTTTTCACTAATAAAATAAAAAAAAACTAATATTAATAATTAATTAGTCTAGTAGACTGATCAAACTTACACGGTGTTTAAGAGCAATTTGCTTTCTCGCAATATGAATTTCCGGTGGATATTAGCGTGTTTAATATTTCAATAGTGGGCAGGAAATGTGAAAAAAGATAAAATCATTTTAGGAAAATAGAGTATGGAGGATCAGTTGTATGGCCATTTTTCGACAACTTTGAAAAAGGCGTCAAAAAGCACGGTTTGTACCCAAGAGAATAAGCGGTTGCGCTTGGTATTGTGCACTTATATTTGAAATGCTACTCGGCCAAAGGTTATAAACACAACGATGGTAGTTAAATTATTTTACTTTTATTCTGCAAATTTTTGTTTAATAAATATGTTAATGTAACACTATACAAGATGTTTTACCATACGTTTACGATATATAGGATGCTCAAAATAACTAATACCGTTATTAGTATTTCCGCAATAACCAGCCGTATAATTACTCCACAAAGTTTGTTTATTGAAAGAAAATATAGATTTTAGAGTGACCTGTTAACTGAGTTTGCAAAAAGTCTTTAATTTAGTATCTATAGGGTGTTTTAAAAATCGTGAAAATATATTTTAGTCAATATAAATAAAAAACATAAAGCTAGAAAAAATTATTTTTTTTAAAAAATTTGACGTTTTGCGTATTGTTTATATTCAGTTACTGTCTCTATCGAAGAAATTATCCATATTTCTCAAAGAGACCTAGTTTTAATAACAAACAAAAATACTCAAGTGTCGGTTTCAGTAAATTATAATTTATTTTACAATAAACATGACACGTGTGTTTCGCCCTTTCGAGCATCATCAGACGAAAACAGAGAGAATTTTAGTAAATAATCACACTCACAAATCCTAAAACAATAACTTACAAATAGAATAAAACACACTAAAGCACAAAAAAACAAACAACTACTTATACATATTTGATTGGCACTAAAATGAGGTTAAGTCACACGTGAATAAACAAAATAAAATATTTTGGGATCGAACCTGGACCGCTTCAGTGGAAGGCCGAAGTAAGTACCTACAAACCACTGGATTAACCCTTTCGGGACCGCTGGCAGGACGTCCCCGACAGGAAAAAAAAATGTCTACGCGACCACTGTCGGCTAGACACGACAGTGGTCAAATCTACTGCTTGAACCATTGTCGATCATTTGCGACACCTTTAAAAAAAACATCCCACATAGACCAGTGTCGGCTACGTCACGTTCAGTATTGCATGTCCCCGCAGACCAGTGTCTTCATATTCCGACACCGTCGAGCATAGGCGACAACCGGCTCTCGGGTACTTCCGTTACAGAATAGGTGCAACAAGCGAAAATGGTACTTATTACGCCTATTTTTAAGGTCGTTGTGCTGGAAGACGATAGTTGGATGTCGTGTGCATAGTTTGTGGTTCTTCATCTTGTTATTGTGAGTCAAAACATTGTGCGGTATGGATGACGCTAGAGCTGGTCCTTCTAAGGAAGGAAATGCGCGAAATAAACGTAAAATAATTGCAGAAAGTGGTAATTATTGTGGGTTGACTGTGGAGGAAGTCCGGAAAATGTCCAAGTACGCTCTGAGTTCTGATGAAGACGAGCCCGAGGATCCGTTTGCTGACAGTGGAAGCGATTTTATTCCCAGTTCGGATAGCAGTTCATCGGAGTCTGAATTCTTACAAATGTCTGATGTTGATGTCGACGATAATAACGGTAATTTAGATCAAGAGGACGATCATCAGGAGCTGGATAATGTGATAGAAATAGACGAGGTAATGAATGTTAGGGCAGAAAAGAATCTTGAAATAAAGTGGACGAACTCTGAGTTCGTACCGGAAGTTTTTGCATTCGATAATTCTAATAGCGGGTTACAAAATCGTAATTTGAGTAGTGAGAGTATGGAAGTAGATTTTTTTATGAGTCTTTTGTCTGAAGATATTATGAACGTTATTGCTGTCGAGACAAATAGGTACGCTCTTCAGAAAGCTGCACCTAAGTGGAAAAATGTTGACGTTCCCGAACTATATGTATTTTTCGCTCTGACTATGCTTATGACACGTACGAAAAAACTAAACATCAAGGAGTATTGGACCCAAGATATCTTACTCAGCACTCCGGTTTTTGGAAACACGATGCCAAGAAACAGATATTGTGAAATACATCGCTATCTTCATTTTGCTAATAATGAAGAGGAAGAGGCCCATAACCGATTGGCAAAATTTGGAACCGTTTTGGCCTCACTAAAAGACAATTTCAAGTCACAGTTTTATCCATTCCAGAATCTGGTTATCGATGAAAGTATGGTACTCTTCAAAGGTCGCCTTGGTTTTAAACAATATATAAAAACAAAGAGACATCGTTTTGGAATCAAATTGTATGTGTTGTGTGACTGTGAAACTGGCATAGTATTAGACGTTATAGTGTATGTGGGGAAAGGAACAAATCCACAAGAAAACACTCTTGGATTAGGTGCTACAGGTGAAATAGTCAATAATTTAATGAAACCATACCTGAATAAGGGCCATTCTCTTTTTACTGACAATTTTTATACCAGCCCAACATTGTCTACATTTCTTTACGAACAGAACACCAATTCATGTGGGACTGTAAGACAAAACAGAAAACAAATGCCACTTCTAGATAAAAAACTAAAGAGGGGCGAATGTGATTGGAGAAGCAGTGAAAACTTTTTGGTGGTTAAATGGAAAGATCGTCGAGATGTAGTTATGCTTACCACCCTACACGAAAATAAAATGATCACTCTTCCAAAAAAAGATAGGGTTACAAACGAAAACATTCAGAAGCCATTATGTGTTTTGGAATATAACAAGCAAATGGGTGCCGTCGATCGCTCTGATATGATGATTAGCAGTATTGACTCTACGCGCAAATGCATCAAATGGTACAAAAAGCTATTTTTGCATACCATTGATATAGCTTTGCTGAATGCTCATGCCATGTATTTGACACAAAATACAGCAAAAGTTCCATTGGCAACATTTCAACTTGCAGTAATTAGACAGTTGTTAGATAGGTAAAAAAAATTGACCAAGAATATTTATATACCTATATATATATATATATATATATATATATATATATATATATATATGTATGTCTTTTCAGGTCTCAAAACGCAGCATCGCGTTCTGTTCATGTGGATCTTGGTAATAGAAGACTTACAGGAAGGCACTTTCCTGATCTAGTACCATCAGCCAAGGATAGCCGTAAATCGGGCTACAGGAGATGCCATGTATGTTCCCATACCAAAATAAATCCTAAGAAGAGAAAAGAGACCAGATATATTTGCAAGGAATGTGATGTCGGGTTGTGTGTAACTCCCTGCTTCAAAATATATCACGAAGAAGAAAGATTTTGAAACCAAGGCTTTTTTTAATATTTTTTATAGAGTTTTATATTATTTTGATTAATTTTTTGTATTTCATGCCAAAGGGATTTTTCTATTTTAATTTTGTTTGATATTTTATATTTTTTAGTACGTTTGAAGAGTTTCTATTTTGGTTTTGTTTGATATTTTTTATTTTTTAGCAAGTTTAGTGAGTTTTTATATTAGTTTTGTTTGTATTTTATTGGTTCTAATGTAATAAAACTTAAATTAAAATGGTTTTTTATTCCGTCGGATATAGCCGACACTGGGCCCTCTGGCACTGCAAAAAGTCTGGTCCCACAGGCAAATTTCGTCGCTGAGACGTCGGTCTCGAAAGGGTTAATCAAAGAAACTAACCAAAAACTCTCACTCTATAAATTGAATGAAATGAGGGTTGCCTACAATTATTATTACATTAAATTGTTAAATATTAGGGTTGGTTCGAAATTAAAAACATTAACGCAAGTGTGAATAGGACTTTATATAGCTTTGGTTATTTCCATTTTTTCTAGAAGGTCAAGCTTTTTCCTTTCGAACATTCATGTAAAACATCAACATCAGAAATGGAAAAGTCATGACCTTACTCTAACAAATGATTGGCAAAAGCTGAAACAGTCTCAGTTACATCCGTATTTCTGAATTTGTTGACATGGCTCAAATGTTCTCTCACCCTTGTGGACATTTTTCTACCTGTTTGTCCCACATAGGTCGTGGAACATTCGCAACAATTTAGCGCATGAACCCCAGATCTGGAAAATTTATCGGTTGTGTCCTTTGTCTTTAATAAATGTCTCTTGAGAGTATTTACTGTTTTGAATGAAATGTTGATATTTTTAACAATTTTAAAAAATGTAGCCAATTGAAGGGCAATACTTCCGAAAAAAGTAATGCACTTGAAAGTATTTGTCACATACCTATGTTTTGAATGTATGACAGTATAGGACATTTTGTACTTGTTTATAAATTTATAATATAATTTGGTGATAGACTCCAACGGAAAACCGTTATTCATAGCAATCTGCATTATAATATCATGTTTATTGTAAAATGTAAAATTATAATTTACTGACACCGAGACTTTTTCTGTTTGTTGCTGTCTCTTTGTCTTAAATTATTTAGATCTTTAAAAACTGATAAAATTGATTGTTAAAGGGTCCATTTACAATAATTTGGTAAATGAGAACTATATGGCTGATAAGAACACTTTCTATTTTCAATGTCATGAGTATGGTACATTATTAAATATAATATTAATTTTATTTAAATTTAAGTCCGGTAAGGTTGATGACGGTGTTTCGACAGAACTTTAAAATGCGAGTAGTCTTTTATTGTAAAGAAAAATTATGAAATTTTAAGTTTAGTTAAAGCTCTTTTGTTGTTAGTTTACTATAATTAGCTAATATTTCTTTTCGTTCACTCGTAGCAAATAATATTGACCACCCATAGTGAAAATAAATGAGGATTTTTTTTAGTAAACAACAAAAATTATGAACTCGGAAAAATATGGTTGAAACATTCTTCAACCATCTTTCAAGGAATACACTTTTATTGTTGCCGACGCTAGTATTACCTTAACCTTTTATTGTGGTTATAGGTTACCTAATTCGTAGTATTTTATATTTGTACTGAAGTAACACTGATTTTTTTTTGCTGAGAAAATGTTTCATGGGGGCTTGCCATATATATTATCAGGTTTAACGACGATTTTAAGATCCTTCATGTAGAGAATAAAGGCCCTAAATTATATTTGTTGGAAAATTTAGAAATAAGCTGCCTAAAAGATACAAATTTATTAATTAACGACCAAATAGAACTTGACAATTTTCCTTTACTCAACATTTTCTGAAATTCCAAATATTGTTACTAGAGTTTATGGTCATCCAGCTTTGCACCTTAGGATTATTAGGTTGTAAAATTTAAATAAGGGACTACAGGCTAGACAGACATAGTTAATACCACATGTGAAATTCTTTTTAAAATTAGTACGTAGTATACACCAGACGAAGCTTCAGTGTTAGTGTAACGCGTGTAAAAATTCATTATATGGAATTTTTTAATTAATATCTAGTTATTTACATTACCAGATTTTTAAATGTAATAATAACCAGAAATGACGCCCAGAACAGGCTAAGTCTTCAATGACTAAATAAGGTTGGCTGAGTTTCGTGTTTTGTCCCAAACAGCTTTAACGAAAATGCGACTATTTTGAATGAAAGTTATTAATAAATTTCTTTTGTTATCACCGAGAAATTATTTGCTAGTTCGCCAAGAAATGTTATAAACGTGACTAAAATTTGGCTGGGCTCCGGTTCTAATCTAGATTGCGGATCAGGTCCACTCGTTTGGTGGATCGGCACGGTATTTTTAATATAGAAAAACATGTTTTTCCGTAAATTTAAACTTCTCAAACTGGTAGGGAGGTCCCCGTAAAAAAAGCTACTTCCTGGGACCATATGTTGGTTCAATAAATGCGTAATCTATGTAAACCGTCCATACTCACCAGAAATTAAAAACGTAGTCGACTGGTGGTAAATTTTTTTTTCTAGTTAAAAGAACATAAACTGAACACAAAATAACTTAATAAATATATGTAAATATTAATCCTGCCATTATTATTAATGAGAGAGAGAGAGAAAGGAGAAAGCAATGTAATATAATATAATGTAAGATTTATTAAATTTTTTTTTCTAGTTAAAAGACATTGGATTCTGCCATTATATTAATGGATTCAGTCTCCTAACATTTGATAACAAAAATCCTTATGTTCCATAATAGCTTTGGTTGAGAATACTGGGAGAATAATATTGTTTATTTTATGGATTTCGATTGGGAGGGGTCAAAAGAGTGTCTCACTGTCTGAGGTTTGTGATGCTACTTACTGTTTGCCTATCTTGGCTGTTTATAATGATAAGGACAACCACTCCACCATTCATCTACCGACAGTGTGTTAGTGTAGAGGTGGAGGGGGAGCGGGAGGAGGGAGTGAGGAGAGAGAAAGCTATCCGTAAGATCAAAAGGATTACATTGCCTCTTATGACACGGTTTTTGCCAATTTCTTCGATTGTCTTTACAGATAAAGTTATTAACGAAATTTCAATATAGAGGGTGTCTCATTTAAGAAAATATACGCTTTGTATATTTTTCAACTTCCAAATGATTTTTAAAATGATACTTTTAAGAGTATCCTCTTAAAAGATCAATCCTACAACTTTTGTATTTAAATTGTATTTGTAAAGTTTTTAAGTATTTAAAGTTTTATTGTATCTCCTATAGTTAAAGCTCTAACTAAGCCTCAAAATTTAAATGAAAGTCGTGTACATTTTCAGTGTGTGTGTCTAGTGTGAATTGTTAATTGAATTTTATAGTGACATATGAATAAATTATTTCCTATTGATCACCCTCAGTACACGTTTAATTAATTTGTTGTTGTAAATAAACTCACGAAGTTTTTTTTTGTTTCAGATATAAATGAATAACATATTCTCAAAGTCGTTAGGATAATAATTTTATACATTGTGGTATTAACTGTAAGCTTAGAATAAAAAACTGCTTCTTTGTAATGAAATAATTCGATAAATTACACATCTTTTAAAAATTGTGATATAACCTTGAAGCTTCTGGGATATATAACCTTAGTATTTACAAAAAGACTGACACACAGTAGAGCTCAAACGTTTATTGCGATAGTAGTTCTTGGTAATGGTAAGCTGGAGAAGATTGGAAAATGTCTAAAACCATTAATGCATATAGAATGTAAGTTTCTTTTTCTTTTACCTTTGCTTGTCTGTAATGTTTTACTTTTATTTTTTGTGCACCTTTTATGTCGCTTACTTAGTTATGTTATGTTTTTTAATCTTTAATGTTTGTTGCTGTTCTCAGTTTTTTTTGCTTTTCTAATATTTTAGTACTTTTTCGTAATTAATGTATTGGCCTTTGTATTTCTTTATTACTTGTCCCGTTCTGTTATTGCAGACTTAGTTTTATGAATTTGATTTGTTTTCAATTTAATTTTAATTTCTATTTTAATAGTGCACTAGTATACACACGATAATTAAAAATCTTTCAGATTTTGATATCAACGGAACACTTATTTTTCTAATTAAACAATATTTGTTGTTAAAAATCGCAGATAGGGTCTTTAACAATTACAGGATTTTGGAACTAGAATGCCAGTTAATGTCCTTTAAAATGATTTTTGTAAATGGTTTTGTCAGCGCAACGTTTAGAAATATTATCGTATTTTCCCCCTTTATTCAAGGAGATGAGAAGATCGGAAACAACTCAATGTTTATATATTTTTACATACATATAATTTCGGTGTCATACTGTTCAGGTGCGATAAAGAGAAAAATCTCACCGTATCCTCCTTGATTTTGGGTCCCTCGCCAAGAAATATGAATACTTTGTAAACGAAAATAAGTGTATGTGAATTTTTTTCCAAAAAGTGTATTATCATTTTCTTGAATACCAACTTTTCTAAATAATAATAATTCTAATAATTTCTAATTTATACCTATGTCGAAAACAGTTAACTACCTAATATTATAATTTAAAAAATAATGATAAAAAATATATTTGTTGTATTAAAGCCTGCTCAAAACGCATTACTCTTAATGCTTTATATGGAAGAACTAAACTAAAACTACTAAAAAGTGGAAAAATTGAGCAATAAGCATTTTTCTTACACATGTTCGTATGAGTAGCTGACATTTTACGCAACTCAGCTGACGTGACTATCAGCAATTTTAGTCATAATATTACTTTAACAATATGTACAGAAAACTTCAGCTTTGGTAAAATCAGTACTTTAATTGTTTTCCATAATCGTAGTTGCACTATCACCTTTTGCAATTGCGCGCGAGTAAAATCAGTATTGTAAAAATCAGCCAATGTAACTTGCCAAGGGAAGACAAATGAGGGCCTTTATAAGTAAAAAACTTGAAGTGCGCTTAAACTCAGACGCCGACGGCAACAACCATTTCGACGTTTAATTTTGTGAATCCATGTCTAATTTTGTGAATTCATGTCGATAGTGTAGACTATGCTAAGCAAGACTATTTTACAACCCCAGAAACTAGTTGAAAGCTATCAGAATGGATTAAATCGCATGCAGCGGGGCGGAAACTATACTCCGGGATTCCCTTTACCCAATCTTTACAATTTCAGGGACATATTTAAACCCGAATTTTTACCAGCTTTCACATTCAGATATGCCCTGAGTGCCAGGCGCGGGTAGATGCGTTCAGCTGTCCTGCCTTTCGCACTATGATGGAGGTATCGAAAGTATTGGGCGGAAATCGCTTTACCTTCTGTTAAAATAATTTCTGTTGGTCGATGACTTTTCGATATTTAACTGCACAATAATAGTTGTGAGAAATGTTAATCATTGGATCTGTTGAAGTTTATAGAAAAATGTAAACGGCTATGTTTTGGCAGATATAACGTTCCTTCGAAGCTATACGCCAGTGACAGCGGTTTTGAGCCATTTTGCCCTTTGAAGGTAACGAACGCTGACACAAGTAACATCATTAATTTGATCCTGGTAAATAAGTTACTACCCAATTAGAACCGGTAAATATTGCTAAATGATTTTACCGGACTGTTAGAAAATATGTTATCAAGCAAACACCTTTGGAAAAGTTCAGAAAGGTAATAGAGCATATTTTCATGATAAATGTTTCAAGTTCGGAACTAACAAGTTTCAAATCGTAAAAGAAACGGATAAAAATAAGTAAATACATAATACAAAAATAATAAATATAGAAATGAAAAATGTCGGTATTAATCCGATATCTCCGAAAAATGTACTATTTCCTAAAAAAAAATTGTAAAAGTAAACAGCTACTCAGGTAGGATTGCGAAAGGTGGTGGCGCAATTCTGATCATGTAAAGTGCTGAATTCACCAGAGCTGAAATTTTGTGTACTTATTTTTAGATTGGCACCATTTTTCAACATTATTTTTTAATGGAAAAAAAGGGTGAAGTGTTACCTCGTTTAGAATTATTTTCCTTCCCCGTTCTAAATGTTGCAAAACATTTCAACACACCTTTTTCAAAAGGCCATCGATCAAATGAGGTTTAGTTTAACGTAAAGTGGGATCGTGCCACCCGTTTTTTCACTAGATTAGACCATTATTTTTATAATTTTTTTTTGTTAAATAATTCAGAGAGCAGGAAGAAATAATAAACGAAATCTGACTAAAATGTTAGTTTAAAAA
Organism: Kuschelorhynchus macadamiae; assembly: GCA_030620095.1. Lineage (NCBI taxonomy): Eukaryota > Metazoa > Arthropoda > Insecta > Coleoptera > Curculionidae > Kuschelorhynchus > Kuschelorhynchus macadamiae. The sequence goes on along the minus strand of JAUTXW010005079.1, from coordinate 24,512 downwards.
ATTACTGAAAATGGCAAATAATCATCCTATATACATACACTCTTCTGTGACGTGCCACCCGTTTTTTCACTAGATTAGACCATTATTTTTATAATTTTTTTTTGTTAAATAATTCAGAGAGCAGGAAGAAATAATAAACGAAATCTGACTAAAATGTTAGTTTAAAAAATTACTGAAAATGGCAAATAATCATCCTATATACATACACTCTTCTGTGACCTTTGGCGATGTTCATCGACAGAATTCACAGCAGTTTTAAATATCTTCGTTTTAATGTAGCCTCAAAGAAAATACTTAAGCGATGTTAAGTCTGGCCACCGTGCTGGCTACTCTATAAGGTCTCGATGACCAATCCATCTTCCAGGATATGCAGTATTTTAAATCATTTTGGACGTTGGAAGGAGGAGAGCTCTGCCCTGCTCGAAAGTAATCCTACTCGAAAGTAATTTCCGTTTAGAATTCACGTGGATTTTCAGCAACAACTGCAGTAATGTTATTTCAAAAAATAAGAGGACTCTATACTATGGGAAATGCCAGGCCAAAACGTTAATTTTTTGGAGGTACCTATAGTGTTTGACCCTCGTTAAATATGTTGTGGGGATTTAGACTTTATATTTATTTTTATATAATTAGTTTAATTTCATTTACATTTAAGAAAAATGTAAGCACCTTTGATGTTGCACGTGCACAAATCAAGGGTAATTTTAAAGGGTATCTATGATGTTTTCACCCTCGGACCCCCACAGTAAATATCTCACTAGTCCAAAGTTAGTCCGACTCTATAGTATATTTCGTGAAGCTTATACAATATTTATTTAAGGAAATTATCCATTCGATCTCTAACAGTTTTAAGAGATTTGTTTATCAGTTATTAGCACATGGTATGGGTAAATATTGGTCCTGACTAAGCCGCAGAGCGCTGTCAGTTGATGTTTTCTGTTTTAACTTCGGTTTCTCGTGTAACTAAATAAGTGGTGCAGAGTATTTAAAAAATTCGTAAATAAGATTTTATAACATCATAATTTTATCTCAGATGTTTTGCCATTAAGATATTATAGAATGAAATAAGAATAAAGTGCTGGCGGAGTCCAGATAATATGTTGACACAATGACATGCCAGAATAATTAAAAGGTTTCTTTTAAAATACGTACCAAGTTATAATTCATTTAACTGTTTCCACTATTATTTTACCTGCAGTCAAAAAACCCACATAATTAATAGATTGGTCGACTTATCTTTTCCATATGGTGTTGTCCTTCCAAATATTTTAGTCCAGGTGCAAGATCTCTTGTAAAAGTATATTTTTATTTACACTGCTTTAAGTTAACCTTTTAGAAACCATTTAAAAATCTGTTTCGTTATCAAGACAATCGATAACTAGCGATAGTGCTGACCTGTGTGTGTTTACCTCCGAAAATAGTATATAAACTGATCTTTCTTTGCCTGATGTCACCTTTGGGTATTTCAATTTGAACAGGAGTTCTGGTAAAGGGTATTTCATATCCTTGGACTCAGGTTAAGATAGTTTTATTTGAGGTTTATTTTTTCCTGCAATTTTGTGACTCACCCTTACCGACGATATGCATTTGTTGTGGTCTTTTTGGTTTTTTTTCTGGGATCTTCTATCTGTTCCTTCTGCTCTTCTGTATGCTTTCAGTGGTAGAATTGACCTTGGTAGTTTAAATGATTTGTTGAAAGTGATAATTTGGTTTTACTATAGCTCCTACTTGAACAGATACGGTATGTGCTGCCTGAAATTGTTTTACTTTGTCTTATACATTTTTACCATCCAAGAACTTTTGTATTAGTTGATTTTCCAAGAGTTTTTTAAGCTGTGGATTCAAAAATTGGTTTAAAAGGAAACGCATGTGCAGAGATAAGTATCTGATGGAAAGTATTTATAAATTTTTTACACAGTCTGCCAAATTTACAAAGATCTTCGTTTCATTGGCTTTTTCTGAGACAAATGCATTGATTGAGTTCGTTAAAAGTATTTAAACAAATTTATCTTAGCTTGTTGCCCTTTAAGAGTTGGCTATTTCCTCATTTAACAGTGGAACCACAGTTAATTGCTAGAGGATACTTCTTAATAAGCTTTTGTTTTTTCCTACTTTCTATTTTTTTTAATATTATAGTTCCAAAGCGCTGTAATTCCTTCTAACAATGCAATCCCTTGCTTATTGTCGTAAAGGATCAACGCCAAACAAATTCGTTACATTTACTGTTTTTTGGAATCCTCATTCTTAGGGGACGTTATTGTAATGGGATCGGTTTCATATTTCCTCATCTAAAATAGTCACTTGGTAAAAACAATAACAGAAAATCAATATAATCGAATCATAATAATCATAATGATTCGTAGGGCTACTTCTCGCATACCGCCTGTTTTGCTAGCCTGGTAAATCTAAATTAATAAGAAAAATATTAACAGTCAAAAATCATTAAGATTCGTGGGCTAATCAAAAGAATGTCATCTGTTAAGTTTGTAAGTTATATTTTTACGTATAGTACAATTTCTGAATCATCAACAATTAAGTTAAAATTATCTGCCATATACACCTGTGCAGAAGTGGTTAGACACTCTCTTTTGTACCATTTCCTCATCTAAAATAATGGGAAAACACTTGGTAGAATAATAACAGGTATAAACTGGTAAAAATTCGACATGAAGGAACAAAATGGCGGTCTTAAGAAATCAGTGTAAAAACTACTTATTCAATTTATTTTAAATTATGCCCAAAAATCAAGTGTGGCATAGGGAAAAATTGGTAAAATATTGGTACCAATCGAATATGGTGGAACAAATTGTCGCCTAATAAAAAGATTTGAAAAGACGGTAATATGTGGTACTTAATGACTATATGAGGGATAAAACATTTTTTATTCACATTTCACTATTCCTAATGAAACGACATATTCATACCGATTACCGCAGGAATTTCCGGGTAAAGGAAATTTACCGATTTTTTTCTTTTTATTCCTCAGTTTTCCGAATTTATGCTCTTTACATAAGCGTACCTCTCCTGGATGAACAGTTCAAAATACAAGAGTTCTAACCACACTACACCACAACTTGTTACGTTCTGGACGCGCGTTTCGCTAACCAAGTTAGCATCATCAGCAGATGATATAAACTGACTTATAAACGCATTCGAGTTTAACTCACAATAAAAACATAATGACAAGCTGCAGGTTGGGTGATTCGGAGGTTCTTTTGAAATCCTTAATTTTGTGAGTCATCACATCGGATGATATATATCTACATGGTATACAAGTAAGAATGTCCAGAGTATGCGCGAAGGATAATAATTTCTTATTCCTAAAAAACAAAACATTTTTCATTTCATATTAAGTTATTTACTTTTATAATTCATTACTGTTATAAAGTATTTTTAATATGTTTTTATAGCGAAAATGTCTCTGTCCTTGGAAAATTACTTAAGATTTATAAATTTAAAACAAATGGATAGTATGGTTTCCAGTTGCCACTGAGTTCTCACAGTAAGTGTTTTTGTTTAAAAATATTTATATTAATTTAAATACATTTTAGCACTTTTTACCTGCATTTCTTATAATTTTCATTTATGGTATGGAAATTAATTTTAACCTTAATCTTTCATGCGAATAGCCAATACACTACTTCTGAAGAATTCTACTTACCTTCATATCCATGTCTCGTTAATAAATAAATAGCTATTAAGCATAGTCCAGGAAGCCGAACCATTTTTTAGGCCGGACCTCATGAATTTTATGTCTAATCTGGACTATTGATAATCAGCAAGAAGGTGCCTATTTTATGAACATATAACATACAGGATGTTCCATTTAAAAAATGTATGTTGGGACTGCCACACATTTTTGAGACGTTACGTAATAAGCCTTACAACTTTTGTATTTATTTTTTTCTATATCTATATCTTACCGTTCTATAGATTAAACCAATAGTGGGGGTGGCGAAATATGAGGAAAGACCCTATACATTGCTAAACCCTCCGAACGTTAAAAAAAAGCAGAAATCTATATTTATCAATACCTGTAGATAGAGCAATTTTGTAAATGTAATAAACGAAGGTCAGGATATCCTCTACAAAAAAGGTCATGACGATTTTTCCTAAATAAGGTATTTTCTAAGGGTCGAAATCTATAGTTAATATGATGTAAATCTTCTGTTAAGTTAAAAATCTGAAAATTGTGAACGCCTCCGGAGACCAAAGTTATAATAATTCCACCAAAGATCACCATCCCAAAAAATAACCCCAGAAAAACAAACAAGCGATTTTATGAAAGAAGTTCGATTTTTGTGAGGCATATATATTCTCAAAAACGGGAACACTTCTGAGAAAAAACGAAACAATTGTCATGTGTTTTACTTTTTGTAAAATAAATAAAGTGGAAATTTTGGTTCAAAATGTTAACTATGTTTTCCCATCTTTTATCTCAGAAACTCATATTATTTAATTGCTATATCTCCAATATTTTGGCAGATTCTGGTGAAATGTTTGCAACTTTTTTGCGGTTTTTAGAGTTTTATTCTTACTTTTTATTTATGAACATCCACATAACCGATAAACTTCAAATTTGACATGCGGTCACGTTGCGCGTGACAAAACAATTTGACCCTTTCGTATAAAAAATTCAAAATGGCGGCTCCAATATGGTGGAGAAGTATTAATATTTCTGGTTTGATTACACTGAAAACCGGTACCTGGGGGATATTTAAGTATGAAAATTATGAATTTTTAGTACAAAAATTCAAAATAGCAACGACAACATTGAGGCCTAATTTTGTGATTTGTGTACATTCGACTGAAAAATCCGTATTTGTGGGTATTTAAGAGTGCAAATATGAATTTTTAGTCAAGATTTTTGCAGATTCGAATGAAACTAGGTATATTACGAATTCTAATTTTTTAAGGGCAGCAGTAATCAAAGGGTTGTGGACGCGCAAAATACTAAAGTGTACTAATTTTTGTTTCAAATAGTGCCTCTTGAGGGGCTCTTTAAGAATGAGCAGAGTGCTCCCACGTAGGCCGTGTGGTTCACAAAAAAAATGGTCAAAGAGAAAAAAAAAGTTATTGTCTTCTTCCTAAATATTGCAGATAGAAAGTTGTTTTACTAAAAAATGTAGGGCAGATTTTTATATACAAAAAAATTCACATATTATTCTGATTTCTTTCGGAAACAATAATTTTTAAGATAAATTAATTTAATTGATTGATTTTCCTCCCACCTTTTTTTGGATCGAGACAAAAATTCTTCAATTTATTGGCGAGCGCGCGGAACAGTTTCGCAATAACTGGAGTAAAAGTCATTTTTTTATTTGTCATTCAAAATGCGGTCGGAACAAGACATCCGTGGCTACATAACATAACCTCAAAACACTTGACTATTGTTTTTTGCAATTGCCGTATGGCCCAGGCAGCTTAAGGCCGTTAAACTGAAGAGCAATTTTTTTTTAACCAGACGGCCTACGTATGAGCACTCTTCATATTCCCAAATAGCCCCTTGAGAGGTACTATTATCGAAAAGAAAGTCCACAATTATATTATTCCTATGACAGCCACCAAAACTCTCTCTGGTGACCAGGCTAATAAAGCACGCAGCAAACTGATTAGAAGATTTTCAGGAAGAAACAGAAAAAAACAATACATTAAATATTTTAGAAACCAGGATTTTTAAAGCAAGCTAAAAAGTAGAAAATTAAATTTAGACAATTTTAGGGCTCACATACTAATAAGATTATCTTCACTTTGTTGACACCCCACGGTTTTTTTCGTGGATGAATTTATATTTCTCGGGCTCAGATTTTATTCTTAGTTCACTTTATAAAAACTGGTTTTTTAATTTGCCTAATATAATATTTATTTGACTATAAAATGACATTTATTTTGAGACTACACATAAAAGCGGTAGGAAATAAAAATGTAATAATGTAAAGCATAAAATTTAACGATATACAGGGTATCGGTATTTTATGCATGTTATAGGCACTGATGCATTTAAGGGAGGGTCCAGGGGTTCTGGATAACACGGACATATGATGATATATATACATTTTTCATTGTTTCTGGAGTATAAGCTGACGATTTTGTTTAGTCAACAGCAAAAATTATGAGGTCGAGTGTTATAGGAGTGATAGGTTTCGATATATTAACCATCATAAGGTAATAAAAAACAATTTAATTACAAATTTGTCTCTAATACAATTATTAGTTTTAAGTAAACAATTTTATTCAATTAAAATATAGTAGGCATTTATTAAAATGGGAGTTAAGTTCCGTGTTTAAAATATTATCATTGTATAATAAGATAATTATTCAATTTGTATCTTATTAAAGGTGCATAATTTAAAATATTCAACTTCTGAAGCAGTTTAAAGCATATTTTTGGTATAAAAAGAATACAATACAGATTTGTGTCGAGGTTTGTGTTTATGATCATTACACAAGTTCTAAGTTTTCCGGAAATGACAGAAAATTTATACCATTCTCCCCCTAAACTTGCTATTAAAATAAACGATAAAAATTAAATTTAGCATATAAAATTAATTTTCTGTTGAAAGTATTAAAAATTTAGTACCAACCCTGGTGGTTATTTTCTTTGCTAGTACATATGAGTTCGAAATTGTTGATGCATTTTTCTTTTAAGTCATAGTCATGGAGAAAAGCATAAAGTGTTTCTCATTGGCATCGGCCAATCAATCTCTGCCCCCCCCCTCCCGTCCTACATCATAAGCTTTCTCCTCCTATCCTGAGCTGCATTTTCTCTACTTCGATTGCTTGTGTGTGAAATTACTTAACTCGAGTATTACTTTTAAAATATTAACTGCATTTTTTGGTGAATATTTTTAATTAATAACTAATAAGTTATATTTATTTCGTGTATAACTCAGCTACTGATTTAATATTTTGTTACGTCATAAAAACATGATGGTGGCTTACAAATCATTGATTTTGATGTGAAGTAGAGTTTCATTTCAATCTATATATTATTTCATCAAAAATAACATATTAGAACTGAAAATTAAAAGATTTTTATAAGTTCTTGAATGCTCGCGTAGTAAGCTAAAAGAATAAAATTAGGTATAGTAAAGGTCAGAACAGATAATCTCCATTTGAACCATTCATTATGGATTTATTTCCATGTGATGAATTATTTTTTTTACACTTTCCCTTTAATTTATTTTGTTTTGTTTTCAGCAAAAAGATCGAAAGCTTAGGCAAGATGACTGCCATGACGCAGGAGGAGATCGTGGCGGCTGTGCGTACTGTCGCCCAAGGTCTGGAAGCACTGCGCAGCGAGCATGCCGGTCTACTGCACAGTATGGCTCCTGATGCTCCTGAAGCCCAGGAACGGCAAAGCCTGGTACACCAAAGTCAGGAGATGATCGAGCTAGGACTGGGTGAGGCACAGGTAAGAAACTATATTTTTATTTTATTGCAGTACAATATCTATGCATTCACAGGTTGTTAGTCGAATAATAATTTTTAAAACATGTTATTTTGGGTTCGCCCGAATTCACTACCTAGGCAGATTTAGCATTTCGGTCAAATAATTAAAAACTTTACTTCATTATCCATTGCCTTATTATACCAATTCATGTATTAAAAACGTTATATCAAAAATAAGTTACCAGACACACTAACACGAGCAAATCAATATGTTGTGTCGAAATAATTAGACCTATATTTTGCTTAACAGTCTATAAGCAGAAAACACGCAGTTTGTAAAGAGTTGTGTAATTTAGCGGAAAAAACTTTTTGAGTGTAACTAGTAGCTTATCGATACATTCTTTAAGATAGGAAACATCAAATATTTAACAATCTATTTCTTTGACCAAGTTTGTATGTTCATTGTATTTATTAGAATTTTTTATTTGAGACATTCTGAATTAAAGTCCACAAATTGAAATTTTTGCTCTTAATTTCTCTCTTATTCTTAATTGCATTGCAAAGGAGGTGAAATATTGGTTTATTTCCAATATTATAAGGATTTGTTAAAGATAAATTACGCTTTACAAGCGTTTTTTTTTTAAATTGTGCTTATGATTCAACAGTTTACCAAAATATTCTTCCGTATAGCCTCTGTCGTAAAATGTTACCTTTTAGCATGCTTTTATTAACATCACTTTTCTGTGTTTTCTGGTTCAAATTAGTGATGCCGCGAGACGAAGAAAAAAGGTCTTCTCGTCTCGCCGAGAATGCCCTAAGACGAGCCGAGTGAGACCATGTCTCGTCTCCTCTCGTGATATACAGATTAGAAAAACTATAAGTTGTTAACAGGGATATAATTCTGTAATAGGAGGGTAATTGTTAATTATTTAAAATCTAAAAACTAAAAGTAAAAATGATTTATGAAGCGTAATTGTTAATTCAAAAAATGTTTAATTATTTTTTTAAAGAATTTTCAGATTTAAATTTGATGGATTCCTCAGTTTTTTATCAATTTTGTTGATCTCTTGCACTTACTGCCCTTGAAAATCAACTTTACCGTCTCTTATGAATGACCCAGCAAACCACTACTTTAGGAACTTTGCCGTTACTGCAGGGAAGCCGCGCATATTGAAATAGTTATTTATACTATAAGGGATGTAAGTAACATTTACAAAAACATTAACATTGGCAAAAAAGTTCGAGACTGGTTAATATACTTACATCCCATATAGTATATTACATTTTTCCCCCTCCCTGTATTGTATGTTTACAAGAAAATGCTGGATATATTTTTGGATTTTCATTATCATTACATTCGATAGCATTCTCATTAAATTATGAAGGCAGCGTGATCCGTTTCCAGAGCAACATAAGCAGTTTTTATTTTATCAACAACGTCAAGTAGCGAAAAGTTTGAAGAAGTCGAATTGTTTGATTCTGTGTGGACAAAATGGATGTTTCAGACATAGAAGAATCAGCGAATATTGTTTGTTTATCTCTACTACCGGAAAAGTCGAAAAAAAGGTATGAAACAGCGTATAAATCCTTTAAGAATTGGTGCCAAAGCAAGACGGCTACTGCAGTCTCAGAAACCTTGTTTTTGGCGTATTTCCACGAAAAAAATGCTATATTGAAGTCCCCATCAAGCTTATGGTGTGAGTATTCGATGTTGAAGTCCACCCTTTTTATAGAGGAAAATATAGATATTTCTAAGAATCCAAAACTTAGAGCATTTTTGTAAAGTAAAAATGATGGTTATAGACCCAAAAAATCGAATGTGTTTAACAAGGAAGATGTGAATAAGTTCATGCTTGAAGTCCTCGATGATATATACTTATTGATGAAGGTCGTAATGGTAATGGGAGTTGCTGGAGCGTGCCGTTCTAATGGACTCTGTGAAATGAAAATAGACAATGTTAAAATAAGTCAAGAAGTCATAATTGTGACCATTCCTGACTCCAAAAATGGAATGTCACATAAGTTTACAGTGACAAAAAGTGACGACAGTCAGGTTTGTCATTTCAAAATAATTCAAAAGAACATTGATACAAGATCCCACATGACGAGTATTAATCCGCGCTTCTTTATGCGATATCAAATTGGAAAGTGCATAAACCAGCCTGTCGGGAAAAATACGTTTTCGTCAATTCCAAGTAAAATTGCGAAATTTCTAAAGTTTAAGAACTTCAAAATGTATACTGGACACTCTTTTATGAAGAACGTCGGCAAGTTTAATAGCAAATACTGGAGTTGATGTATTGGCTAGCAAGCGACATGGTGGATGGAAATCCGCTACTATTGCGGAAAGTTACGTAGCTGAGAGCCTCAATAATAAAAAGGAAGTAGCGAATAAAATTTTATACAATAAGACCCAGCCAGAAGTCTCTTGCAATGCTTCAACAGTGACAGAAACATTGGTTAAAAATGAAGGATCTGTGGAGTCAGAAAATGTAATACACATCGGGAAGAAACGAGGAAACGTGTTTCTAAATTTTGTTAATAATGTGAATAATTGTAATAATTGTACCGTTAGTATTCATTTCAATTAATATCACCGGATTTTTGTAATATGTTGATGACATCAAAAATTAAAACTACTTATAATAAGATTATTATTTCCCTAGGGATGTAAGTTGACTTACATCCTGTGGTTAAGGGCAACCAATACCTTGTTGAGTAATTTTCACTTACGTCTATCAAAGCAGTGTCAAAATAGGTTGCTTACAATACAGGGAGGGGGAAAATTAATTTTTTTTTCGATAATTATAAAAAATTGTTGCAAGGCGATTTCGCGAATGATATTTTTTAAGAAAATTGGATTTGGTAATATTTAGCAAAAAGCATCAACTTTGAATATAACAAATGAAAAATTTTTCCTGCAAATTTTTTTTCGAGTTGTATGCCCCATGACTATTTCACGAGAAAAATAAACAATAAACACCAAAATATTTATTTAATAATTTTTATATTGTTATGGAGGTAAATAAAAAAATACCTAGCTCAACAAAATTTTGTCGCCGAATTCACATATCGTGTTGATTTTGTCAAGGTGAGTCGTTTTACCAGTAGAAAACAGCTCGTCGTCAGAAATTTTTGTATAAAGTACTTTAGTGAAATAGTCTCAAAAATCAATTTTCTGTTTGTAATCACATCTAATAAAAATAAATCAAATACATTCTTATGTAGTGCCCCCTTTTGATGTTGATTTGATTTTCAATCTTCTAGGTATAGAAAAATCATTCCGGTTATATACCTGTTCACTACAATTTTATTGCTCTGAAAAGAACGGTATTTGACATTTTCAAATGTTCCTGTTCGCCGTTCGAATGGAGGCAGTCTCCATTCGTACCGACATAAACACCAGACGTATATAAAAAATTCTAAGCTATAAATTTAAGTATACAGCGAACCTTAAAAAAATGTTTTCTTAAAACTTAAAATAAAAGACCTAACGGAGGTAAAAGATTATTCGCAATCACTCAGTACTTCCTTCATTTTAGATTAAAAGAATCCTTAGAGTTGTGCTTATATAGGGGTAACTTGTGAATTCTCGCAGACAGATCACCCCTAAGATGACCTGCGATGTATATGAAGGTTTTTTGTTTTGATTTTAGTTTCATACTGTTATACCAAAATTCAACTATTACTGTTAACTTAAATTTTTCCCATTTTTTTTAATTTATGGTTTTTTACCAAATGTAAATAAACCTGAATTAATCTGCCCTGCACTTTTCTTAATTGAGGAATCTGCTCAGTTCTTTACAGAAACTACTTTATAATTTAGGCGTTATTTGGTTAATTCAATTTTTTAACAAAAATATTCTATTTTTTTACAGACGGCGATATGCGATATAGAACTAAAAAAAATCAGTTTTTGATTAAGAAGTGGTATTGGAATCCAAAAAATTTTCGAAAAAATTATTTTTGTGTGAATATGTATACAAAATTTGTGCGAACGATAATTTGAGAACGATCTAAACCGATTCTTTTTAAATTTGCACTAAAAATAGACTAGGTTAGTGTCTCCTCGCGGGGATTAGATTTTGACTGTCAGGGGCATAGATCTTTTATTTTTTTAAGGCGTATAAAAACGTAAAAGAATCAATAAGACTACTCGTTGCTTTCCCCGTTCATATTTTTTGTTGTTTGTTGTTCGGGAAACTTGTGCATTAATAGCTTTCTCTATGGTGCGATTTGTGTAGCCATTTTTCTTTAAAGCACTAGATATTACCTTAAGTTCGTTTTGTCTCGTCTGTGTTTCAGTTAGTCGCACGGATCTAGATATTAGAGTATTTGCCACAGCTTGAATTTGTGCTGGGTGATTATGTGATTTTGCATTTAAATATCTGTCTGTATGTGTTGGTTTTCTATACACGGTGTATTCGAAATGTCCGTTATGTAGTTTTGTGACCAAAACATCTAAAAATGGTAGTTTGTTGTTTTCCTCTAACTCTAGAGTAAATTGTATTCTGGGGTGGATTGAATTTACGTGAGTCAGAAATTTTTCGAGCTCTGCATGACCATGTTGCCATATAATAAATATGTCATCCACATAACGAATCCATAATTTGGGTTTTA
>JAUTXW010005079.1:7500-10000 GCA_030620095.1 Kuschelorhynchus macadamiae | reverse complement strand
ATCACTAAAGGTGTATTATTTATTTCTACAGAGAGATTGGCACAGCATAATTGTGGTTCCCCACTAACTACAGTAATAGATGATTTCAAAGGATTTATTTTTAAATTATGATCATTCGAGATGTTAATTAAATTTTTAAGATCTGTATTTATTAGCCTATTTGCCATTTCGAAATCACTTGGTTGAAAAGCGCAATAAAGCTGTATATCGTCAGCATATAAGTGGTACTTACAAAACTGTAGACACCGGTTAAATTGACTTGTGTATATAGTGAATAACAGAGGTCCCAAAATGCTCCCCTGTGGCACGCCCACCATCACCTGTTCAACATTAGAAATCAACTTTCCCACAACCATCTGCTGCTTACGATTATGTAAAAACGATGAAAAAAAATGTATAGTCTTATTGGAAAAGCCGACATAGTGTAATATTGACAAAAGTAAATCATGATTTAAGAGGTCAAAGTTTTGTATAGTCTAGTAGAATTAGAACCCTTAATTTATTGTCATCCCAAGCTCGTAATAAATCATCAACAACATCTGACATAGCTGTCGCGCAATTATGGTCCTTTCGAAAGCCCGATTGTTTGAGTGGAAGAGTATTATGTGTTAACAAATTCACGAGTTTGTATTTCGACAATTTTCTCTAAGATTTTAGAAAAAGGGGGCAGGATACTAATGGAGCGCAAATCTTTGAACTCTCTAGGTTGCCCAACTTTTGCTAATGGACGAACAAGTGCATGTTTCCATGCATCTGGAAAAAAAGATTTTTTTATGCATTCGTTTAAAATGTGGGTAAGAAATGGAATAATAAAAGGACAACAGAGTTGGATTAAAAGAATATTAACATTGTCTGATCCCGAAGCATAAGTTTTTATAGATGAAACTATTTTGAGTATCTGAGTTTGCTTTACTTCATTAAGTTCGAATTTAGCTTGACAATTAGTTTTAATATTATTCTTATACAAATTTAGGAGATCCGGCTTTGGAGCATGGGAATTTTTTGCTGCTGTAATAAAACAATTGTTTAATTTCGACAATTCGACAAATGTACTGGGATGGTAATATTTTTATTTTTCATAACGTTTAATTTCTAAGTTCAGCCCATTTTTCTTTATTGCTACAATTGTTAAATGTATTCCTTAATTATGCCTTTTTTTTCACTACGAACTGCAAATGTTGTATAGTTTCTTAATTGTTTATAGTACGAATAGTCATTAGGATGTTTAAATTTTTTTAAGGCATTATTACGCAATTTTTGTAAAAGTTTAATATTATCAGTAATCCAAGGTGAATATTTATAATTTTTATTTCTTTTGAAAGTTTTGACTGGAGCGTGAATATCAAATAACGATATTAAGCTGCTACTCAAGAATTCGATTTTTTGGTCAATATCATGAATTTCATACATACCGTGCCAGGGCTAGGACTCCAACTCACTCTGAAATTGAACAACATTAATTCTATAGTACAATATTATTTTGACTTTAAATATCTTGCTTTACATTTTTTTGTGGTGTTAAGTAATATAACTTTTTGAAAATGAATGAACTCTTGATCGATATATTCACCTATATTGCTAAGTAGAGTGGAGTTTTAAAATTACATCTTGTTTTAGAAAAGGTTTGAAAATTAAAGTCGCTAAGGATTAATTTCCAATGTAAATTTTACAACTGTAATTGTATTTCTTATATTGCTGTTTAAAAGTACATATATGTAAGTGTGGCTTTTCTGTTAATGTTGACACTTTTATGTACTATTGATACGACCATTGTCTAAATTCAGGTAATAATATTAGGGAAAACACTTGCAATCCAAGTTTAAGTATATTCTAATTTTAGAATATATTTTGAGCCCTCTTCGTGTTAGATTTACTTCAAATAATTCTTGCATGCACGGGCCATCGATTTCAAGTGGTTTAAATATGGTTTAAAATAGAATACTCTTGTAGATATTTATTATATATTATACGAGGTATGGTATTTCGTAGGGCCAATTTTATTAGTGTTAAACATGAAATGGTTTCTAAACAAAATATTTTACCCTTTAGGAACTGCAGATATATTGAATCAATAGCCATGTAATTTTCCTTTTTAATAAATCAGGTCAAAATGTTTAGTTAAGACACATTAAAATGTATTTTATGCGTAGAATAGTTAAACATTAACAAATGTGTGAGTGTGGTGACTCCTGTGATTTAAATCAAATTATTAGGATTTAGGTCGGATGAATTTTCCCTTATTACCTTAAAATTGGTCATTTCAATTTTCGTTAAACCCGTATAATTATGCGAATAAACAAAAAGAAGCGTTCTTTCATTTTTAGGTACTTATGCCATAACGTATAGTAATTTTTTTAAAGCTGAGAATCGAAAACATAACGGGTCATCAAAATTCACATATTAACTGTAGATTGAAATATCAATGATTCAGATAACAATTTCTGAGTAGCTTCAAATGGTAAAATAATATACACCTGTATCACCCTGTATTGTACATGTG
>JAUTXW010005079.1:0-2500 GCA_030620095.1 Kuschelorhynchus macadamiae | reverse complement strand
ACTCCTTGCCTTTTCTATGTAAAAAGTGGTAATATAATTGGCATGAGTAGTAAATGTAAGATTTTTGTCTAAAATTACATACATACATTTTATTGTAACTTTTAAACGTTTTGAAGTTTTCAGTGATAGATAGGATCTTTCATAGTTATTATTGACAATTTTAATTTTTGGTAGTATATAGAACCTATTTAAATAATATAATTTATTAATTAAGAAAAAATCTAATCTGACAGGTCAGGCGTGTGTCAAAATAGTTGTAGTGTAGTGTACTTTTAAACGATTAAAGATGATATTCGATAAAAAAATATTAGAAAGTTGTCATAGTTGATTTTTAGTTCAACTTTTGAACGGTCTAAAAAATCTATCTAAATAGGAAAGCACAATTGCAATTACTTAAAAACCTTTTATATACATAAGTACCTTGGTAATAGTTGATTCTTATCTTTTCGGTTTGTGATTTTAACTTATAACTTATAAGGTAGAAAGTAATAGTTTAAATTTTATCAGATAACAGTTCATTGTTTTACTTTTTATATACACATGTTCCATATAATCAGTTCTCTTCAATAGGTGACGGGTCTGAAAAATTCTTCGATTTCTTGTGGATAATGAAGCGCATATCCTGCCTTTGATATCGGCCGGGTCGAGACACGGCTCAGCGATTTTTATACGAACAGCTCCTAGAATATAAAAATATCCTTTTTCATGCCTGCGGAAAGGCAGACCGCTCAATAAAGAAATGCCTACTTGAATATCAATTTTCTGACGAGGCTCTATCAGTAAAATCAACGGTGATAACATAAACGTGTATTTGTCTTCTAAGACAAAGTCTTCATTAATTTAATTTCTTTTGAATTTTAGTTTTTTTATTATTGGGTATTCGAAAATGTTTGGAGATTGCATAATGCGTATGTCCACATAACCCAAGAAGAAATTACCAGTACACTTCCGATCATCTTTATGAATACCAGATGTTAAGAGCGTAAAAGTTTATAAGTAGTAATGCCAACGGTTCCACGATTTCAAAATTATTTCGTTTTAAGGGGAACTGCACGCAGTATTATGGATCATTTGCAAGCCTTCCGCCGCTGCAATATTATGTTAAAACTATAAGAGATGTATTAGTTTCAATGTGATTTTAATAGGGAAATATATATAGTTGGGCGCTAAAGGCGAATTTTTTTGAAAAAATCAAATCTAGAATTATAAAATAGAAGTAGATTTGTCCATTTTCGGCCATTTTTTGACCACTTTTTGACGCAAATGCCGTCGCATATAATTTTTTTTTCCACAAAATGGCTCTTTACCGCCTTGCATTGATCCTTTGTCTACGTAACTGTCAAATTAGAAATGGTAAATCGTACTCATGTCTTTGTATTTCTGCAGCGCGTGAACCCTTTTGAACCCATTTTTAAACGAAATGTAATTTAAATTGCCTATACATAACACATTTTTTTGAGGTCGGACGTGCAGGAGGTTTTCTCTAATACGTAGGTAACTTTTCATCTTACTTTGAACTTGACTAGACCTTGTCGCTGGTTTTTCATTTTTTGCGTGCAGTTCTCCCTTAAAAACAAGGCTACAATGATGATTAGTGAAGATTCTTGGTAGTTTTTATGCGCCAAGTCGTATCGTGAATAAAAAAAATCCATACTAAATCAGGGGCATCCCAGATGGGAGGGGGAGAGAAAAAAAGTTGCTATAACTTTTTTCTAATTTCAATCTACAATTCCAAATTATAGAAATGTAGGGTTTTCTAGAAAAGAAAGGTACTCTTAATTTAATTATTTAGGATACACCATTTTCGAGAAAAATTGATTTGAAAATTGTCTTACATTAAAAATTAAACATATTTCAGGTTCAGTAAATAATTAAATTATTTCGTTTCTACTTCCAACTGAAAATTGCCTGCTTAATGTGGTTTAATGCTATGTAAGACAATTTTCGGGGGTAAAATCCCTAGTTTTTTCCTATTTTTCCGGAAAAATTTGGAAAACGAATTTCTAAGTAATTTGTTTAACAAATATCATGAGCGTTAGGGATTTTAAAAATCCGAATCGAAGACAAGGATTTTTCCACTTGCGCGAATGCTATTTGTTAGTCAAAGTTAGAATTTTTCCATAGGAAAAATTAGATGCACGAGGGATATTTGATAAGATTATTTCCTTTGTTCAATAAACAATATTTAATATAACAATATGTTTATTTAAAACAACATTAAGAACAATCTTACTGAACTAAACAACATAATATAATTACTTCGTACTCCTTTTAACTTAATGTGCCAAACTTAAATGATATGTTTCCGATTTTGCTTAGTTGTTCATGCCACAAATACAGATTTAATCTTTAGTTGCCAATCTTGATTTTCCCACTACAATATAAAATATCAGTTGCCATCCTTCGTTCATTATTTTAAGGTTCTTTCGTTTCTTCGGGAGCATACAGAGGAGGTCAAAATAACCCTAGTTTCTCATAAAAAAATTCATAAGTGTACTTT
>JAUTXW010005076.1:0-95575 GCA_030620095.1 Kuschelorhynchus macadamiae | reverse complement strand
ATATCAATGCTAAACAAGAATGATCTTCTAACAAGCCTAGATGATTTGTCCAAAAATGAATGTTTATAACTGATGGAATCACTTTCCAAGTTATTAAAAATCTCTTCTCTTTCTTCAATTTGAGCGGCGATCTCCACATTATTTTCTTCAATTTGGACAGCGTTTCCAATCATATTTTCTGCCATCGTTAGGAACTTTAGATTTAGATAGATTTATTTGATAAAAAATTTGGTTATACGTTATAAATAATAGCGACAACTGATAGCTGGCTACTTGACTAGTCTGAGATTTTCATTAATTCGATGATCTATTAACTAAAATTTTCATTACAAAAAATGCTGCATATGTTTGATAAATGTTTTTTTTTTAATGATAAGCACATGTTTGTTAACTTGAACTTGAACTTGTTTTGCTGATTTTGCTTATCTAGTTGTTGTTGTTGTTATTCAAAATATATGATGTGTTGGAACTAGCGTGAAATCTTTAATTACAAAATATTAATAGATTTTTTTTGTATATTCATATATAAGCAATTAAACTGAACATGCAAAATCACCAGTCTTCGTTTGTTCTTCTTCATTACTACTACTACAAGACGTAGCAACAGCAGTAACAACTATAAGAAATGGCATCCACTCCAACCACCAGATAGTGTATACCGAGGACAAAATTAATTTTCCTCTAAAATATGCGTCCGTTGTTATAAAACAACTTTTCCAGTAAGTTATATTTTTTTTTTTGGTTTTTGTTAATAGATATACAGTGTTAGATTATAAGTTACATATTGAATCATAATGTGCTCGCGTGTAGCAAGTGCTTTGTCTGGCTACGTGCAAACTGTATGGTTTGATCGGCTTGACGGAGTGACCAGTTCACTGCCCGATTGTTATCCGCTAGGGAAAAGTGTGTGTGTGTGTGTGAATAGATATAAGTTACATATTGAATCATAATGTGCTCGCGTGTAGCAAGTGCTTTGTCTGGCTACGTGCGAACTGTATGGTTTGATCGGCTTGACGGAGTGACCAGTTCACTGCCCGATTGTTATCCGCTAGGGAAAAGTGTGTGTGTGTGTGTGTGTGTGTGTGTGTGTGTGTTTTGCAGTGGGTTGATGTAATTCTACTGTTGTGTATAAATTTGTAGGTATGGTGTAAAAGAAATACTGGAAAAAGGTGATAAAATTTTTATATCACTAACATACAGTCCTAAGGCTATAACCTTAAAAAGGAAGTTTGGAAATTTACCGGTTCGTTATATGAGAACAAAAATTGAAAACAATGAAGATTTCAAGATTTTAGAAAAGGTTGTTAAAAGGTATAAATTTAATTTGTTGGATGATAATACAGAAGAACAACAAAAACAACAAACACATAAAATGCTGGAATCGGATGGAAAAAGAATGCTATTTGAAGACATCTTTAGTGATTTGGAGGAGGAGGAGGAGGAGAAGCAGCAGAAGAATTTGACCCAAGCGGGACCAAGCCAAGCGGGATCAAGCTATGTAATATAAATAAAAATAAATATTTTATTACTATTATTAATATCAATTTATTTTACTAATTTTAGAAAGATTTAACATTGGTAGAGTGTTACGATTATTTCAGCTCTAAAAAGTTCTGGACTTCTAAACCTTTAATTGAAACTATTCGATATTCACACAATCTGGGAGATGAATTAAAAATTATAACGTTATTTCTAAAATCTGTACCGTTAAGATCTTTCGTAGCAGGAGGCTTTCCTAGTTTTTTGGTAGGACGGACTGACAGATTTTCCGACATAGACATTTATATCGAACTCAATCCTTTGAAAGAAGAGGTATGTTTATTAGCGTTAAATATTTTTATTGAGAAACTCATAGAAAATGATTATAGAGATATAATATATACTAATACAAGAAGAGAAGTAAATTACAAACCTTTCAAATTTTTTGATATTCGAAATATTACTTTAAAAACAAAAAAGAAAAATATGCTTATACAGTGTATATTTTTAAAAGCTAACTATATATATTTAACTTACGAAGAATTAATTGTAAAGAAAATAATGGAATTTGATTTCGATATATGTAAAACAGCATTACTTTTAATCAACAATACATTACATGTCATAAAAATGAATCAAATGAAAAGTATTGAAGATTGTGTAGCAAGAGTATCGCGTCGTGTTGAATATATATCAAGGCGTACTGAACATGAATTAAATGCAGATTCTTTATCTATGCTATGTCTTAGAAAAATAACAAGTGTTAAAAATAATGTACATGTATGTAATAATAAATAGTTACAATCACATATTTCGTAATTCTTCCTTATTTTTACGGTAACGAAATTCCAGAAAGTCAAAGAAGGTTTCCTTATAATTTTCTGTTGAATGCATAGCTTTAGCAACACATATGTAGGCGTGTTCTTCGGCAATACAAATAGAAAACATTCCATCATCTGCTTCTTCCCGTGCCGCGTGTTTATAAATATTCCGTCGATTTTTCATTTTTTCCTCACTTGGTAATTTGTATGTGAAATTTTTAAACACAATTTCTAATAAAGTTCTTGTTTCTTCAATGGAAGACGTCACAGGTATGAATTTTATGCCACTATTCACCCATCCTCGATTTATATATAAACATAAAATAAACTTATTTACACCAGGTGGAATTAACGCTCTTGCTTTTTCAATACACAGTGTAGTCGGTCCATACGTCAGCAACCATTTTTCATCGTTGTTAGTTTTTCTTTTAGAATTTTGTTTAAAACTAGAGTTGGCTGAAATAGACTCCATAAATAGAACTTGTAATACCACTCAGTCCACGAACGAAATGTGAACTAATTTTTTTTTTTTTTTACTTTGAATGAGCTGCAGGTATTTATATTAAATTTAATCACTCCCACTTTCAGCATTTTAACTATTTGAGAAAAAAAAAACAAAATGGTTTATTTAATATACAGTTTTATTTACAAAATTGTTTACAAGGTTTTACTGTGTAGCAAATTCCAGTAGTAGTATATAAAAAATACATTTTCTAACGCACAATTTAAGTCGTTATTTACATGTTTATTACAGTGATTAGATTTAAACATTTTCTTTAAATTTTCCAAAGAAGGACAGTTGTTTTCCTCTAAATCAATTACATGGTAATTCTCTTCCAACAGCTTGATTAACCACTCTTTCTTTTGACCTCCCTTTACGGCGATTATGACATTTGCTCCATCAACAGTGTCAACACCATAAGATGTATTGATAAAATTCTTGATAAAATCTGTCAAGTTTTCATAGTTTATAATAATACTTCCAACACCACCACCACCACCACCACCACAACGATCACTAAACCATTCCAAACCATGTATATTTCGAGTTAACCAATTCATGTGGTTTTCAATCTTGTACTTAAATAGATTTAGATCAAATTGAAATTTAACCATTGCGTGCTTGTAGTTACCACTTGAAGTATCCAGAATTGCAATTTCTTTACAAAAAAAACTAGTGTTTCCATATTGAAATCCTTGAACGTCCAAAACGTACATTTTTTTTTTTGTTTTTTCTACTAAAGAACTTTTACTGTGCTAGTTAGAGGATTATATTTAACTAGTCTATCGTGTAGAATAAGACAATAGGCTGTAGTCTTGACAGACACTGCTTTACTTGTTTCAAACTCTATGCGAACATCTACGGCCCCTCCTTTCAGCACGTCTTCACCTTGTCGAGAACAATCGACGACTACCAGTGGAGCTTTACCTTTAAAACTTGCAGGTTCATAACATGGATCGCTGTGACGTTTGTAATAATACAATCTTTGGAACTGTGCATACATATCGTAAAGAATGGCAAATTTGTTGGTGTCATAGTCCACGTTTAAGTTATCGTATGGAAATACTTCTGAATTTAGGTAAACCTTTAGGTTTGTTAAACCACAGTGGTTAAAATGACTGCTGTTTTTAGCAATTTTTCCTTTCACATCGGTTTGAAACCCTATTATTATGAAACGAGGTTTCTCCAGCTGATTTGATGATTTGACTGCCCAACTGTGATTTTTACTCTGTTGCAGCTGAGGGTATTCATGTAATTCCCAGCTTCTAAAAGCAATATTCAAATCTCTGTTACTTTCAAATTGTCTTAACAGACGTAACTTCTGGCTATCACTCACGGTGACGTGTGGTATTTTCCACAACACCTTACTAAGTGCAATTTTATAAGTTTCCTTTCTATCGGCCAACTGACATATTGCATTCAAATCATTGTTGCTTCTAATAAGCACTAATTCTTGTCGAATATTCATGATAATTTTATTAAAGTCTTCTGCATAGCCCATTATAAGTTTTAAGGGAATGCATACACTAAAGTTTCCTTTGTCATCTAATAGACTTGGATGGTTTTCAGTGTTCCATCCTGCATTTTGTAAATTAGAACTTTCACTTCGCGTAAGCGATACATAACCTTTAATAGTTGAGGTTATTCCAGGATTCCTTACTCGATCTATGCATACTCCTCCCAATTCGTAACGGATCTCTTCGAAAAGGTACATAAGACCATTGTTGGTAAACTTTATGTTGTCACTAAATGTACCATCCTCTTTTGTCAGTTTGCCTTCAATGTATAGAAAGCTTTGACTAGGTAAGGTATAGAGATCTTGGGTTTGAATAGGTATCCTAATTTCATCGTTGTTGTTCAAAGTCGTAGCAGAGTACGGTTGATGTGTATGATATTGGTAACTAACTATTGAATCATCACTTATTACGTTGTCTCCTACTTTTAGAATATTGGAACTCATTACTTTGACTATAGGCACAATTCCAGTTGAATATTAAAAAAAAGTGTCGAAGATTTGCACTAAGAAGTAACTTAAAACTACACCAATATCTCCTTATTTTTCCTATTATTATTATTATTTAGTTTGAATCCTAAGGAAATTAAAAAAGCTCTATTTTCAGATGTTAACTGATGTTCACGTAGTCTTGGACTATTGATTATTCCAGTGGACGACTTGTTTTTATGGTACTTAATGGGTAACCCTAATGCATTATCTTCATAAAGAAAAACCATGCTCTTATACCTGCTTTAGATGTAGTCTTACTGTTATCAGTTCTTTTCGGAAATTGACCAATTTTCCGTCCTGATCGGTTATTTTAAGCAATATTTCATCCACATAGCGCGTGTTTATTGGTAAATATATAACGTTTGAGGGTTTTTCAACAATCTTAAAACCGGGCGTCACCTCGGGATAAAACATGTAAACTATGTGAACCAGATTACCGTTATTGTAGGCATTTGTAACTAAATTACACTCTACAGCAATGGAGTTGACCTTAAATATATCTACTGGGTTTTCGGATATATGCAATTTGTCTGCTTCCAATACTTTATTTTTGAACCCCAACAAACTTCCAATTGAGTTGTCTTTTGAAAAGTCTATTGACCTATTGCATTTTATTTCACACTGTAGTGTATTATGGTTTGCTTGCAATCGCAGTACAATTGGATCACCTTCTTTTTCCAAATTTAACGCCCTAAACAAGTAGTTCTGGATATCCTGTATTTCATAAGAGCCTTCAGGTAGTTCTATTTTTTTATTTTTACCATAGTGAAATACATTGTTTGATTTATCCACATTTGGAATTGAATTGTAACTTTCGAAATTTATTAAACCTAAAACGTACTCGTCACTTTCACTCAATATAATTGGTGGGTAAATCTTTGCAGAAATTGTTGATTCTTTCCCCGATAAGGTAAATGTATATGACATTATAACTAAAAGAGAGAGAAACGATCACTACAAATCTATTAAAATAAATGAAACAAACCAGATAATGTTAATCTATTTATTCATTGTTCCATATGAGATAAAATATTCAAACATAAATGGCCACAGTTGTAAGAATTGTAGGACTGAAACTGAGAATGATTATAAAATATATTACAAGTACCATTAGAATTAAAATATCTTAAAAGCTCTACGGGTGGGTGTAAATTACCAAAACTGTCAAAGTAAATAATATTTTTTCCATATTTTCGATATGCAGTCCAATGAGTGCCAGGTCCGTAGGAGTTGTCCAAATTAACTATAGCCGATTCATTTCTATAAATTTTTTTGGGGTGTTTATCTATCATAAAAGTTCCACGAAAATAGGGTATTTTCAATTTTTTTTTGCATAGAAATCAAGTTCCAAGTTGTTTAGGGCGTGTGCTGGTAATGTTAGCTTATTTGACGTTTTGGACCTAAGTTGGGAAAAAAAAGTCCATATCCAGTTTTAAAGGGTTTCAAGTAGAGTCCCTTGCCAAGTGCAACTGCTTCCATAGTTCTATTGTGTCGTTTATTTTCTTCCAATTGACGTTTCGCTGCTTGTGCATCATTGATAGTTTTTGCTATGGCTGAAGCTCCACCGCTTAATGCTCCCAAGGCACTCAAACCGGCAAAAATCGGTATTAGTGGTAACACACCTCCTGTCTTGGGAATTCTAATTATTCTCGAGGATGGTGGTTTGATCCTTCGTTTTTTTCACCCTTAACTGTTTGAACTGCAATCTTTAAAGCGTCATCGATAGTACGAGGTTGATTTTTTAAAACATTATTTTTAATTTTTTTAGTTAACTGTGGAAAGTTTATACGTTTCTTTCCTTGTCTTCTGCTTCTCTGCATCTTTTTGTGTTGTATTTTTTGTTGTTGTTGTCTTTTCATCACTTTGGAGGATCTATTCTTTCGGTTACGTTGTTTATTCTTTGAGGACATTGTTACTTTAATAGTGCTCGGTATTAACTAATTTGAAAACTAAAAAATCTTAAATATTTATACGGTATCTAGCTTTTAAATCTTTTCTTCGGTTCAAAAACAATATTGTTGTTGTTGTTGTTGTTGTCCTCAGAATCACTTCGTTTACGTTTTTTCAATTTTTGTGAAATTAAATCGTTGTCGTTGATTTCTAACTTCGGTTTTTTTGTATTGTTATCATAGTCAATATCAGACGAAATATCTGCTTTACGCTTGTTAAACGTTTGGATATCCATTTTCATTTCATTTTCGAAAAGTTTTTTTTCTTTATTGCTGCTGCTGGGTCGGCTATTTTTAACAGTTTTTATGTTACGATTTAACATTTTTTCTTTCATTTTCTTTTCATGATAATTGTCAATGTGTTCACTATCACTTGATTCCTCTTCAAAATTTTTAACGATTTTCTTTTTATTTTTTGTGGGACTAAGGGGAGAATTCTTTCTAACTCGCTGCTGCTGCTGCTTTTGTGGAGCTTTACTCTTGTAAGAATTCACTTCTTCAAGCAAGGCTTCAATCTTTTTTAAATAATTTTCCATACTTTTTGCACTTTGTGCCATGACAGTTGAACCTTTACGTAGAACGTTACAAGTTTGTTTCACACACTGATTATTTTTAGAACTCTCTTTCCTTTTTATACCCATACCTAGTTTTAGTTTAGCTTGCATGGCTGTTGATACACCTAATGCAGCTAGTTTTTCGCTCCAACCAGCCTCTGATGATGAACTGATTCTGCTCAAAGCACTTTTAAGAAGAATCTTATCAGCCTGATGACGATTACTTAAATCCTTGTTATTTGAATAGGCAATATCATGTTGCTTACATGCTGCATCCAAGGGATTAATTCCTTTATCACCACGTGCTAAACGTTTCTGCAGCTTGGTACCCGGTCCACAGAACTGGTAGCCAGGTATGTGCATCTCGAATGGTAGTTTATTTATTACAGTATTTAGCAGACCATTTCCGGTTTTTTTTGTTTCACTTTGATTTGTATAATATCTCATGATTGTAAGACGTAACAAAACATACTAACTATAAATTGTTATGTTGTCGTCTATTATTGTTATTCATATTTTATTCTTTTTCATGTCAAGATTTGTTTTTTAACGCTATGAAGAAAGTTGTGAAACAAAAAACAACTTTAAACATTCAAAATCACGACGAAGTTAAAAGAGGAAGTATCAAACACAGTAAATTGCTACCGTCTACAATAAGGGCAGTTATCACAGGTCCTTCAAACTGTGGAAAGACCAATGTTATGATTAGTCTGCTGGAACATCCAAATGGATTGAAATTCGAAAACGTCTATCTCTACTCAAAATCTCTTTATCAACCAAAGTATGTGTATCTGGAAAAGCTGTTGACACCAATCAAAGGTATCGGTTACTATACCTTTAACAATGGTGACACTATCCTCGATCCCTCTGACAGTAAATCTAACTCTGTAATCATTTTTGACGATGTGGCATGTGACAAACAGGATGTTATGAGGGAATATTTCAGTATGGGACGTCATAATAACATTGACTGTTTCTATCTGTGTCAAACCTATGCTAAAATACCAAAACACCTAATAAGAGACAATGCCAATGTTTTAATATTATTCAAACAAGACGATTTAAACCTACGTCATGTTTACACAGATCACGTGGGTACTGATATGTCATTTGAAGATTTTAAGTCAATTTGCGGCTTCTGCTGGGGAAAACCTTATGGGTTCTTATCAATTTTCAAAGACAATAAAATGAATGATGGACGTTATCGATATTGTTTGGATAACTATATATATCTCTAACATAATGACATTTTATTAGTTTACTTGAAAATCTACTTAAATTGAGTTGTGGCTATGGTTGGGCTCGATAGAAACAAGAAACAAACTGCGAGAAAAGTTGTGAAAAAACAACTTATAACCAAAAGAAATGAAATTAAAAACAAACTAAAACTTCTTAAGCACGGTCAAATGACACATGAAAATCTTTTCAAACCCATAACCAAGCATTTGCAGAATATTGAAAATAAATTAATTCCTAGAGAAACTGTGACTTTAAGCAATGCAAGTTCAATACCTGTTCACAACGAAGAAGGTAGAAATCGTTTAAAACAAGAACAAATTGAATATAATGTATCTGACTCTGACGATTATGACACACAATCCACAGTGTCGGAACCGGCGGTATCACTACCCAAACTAATACAGTCCACACCAGAAGCAAAATATGATTATACACCAAAGGTACTAACAGCCACTGCACCGCGTCCAAAGCGAAGATTATCCTTTTCAGCGATCGGTCAGCCGAAAAATAAATTAAAACAAAAAATGATTCAAGATGTGGAAACGGAAATGCAAGAAGACGAAGCTCGGAAACAAAAAGAGTTTGAGGAACAACTAGATAAAACGATTAAAGACAAATCACTTAGCGACTATTATGAACAATATCACCCACTTCCTTTAACGTATATTAAAAAGTTTATTAAAGACCCAAACAGTGAGAATTCAGATGGAAAATTTAGAGTTCAGTTTGATCCAGACATTGAACGATTTTCCATTGGAAACAAGAGGATTGATTTTGACGGACCTGATCTTTTAGTAGCTGGGAAAAAATATAAAGGTACTAAAGGGCTTTACGGTTTACTTTTCAATCAGAATATTCCTAAAATCTATACTAAAGACGACGCTCAAAATTACGCAAATATATTATTCAATACTAAAGCTGTTGAAAAATATTTTGATTCAACTATGGTGTCTACAAATAAAAATAAGAAATTTACAAGAATTATTGAGCCAATTATGATGCAACAAGAGACAGATAGTGATAGTGGTAGGGAAGAAAATGTTAAACAAGGAGAAGGAATGCTTATGACAGTAACAAACCGACCAGTTGATTATGTTCATTGGGACGACCCTAATGAACTTGTGGATAGACTAAGATTGTTACTTGCATCTCAAGCTGCAGGTAATTCGAGTCACAACAACGAAATCGTTTCAATCATCGAGGAATTACGAGAAGCTCAAATTATAGAATAATTTCGAAAATGTCTAAATACGTTACAGATGTAAAACGTCATATTGTTGAAGAAATACATAAGCCAGCCAGAATTAATTTTCAACGACGAAAATTTATAATTAAGTCCCTTTTGGATCTTATGCAAGCAGATTTAGTCGACATGAGGGAATATGAAAAGGAAAATAAAGGTTATAAATACATCTTAGTAGTCATTAATTGTTTCTCCAAATATGTACTAAAAGGAATGATGTGGAAGGAATTTAGCATTCAAGGGTCCTACAAATGGTTTGACTTGATTAAAAATATTACAAATGTTTATAACAACAGAAAACATAGGACCACAGGTTTCAAACCTTCAGAAATAACAAAAAAGCATGAAAAACTTTTGTTGGAGACTGCCTATAGCAAAATAAAAATTGCTCCCAAACCAAAATACAATGTAGGCGACCATGTTCGCATTTCTAAATTTAGAGGAGTGTTTGATAAGCAATATAGGCCGAATTGGTCTACTGAAATATTTATAATCAAGAAAGTTCAACTTACAAATCCAGTGACATACCTACTTCAAGATGCAGAGAAACAAGACATCAAGGGAGGATTCTATGAACTTCAATTGCAAAAAGTTAAATATCCAGACATTTATTTAGTGGAAAAAGTGTTAAAACGTAAAAATAATAAAGTATTTGTAAAATGGTTAGGTTTCAGTGATAAGCATAATAGTTGGATAGATAAAAATAATGTAGAGTGACTTAATAAAATAATTTTGTTTCATGTACGTTTTATTTATTATATATTATTTACATGTTTTCTACAAATAATTTATTTATCTTCAAACAGAAAAACAATATTTATAATTATATAACAACTTGGCGTTTGATAATGCACAGTGCCAAGTAGTGCCATATGGATCCTTGTGAAAGTGACATTCGGGAACTTTCTTAAACTTGCTTAGCTTCGGTTCACTCTCCAGAGGTATTTTAAAAATTTTTTCTGCACTTATAAATTTTCTTAGAAAATTCACCTTTTCATCTCCTCCATCATATATTTTTGGGGCATGATATCTTTTCATCACATGTTCTAAGACATTTGCTATTTCGTTCAAGTCTACTAAACCAGACTCCCATATTAGACCATGATATGAGTTTTCGAGATAAGATATCGTTTTTAAATCATGACCTTTTAACATGCTTTTGCTATATGGTGGTTTGAAAAGAAAATTTGAACAACGTGTTCCATCATACACAGCTAGTTCTTTTGGAATAAATCCAGAGGTACAATTAAATCCCTGGATATCAAGACACAAAATTGAATTTTCTCCTGCCATAGTTCGAGTTACGAGACACTATTGACGCCTAGTTCAATCTACTTTCTTTTATAAATAAAACTCTACCACTTTTTTTTAATTATTGTTCTATTGGTGAGTAAAAATCACGTGAATTTACATCACACCCACTAAGTAAAACTAAAAACAAATAAAATAAACCATAGTAGTTTTTTTACATTTTAATTTCAATATTTTTGTACTGTTCTATTTTGACATTAAAATCATAGACCTAATACTATTTACACCAAATACATAATTCACTAAACAAGTATCACAAAATTTTAATAACTTTACTCTATGTTTTAAGTGTTTATTAATATTTTTTTCAATTAAACAATTACATATTTGACATAAAAATTGTATTCTTTCAAAATCCATTTTGTGTAACGTACAGGGTCTTATTATAATAAATATATAATTTGACATGTACTGTAAACAGTAGAATTTACACTAAAAATGTCTCCTAATTCTGTCTGACCAGTGCTGTAAACAGTGGAATTTGCACTAAAAATGTCTTTTAGTTCTACAGGCTTACAATCAAGATAAATATTTTTATTTCGAAAATATCTGGCAGTATACCAGTTACAATATATATCTGCAGGTTCATTAATATTCACAGGAACATATGTTAAGTTTGATACACTGTCTTTTAAGTGAGGTACTAGACCTATTTGCTGATTAGCCAAATTAAATATTTTATCGTTTGGCTTTACATTTTCATCAGGTTTTATTAAATCATAATGTATGTGAAACCATACATTATAACCAGTGTCTTGAAATGTTCTTAAACCAACATTTCTCAAAATATAATATCGTCTATTATTAATTAAAACAAAATTATAACTGCGCTCTTCTGGATAATATTTCTTTGTCGTCGTCGTCGCCGTCGTTGGTTGACTATTAGTTAGGACACAATAATTGAAAAGAATACCATAGAAAAGTAAAACAAATTTACTCATTATTTTGCAGCCTTCTCCTTCTTTCGTACTCTTCTTTTAAATAATACAAAACGGTATATCTATTAATACTCTTTTGTCCGTTAACCTCTTTGTGAATTTTTTCACAGCGGCAAAATGCACAGATGTTTGGAGATATTGAGTTCCCTTTACACTCTTGACACGTTCTGTTGACTGGAACAGGCATATATTACCACCAGTCTGGTTCGTGATCGACTGCTATTAAATCCTCTGTATTTTACATATATATATATTAATTACTTTAAGTGCTATACGTTTTTTATCATCTGGTATAAGCTATTATTCGAAACAAATATTATTTATTATAACAACATTATTATTGATCATCTCAATACTACACAAGGATCTCCTTATCTACATCCTCGACCTTTTCTTATCTGCGAACCTGACCTCTAGTCTTACGTCCAACATTAACAGAAAAACAATTCTCGGTACTCGACCTTTTCTTATCTGCGAACCTGACCTCTAGTCTTACGTCGAACATATTTATTTTAATTAACAGAAAAACAATTCTCGGTACTACGGAATTCGGCGAGGCGAGGCTCGGCTCATGAAATTATACCAGAAGTGCGGCGTGAAGCCCTACAAACATTCTATTTTTTTTTTTTTTTTTTTACCACATGTGTTGTACTGTATAACTGCGTATTATTACTATTATTGCTCGTTTAAAAGATAAACAAGATCATCTAAATTGTTTACTTATTACGACGTACTGCATGGCGGTAGTAGTAGTCTAGAAGTTCAAAATTTGACAAAAAACAAATCTCGGTGTCGACGGTTCGAATCCAGGCGGGCGCGCGTGGGCTTTTTTTTTTCTTCTAAGAAACAAATTAGTAATAATTATAGCGGTGCATGTGTGTGTGTGAGTGCCAAAAAGACACTTCACATATAAGTCTTTTTTGCTTCTACCTATTTACATCCTTATAAAAACACCACCATCCCCCCATAAAATAAAACTACCCGACGGGTCTCAACGCCTTTTTGAACACCTACACTAATAAGGCCCTTCTGGTCAACAGCCTCTGGTCATTGTCGACCACTTCTTCTTCGGCCATTTTCAGGCATTTTTCAGGATTGTGTCACTTTTTAACACGTACTTTTTGAACACCTACACTAATAAGGGCCTTCTGGTCAACAGCCTCTGATCATTGTCGACCACTTCTTCGGCATTTTTCAGGCATTTTTCAGGATTGTGTCACTTCGTCGCCGAAGAAGTTGGACACACCCAATCTTTGGACAGACAGGCCATCCTCGGTCACAGTACCCCGCCTTCTATACTACTCTAACATATTGGGTAAAAACAATGACGCTAACAAGAATAAGTGCAGAAAAACTACGAAAGGCATAACGAGCAATGGAGAGAGCCATGTTAGGATAAGTCTGAGTGACAGAAGGAGAAACACCGAAATAAGAGAAAGAACCAAAGTGATAGATGTCATGGAGAGAATAGCAATATTGAAAGTCTATAGATATAGGGACAAACAGATACATCCAATAGCGCCTGCGATTAACTACCGCGGGCAGACCCCAGAAAACCTAGCTGGAAGATGCGAAGTCAATAGGAAAATACATGAATTTACTTTTAGACCAGAAGTAGTTGGATGGTACAAGTTTACTGTGCATGGCTGAATGCTATTCGAGGCTTCTTTACCAATATACCAACGTCACTGCGTGCTTAAATAAATGTCTTTTACACCCTTATATCCATTTTCACATGTTTACGATTAAGCAAGTTCTGATTTTCCTGAAACGATTACTGGCTTATGTCAAAAATACCTGTTACCTAACTACATAGTGGTTCCCAAACGGTAGTTTGTGGACCCCTTGGGATATGTCATCATTTTTCCTAGGGTCCGCAAACAAAAGTGCTTTATAATTTGTTTTTACAATTTAAATATTTTTTGCTTAAACTTTCAACTTGGCAAGGGTTCTTGCATAATAATAAACAAATAATCAACGCAAGTGTTATTTTACGGACATTATTAGTTGGATAGTGTTTGGATAAGGGATCATTTGATAACTAGTGGCTTCCTACCTAATTCAGTAACTAAGCAAATATTCCGTAAACAATGTTTTAGAGGCCACCCGGTATATTTGTTTTAAACTTTAATGCTTTGAAATATCCCATTGTTGTTTCAAAATAACTGAGTACAACATTTTTAAGCGCAATATTTAACGATTTTTAACATATGCTCATTGTGGCATGAAAACCTGTTATTCCCCAGAAAATAGCATTCTAAAATACACAGTTTTTTCGCAATCCCATGCGAAATATATAACAATACAATAATTTTAATGTGGAGCGAGTCTTTCATAAAAATGCCATTGTTTAGTTTACAGAAGCCCGTTATTTAAAACTATGTATGACTAATTATTGTGGGAAGTAATTCTGTGGCTATGTATTTGGCGTATATAAATCTGTTAAAAATAGACGCGACCTAGACCTTCAATCAATAAATAATTCACCATCATCTTTATTAGAGAGCTCTTGTGTTCATGAACAGTATTTCGATTTATATAAAACCAGCCTTCAAATGATCTAAAAATTGGGTTACTGAGCTTTCTAATAACCCGATAACTGATTATTGCCTGTACTTTGTTGACATGTCAACGATGTATGAATAGTTGTACAAAATTAAATTTTACTGTTGGGGTAGACCTTATAGATAATCAAGAGGTCTTCTAGAACCACCAAAATCTTCCTACCAAGGACGTTCTTTTAGTTTAGAGTAACTCAACACTACCTAAATGCAGGAATGCAGATAGAAAGGAGGACGCCTTTCACTTCAAATGACCCAAAGTTTTTTTGGGATGGAAAGAACCCGAAAATCCCTTTATATTTGAGATTTAAGAAGTAATTAAAGGTGGCCTTTCGGTATTCCCACCCCAACGCATTTTTGTAGAACGTAAACTTCTGGAGACTAACTTATGAAATTACGTTTTTAGAGGAGGGCCCTGAAATTCGTATGTCAAGTGACATCCTATGACTCAAAACGATTTAAACATAAGAATCATAAAGTAACTAAAAGAAACAAGGAACATTATCGGCAACAGTAATACACTAAACAAACACCCGAGGAAACACCGCAACATTCCAGCGAATTTCACATTCCCCAAAATGAAAACTAGTCAGTTCTTCGTGGATCGCACCGCTCATAAACATTTAGTAAAGAACATTAAAATGAGTCAGGTTGTCATTTATATGCTTTTATCAATCTATTCGTAGAAAGTTTTCCGAGCATGGGCGATACTTACTACAAACAAGAGCTTTTAAGCTGACCCCCTGGATGTTTATCTCAGTGAGATGGTCTTTGCAAATATGGTACCTTCAAATACAATTGTACACTATCAAAGATAATATGTAAAAAAACTTAACGCCAGCTGTGAAGTTAGGTAACTGGTAAAAGCAGAAACTTTTAGAAGCAGGCATCCATGACATTACTTCTAAGTTCCACTTTTACAAACTTGTTAACAAACCCAGTGGCTTAGGGGTGCACTCAGGTCATATAAGAAGGAAGATACCAGTATCGCATAGCACAAGATAGGGCTAGGTGGAAGACATTGGAAGAGGCTGAGAAGTAATAATTGCTAAGTTTTCTCAGCGGTTTGCCAACGAACTGTTAAGGTTTGTGTGCCTACAAATTAATTATCGACAATCGACGTTAGATAATAACCTAGGTCGATCCGAAACAGGACATCTATTACAGCTAGTATGGTGAGATTTGTTATGTAAGAAACACCGACCCTCTTAGCTGCATATTTATTTGCAAAATCTATTTCTCAGGCGGCAGGGGTTCGATCCCAGCTAGAGACATGAACCTTTTTTAATACTTTTTTTAATGTTTTATTTCCTTCATTCACGCGAGACTAAACCTCATTTTAGTATCAATGAAATATGTGTAAGTAGTTGTTTGTTTTGTTGTACTTTAGTGTTTTATTTTATTTGTAAGTTATTATTTTAGGGTTTATGAGTGTGATTATTTATTAAGGTTCTCTCTGCTGTCTTAAATTAGCTCAAAGAAATCATCTTTTATCCAATAATATTATGAACACAGATTAGGTTTCGGAAGCATACATTTTGTGTTTCACAAACGTTTTATTAATTTTTCTGGTGTCATTTTTACTCCTCGAGAGGAACATATACTTAATTATAACCTTATAAGTATAATTTTTCCCACAACATCAATACTGAGATTTAAGAAACTTTGGCTATAGAGGTCGACTGTATTATTCAAACGACGGATATTTCCAACAAAAATATATTGCTGGCTAAAATAATAAATTTTCTGAACTCCAGTTTTCCGAATAACACAAACTGTAACTATAACAGGGCTCATCTAAAATTTCTGAAACATAAGATCCAAAAGAATAAATCTAACGATCTGATTTGCACCAAGGCCGATGAAGGCTCTAGTTTATTGTTTGTTATGGTTATTGGCTTCTTGAACTCTGGTGATTTTGAAACAATAAATAGAGACCCAACAAACTCAATTTTTACTTGATTAAAAAGTAGTCTGGACACATTTATAACAAGCTTAGAATATTTTAACATGAAAAAAGGTAAATTATATCCTATGAACCCGAAAAACCCTTACTTTATGGCTTGCCAAAGATTCATAAAGATTGCACTTCCATGGGGCCAGTGGTTTCATTTATTGACTCCCCATGCTATTGGCTATCATCTTGAGTAAATAGGGTTTATAGGGACGTAACGGGTTTTCATAGTACATATTCTATCAAGAATTCCATCGACTTTGCCGATCACCTGAAAAAAATTGATATTCCGCACAATACATTTCATTGAATGTCAAGAATTTGTTTCCTAGTGTGCCTCCCGCAGACTGTAATCAGTTGGTAAGGGATTTATTGGCGAGATCTTCTTTGCCACAGTTACTCATTGATGGCCTCACTTCTCTTCTTACTTAGTTTTAGACCATAATTTTTTCAAGTTTAATGGACAGTTATATAGGCAAAGGTCTGGGCTAGCTATAGGTTCCTGTTTGTCGCCATTTCTGAGTGAGGTTTTCACGAATAATTTGGAAAACAGGATAATAAAAAGTTATTTTGCCTCCTTCCTAACAGTATATAAAAGATACGTGGATGATATTTGCATTGTGCGGAATGGCAACAGACAACAGTTGGAAAAGTTTTTACAATTCGTTAAGGCATTGTATATTAAAATTGAGTTTGCATTGGAAATGGAAGATGAAGACAAACTACCGTTTCTTGATATTTTACTATCTAGGAGGCACAGTAGGATAGAGTTTTACCGAAAAAAAATCGGCCGCTGATAAAATTATTCAGTAAGCTTTAAACTTTCCTTAAACACATAAATTCGCCGCGTTCAACCTTTTTTTCTATCGGTTGTGTAATTTACCATTGTCAAGGGAAGCGTTTAGTAAAGAGCGTGATATTATAATGCAAATTGCTATGAATAACGGTTTTTCTTTGGTGCCTATCAACAAATTATATTGTATATTTATAAACAAGTACAAAATGTCCTATAATGTCATAGATTCAAAACATAGGGATGAGACAAATATTTTCAAGTGCATTACTTTTTTTGGGAGTATTTCTCTCCAATTGGCTAAATTTTTTAAAAATATTAAAAATATCAACATTTCATTCAAAACAATAAATACTCTCAAGAGACATTTAGTAAGGACAAAGGACACAACCGATAAATTGTCCAGATCTGGGGTTTATGCGCCAGATTGTGGCGAATGTTTCACGACCTATGTAGGACAAACAGGTAGAAAAATGTCTACAAGTGTGAGAGAACATTTGAGCCTTATCAACAAATTCAGAAGTACGGATGTAACTGAAATTGTTTCAGCTTTTACCAATAATTTGTTAGAGTAAGGTCATGACTTTTCCATTTCTGACGTTTATGTCTTACATAAACGTCCGAAGGGGAAAAAGCTTGACCTTCTAGAAAAAATTTCCATTTTTTCTAGAAGAAATGTTAAATGTTTTTAATTTCGAACCTACCCTAATAGTTAACAATTTAATGTAATAATAATTGTAGGCAAGCATCATTTCATTCCCTAATTTACAGAGTGAGAGTTTTTGTTATTTTCTTTGACTAGTCCAATGGTCTGTAGGTACTTACTTCGGCATCCCACTAAGGCGGTACGGGTTCGATCTCAGCTAGAGACGTGAATCTTTTTTAATGCTTTCTAACTATTTTATTTTGTTTATTCACGTGTGACTTAACCTCATTCTAGTGTCAATCGAATATGTATAAGTAGTTGCTTATTTTGTTGTACTTTAGTGTGTTTTATTCTATTTGTAAGTTCTTGTTTTTGGATTTGTGAGTGTGATTATTTACTAAGGTTCTCTCTGTTATTTGTAGGTCTGATGGTGCTCGAAAGAGCGAAACACTTGTCATGTAATAATTATAATTTACACAGACCGAGACTTGGAGTCTGTTTCTGTGTTTGTTAAGTCTATTTCAATTGAAGCTACGAGCCTAGCCATCTTTTCATTAGAAATTTGCATCATGACTCATTACGCACACCAAATAACGCTTTGTATCAATGATGCTTTTAGCAAATGAATATGCTAAATTTAAATTGAGATAAATGGTACATTTTTGAAAAAAAGATCACAGCAATCTCCGAGATCGGATAGAAAGGTTATTGTAAAAACAATATAAAAAAACAATATATAAAGAAAGGATGAGAAATCCATTCAATCTTATAAAAATATTCATAAATATTAAGACACAGAAAATATATTGAACTTTACGAAAGAAATTTGCAGTCACGTTTACATCTCTAGAAAACCTTCGTACCAATTAATTACTTTCTGAGTGTTTTACCACAATCATACTTTAGGAGTAGTGTCTAAAAAGTTTTTTTCTAATAGGATATTTAGTGGGAAATTAGAAATTATCAAATTTTAAAGCGAGAATAAACATTTTAATTGCCTTTTTTTATCCTTCAGAGAAAGCTTTATTAACCACCTTCTTATAAGAAATATATACATAGAAAAACAAATAAAATAAATACAGACATAAATAATTACCAATCTAAAAACAGTCTTAAACAATGAAAATCTAAACAAAAACAAGATTCGTTTTTGGTCTAAATAGGAAAGGCTAGAAAGTATACAATAAACTTCTACCTTTGAAATATGATATACACTTGAAAAAATCAAAATTGGGCACAGTCAGGCCGAGCTTGGGGCCCGTTTGACTATGGGGCTGGTGGTAAAGGGCCAGACACTAGTTATATAGAAAAATGGTTTAGGTGCAATTTTATGATTTCTTATGAGCTAGGTTTTGTTTGCCTTAACTTATTTTTGCAAAAGATGTAGATCGGAAATTTGTAGGCTATTGCGGTAGAAAAAGACAATTGTGAGAGTCTTAGAAATATTACATTAAGAATCGATTGCTTTATTGTTAACCAAAGTTCATCTGCAGAGTGTTGATTTTTTGCTGGTTTATTGGAACAAAGTTTATTGTAGGGTGTTATTCAATAGATGTTGCTGACTGCTGCAGAGGATTCCTTTCATAAAAATAACAACAAAATTTATATTAATAGGGTTAAAATACAAAAATATAAAAATAAAATTGTGGTGTTAATTAACCATAACAAAGCACTTTACCAACTGCGGCAGAAGATATATATTAAGAGAGTTTCGCAAATCTTTGGATTT
The DNA here is from genome assembly GCA_030620095.1 of Kuschelorhynchus macadamiae. Classification (NCBI taxonomy): domain Eukaryota; kingdom Metazoa; phylum Arthropoda; class Insecta; order Coleoptera; family Curculionidae; genus Kuschelorhynchus; species Kuschelorhynchus macadamiae. The sequence continues at coordinate 75,851 of JAUTXW010005076.1, read as the reverse complement.
TGGAGATATAAGAGGTTGAATTTTGTATACTTTTCTGCGGAAGCGTAGATGGGCCACAATTTTTTTTATTTTTCAATTCTGAGTTTAAAGTCGGAATTTAACAAAATTTTGAGTTTAAAGTCAGAATTTAACAAAATTCTGAGTTCAAAGTAGGAATTTAATAAAATTCTGAGTTTAAAGTAGGAATTTAACTAAATTCTGAGTTTAAAGTCAGAATTTAACAAAATTCTGAGTTCAAAGTCGGAATTTAATAAAATTCTGAGTTTAAAGTCGGAATTTAACTAAATTCTGTGTTTAAAGTCAGAATTTAATAAAATTCTGAGTTTAAAGTAAGAATTTAACAAAATTCTGAGTTTAAAGTCGGAATTTAACAAAATTCTGAGTTTAAAGTCGGAATTTAACTAAATTCTGAGTTTAAAGTCAGAATTTAGTCCTTACGATTGTATAACAGACTGGAACCAAAAAAACAAGTTCAATATTTTTGTTTGAATAATGGCAAATGCGCTATGAATTGTTCCACCAAACTACAGATAGTTAAAAAATGATAAAAGGGGGGAGGGTACAAAATAAAAGTTTCCTGTTTTGATTTTTGAGTGTTAAATAAGTCCCTGACAAATTAAACATATGTTTAATTAGTTCATTTTATATATTTTTATTTATTTCCATTGCTGAAAAAAAGCCAAAATGAATACAAGAAAACATATACATTAAAAGGTTCACAAAATAAAAAAGGTAATACAAAACGATAAATAAGTCTCAAGAAACGGTTCATATATGTTTCAACGATTTAAGGGTGTCTCGCGAAACATACTGACATATCTCCCCCTCTGTTTCAGGGTGAGTCAAGTTGAGTGTCCTATTAGAAATATCTGGAGAACTAACGAATAGGATGTTTTAAGAATTTGGCTTTGGCCATAGATGAACATAATATACTCTCGTTATAAAATATTTTACATTGCGCGGTGTTGCCGCTTCTACCTCAAGCCGGAGGCATCATCCGCTATTTAAATGAAATGCCCTATATGTTATTAAATTTTTATATTTTTCTAAAAAATCCAAGCACTTATTGAGTTACTTTTCTCATGCCTAAATTTAACTGTTTTCGAGAAAATGGCGCTTGAACAATGACAATTTTGACCCTTTGAAGCTCGGTAAATCTCAAACGAGTTTACTTGCAACGAAATGGATTTCACTTATCTGTCTTAATATTTGATTATCTATCTCCTGACTTTAAACTCAGAATTTGGTTAAATTCAGACTTTAAACTCAGAATTTAGTTAATTTCTGACTTTAAACTCAGAATTTTGTTAGATTCTGACTTTAAACTCCCTTATACTCTTCCGTACTTTTCTAAATGTTTTTAAAAATAAAAATAAAGTTTCGTAGACATGAGTTATATTATAATATTGGATAGAATATAGTCACTTAGGCAGAATCGTTGCTTAATTCCACATCTAAAAATAAGAGTTATATAATTTAAAATTTTGGTGTGCCTACATCAAACTTTTAGGTTGCTGTTGTTTAGAAAACAACACTTGTTCTATAAAACTAGAACGAATACTTATCACAAATTTAACGCAGTTTTTAACGGTCAAAAGAAATACTTTAAAATAGTCAGTGCATTGAACATTTTTAAAAATTAAGTTTTATATCGATACTTCGACCGCAGTTGAAAAAATAATATTTGCTTAAAACATTACCCGTAATGCTTATTTGACGTTTATATAAACCCAAAAGCATTTTGTTTTAAACTTTAAATTGTTCAGAAGCAACATATTTTTAGATCAGTGGTAATATACTTTTTACTTCTCTGGTAAGAGGGAAATAGTAATAAAACATTTAAAAAATCTGCGTATAAAAACGATTTATAAGGGTGTTTTCTAATTAGGTTTTTACATATCTTCACGTTTTAGGGTTCCTAGATCCAAAAAACATGTATTTTCAATTCCGTTGGTCTATTTGTCTACTTTTCGGTCTATCTGACAGTTCACGGCATAGCTAAAAAACTACTTACTGGACTTACTTCAAAATCTGGTCAAAAACCAAGGGTCATATGGGGACGATTTGGCAACATCTATCCAAATTGACGGTTTAGTGAATCGTTAAAAACATTATTAATAAAAAACTGATTATTCTTACCAAAATCTTATGTAGGAATGAACTGATAACATTTTTGTCCAAAACAAAACGAGGGCCAAATATAATATAAAAAAAAATCAGTCTGAAAAACTTCAAATCGTTAGATTTATTTCAAATTTTGTGAAATGATCTTATTATATTATATGAAGCATTTTTTTCTGCGATCAATCCCTCGTATCTGTTTAATTTTAATTATCACGAAGATGTTTTCTTGAAAATAAAAGAAAATAGCAACAAATGTTTTATCGCCCTTCTACAATACACTAATTAAGTAAAAAATTAGTCTTTTTTTAAGAATGATTAAGATATTTCCAAATAAAAATTACCCACAATAATTACTTCAAATAAGCGTTTAAACTTAAGTTAGTTGCCCTCCAAGAAAAATTATAATAATTTTATATTTTTGAGGCAAAATTGAAAATAAAGTTTACAATATCAAAAATTAATTAGTAGCAATCTTACTATGAACTAAGTTTAAAAATTCTGTTGTTATAACTAAACAGATACGAGGAGTCGGTTACAGCGACAGTATTCCTCATCCAAATTAATAAAATTGTTACGTCTACGAAATAATCGAAATACGAGACAAAGTCGCTGATATGTTTTTTCCTTGATCAACTTAGTTCCTTCAATTGAAGTTTTTTTTTTAATTTGGCGTGGCAAAACTATAGAGCGAATTAACGAGGGTTCATGTAACAAAATTTATTTTTATCCTTATCTTTAGTAATAAGAACTTATTGGCTGTTTTTAGGGATGTGACTTCAGTAAACCAATCGACATGATTATTTTTAATGACTAAAGTTATTGTTAAGAGTAAATGTAAACTTTACTACTCTGGATGTTGTGAGAACAATCTAGAATATTCTTCGAATATGTAAAATGTCTATAGATGTTCTTTTATTGATTATTTATAGAATATTCTACCGGAATATTCTGCAAATTAAAAAATACTCCCATTTAGTAAGTGTATAGAATATTTTACGTAGGACATACGTATATCTACAGAATATTCCTGTAATAACAAAATATCCTAAACAGGATATTTTAAGAATGTTCTCAAAAAATATTTTGCCAAGGTCCCCGGCTAGATTCCGAGCGGAGGCAAATTTTGTTAAAAATAAAATTTGACACTATCGCCATCTTGTGCGCTTCACCAGTATGTAAGCATTAACTCTCAAACAGAGTCGTTTGGGTCTGACGAAAAACTGTAAGTCCCATATACCAGTGTTATAAAAAGTTAAGGCACACAACATAGGTATGAGCAGAGGTAGGCCGCAGCAGTGGATGAAAGAGGCTGGTAAAATGTAAATATTTAAATGAGAAATAAAATCAAAGCTTGAAAATAACATTTAAAATGAGAAAAATAACCTAAAAGATTTCGTTGAAATACCCATTCTAACTGTAATAAGGTTTCCAGACAAAAATATGTTTGTGAGTTCGACGGAACTTCAAGTTCCTCAGAAGTGGATTAATTAAAATCAGTCATGGGAACTCTTTTTTGACGATAAACTTTTAAAAAAAGTATTTCATTTAAGAGAATATTTTAAGGTTTTATTTTCAGATGAAGAAAATATGTTCCCATAAAAAGTATGTTTTAATGCACGTAGATTATAGAAATGTCAATATTTTTCGTTTCGCTTTTTTTCTATGTCCATAAATTTTTTGCTATAAAATATAGATACAGAGCGATCAATCTACCTTGATAATTAAAACCTTCTTAAAAAGACTGAATCTAGTGTTTTTTAATGACCCATATCATCGCAGATATTCCGTATTTTATGTACAGCAGCATAATCGAATTTACATTACACAAAAGTCTTGTAATCGTGAAAAAATCACCCTCCGAGATTTTTGCAGATCTTTGCGTTTGAGTGTTCTTGGACCTCGCGTTTTCTCCCATTTCCCCCAAAAACTAGTTATCCGATTGCCTTCAAATGTTGGTCGAAAATCAAGGGTCATAAGGGGAAGAAATGGATACATTTTGGTAAAATCTAATATGTCGGAACAAAATCACGGCGTCCCAAAATGTAAAAATAATCATTATTAAGAAACTATTTGTCAAATAGATTTCGAAATTTGCGCAAAAATAAAGTCGGAACTAGTAAAATTGTTGTATTAGTCCATTGTGACTGAACAACATGGTGGCCTAATAGAATGTTCTATTTATGGAATCCATGCTCGTATCACCCTGACAGGAATGACTAAGGAGGGTATAATGGATGATAATTTGTCAGAACTGAATCCGTGGTAGTATCAGTAAAACAGAGACAGATCGTCAACAATTCGACGATGCTCTAGTAATGGGAACTTCCTTGTGATATTTGGATCATCAATCAGATGAACAGCTCTTCTTTGGATAGAGTCAAAAATATTAAGGGTTAAAGGAGAGGCTGCTCCCTATATGTACGAACAATATTCAAGACCCGGTCTGATTTGCGAAGCGTAAAGGGTGAACAAGTTGGCAGAAGGAAAGTATTTTCGAGCTTGGGAAAGAAAACCTAATTTCATCGCGGCTGCTCTGGCACTTGAGGTGAGATGAATATACCAGCGAAGATCTTTCTGAAAAGTGATACCGACTAGGCTAAAGAAATCTTTGGCTTCAAGCATTTCATTATTTATTTGAATGATGTGGGTACCGGGAGATATTTTGCGAGATAATAAACAAGATTTTATCTTAGTGGCGTTAAACTGAACCAGGTTATTTGCTCTCCATTCTACGATTTTTGTGAGGTTCTCGGTTAAGAATAAATTCACTAATCTACGCCTATTATCAATTTCAGACTTGAAGAAGACAGGTTTGGAGAATTGTATATTGGAATGAAGTGTACTATCGGCAGCATAGCTGTGAGTAGGATTGCTGGTAGAAGAAAGCAGATCATTGATGTGCAATATGAATAGGGTAGGTGCCAATAGTGAACCCTGTGGAACGCCTACGTTGATTTGGTGAAACTTTGATGAATCGCCATCAACCACTACAGTAATACTTCTGTTGGAAATAAAACTGGGAATCCATGTACAAAGTTTTAGAGGAAGACTATAGACAGGAAGCTGGTTTAGAAATGCGTCATGCCAGACTTGATCAAATACTTTGAATATGTCGAGGGCAATAATTTGGGGTTCTCCGTGGAATCGGTGGACTTATTCCAGTTCTTCAGAGGACACTTTGGTAATAAGTGTTTTGAGAACACGTCGTATCTTTTTTATCCTGAAGGTAATTTCGTGCATATTGTAAGCGACGATTTCATCACCAAAAGTTAATGGTGGAAAGGAACTTCTGCAGAAGTTTTGACTAACATTTTTGGCAAGCGATCAAAAGGATTGGCTCCCAATTTGGCAAGAAAGAGCTTTACCTTTTATTTTAGGCGCGAATTGTAATAAATTTATTCCTTGTTTTTAGCCTGTAGATTTTTTGAAGTAGGGTTCTTAAGAAAATTGTTATGTGTACGGATTTTCTCTAGTCTGGCATTATTGCAGGATTTCAAAAGTCAAGGTTTATTGTTGGGAGGTTTTGAGGTCTTAAAAAAATCTGGTATAAAGTTGTCTATACCTGATTGGATTACATACGATATTTGTGAACAAATTTCGGAAGGATCGTTGGTAGAGGAACAAACCGCATTCCAAGGGAAGTGAGAGTAAAAATCCTGCATTCCATCCCAATCAGCGGAATTATAGTGCCAAATAGTACGAGGTGGCATATGTTCTACTACTTCCTATTTTATCGGACAGAAAACAGTAATTAAATCTTCGAATATTTAGACCGTAATCAGAGGAACCCAGAGGAGCGGAAATGGAAGGCTCTGGATTTTGGCTATGTGTGACGATGATTGAGAAGTAAGTAGGTTCTCTGATGAGGTTGTTAAGAGATTGTCTGATTGCAAAGGCCTCTGCTGCTCTACCTTGGGGATCAGTTTTAGTAGACCCCAACCATTCTTTATTATGAATTAAAGTGACCAAGGATAATGATTTCAGAGAAAGGGAATTCAGAGATTTAGCATTTAAGCTACAGGATATTGGATCTGATCGATTTCTACGAGCGTAAACTCAGAGGCCACCGTTCAGGCGGAATGATGGAAGAAGTCTATAGCCAGGAAAAAAAAGGCGATTGGAAGGATTTTTACTGCTTATTTTGGTTTCGGTTAAGAAGAGATATGAAGCTTGCAGGACTGGAGGTAATCAGAGTTGAGGTTTTTACTTAAGCTACAGGTATCGGTGAATGAGAAATAAGACTTCGATGGTAAAGCGCCACAACTACCTCTCAGCCAGAGACCTGAACAGAGAGGTATTTTGACTCCGGAATATTTTACTTGAGGAGCATCGATCATCATTTTCTCATTTAACATTATTTGGCTTGGGTAAAATAGCGAAGAAGAAAAAAATAAAAGAAAGGAAATAAAAGGAAAAGAGAAGGCAAACCGACTCATATACATAGGCTGGAAATCTCAGTACAGATTTCACCAGTCCTTAGAATATGTATGTGCGTTGATACCTCCTCTGGCGAGGAAAAAAAACACCAAAAAAAAAAATAAATAGTAAGAGGAAATAATTAAAAAGAAATAAAATAAGACCTTAAATAAAGAACATTTTCTGTAGACTAGTTAATTAATATGAAAACAATTAATAATAATATTAATAAATAAATTAAAAACTTAAAAAATTTGTAATAAATTACTAGTGTCTACCTACTAAATTATTGTTACCTTAAGATGTATAAAATTATTCTATTTCCGAAAGTCCTTAAGTTGGTGCTTAATATTAAAACAGACCCCTAAAAACCGCTTAGCTTTGCCTTTTTAGTGTAAAATTTTTTACCGGGGCCCGCCTGCGAAGTACTTCTACATCAACAAGTTAATGTATCTATTTACGCAGCGAAGATCTGGATATAATACTCTAATTTAGATTACATTCTTATATTTAGAAGAAAAATATTTTTATACAGAAAATTATCAAAGATTTGTGTTTATATTTCAGGCATTTGAAGTAAATAATTTGTTGTAAAACTGTATAAAATTCATTGGCTAATTAACCATATGTCAGGCAACAGTCTCAGTTGGCTCCTGCTTTATACATACATGACTATAAAAGATGTATTAGCTTCCTAAAATTTCGGAAATTTCATTATAAAATGAGATATTTATTGACATATTATATCAGGTATACTTTACTTTAGGAGGGTGAGATAAGTACAAATTAAAACGTAGATTTTTAATTAGTCATATTTTAACCTCAGTTGATTGAGATCTGAATTAGGTGACCTTATAAGAAATTTGGATTTATTAAAAAAATGAACAGAGCATCTCGACTGCAACTGTGGAATTTATTCCAAGATAAAGTAAAAGTTTCTGAGAACCGAAGTCGTTAGAAAAAGTTAACATCGTTTTTTAACTTGGACAACTTGGTAGTCTATAGAGACATTAAGGGATTAATAATTGCTTTACATTAGGATATGATCCAAAAGATTGGAGAATTTTTATCGATTCCTCAAAAGTCCGTCTTGAAGCTGTGCTACTTCAAAATTGAAATAATTTGGCTTCAATCCGAACCAGTCATGCAGTTCATATGAATGAGACATATAGTAATTTGAAATTGTTTCTAAAGACTAAATGTGTACATGGCAAATTTGTGGGGATTTATAAGTTTCCGTGATCTTGCTTGGTATGCAGTAAGAATATACAAAATACTTCTGCTTCCTTTGTAAATAGAACAGTGGAGCACGATCAGAGAATTAACAAAAGAAAATATGGCCACCGAAGAAGTCTTTTGAGTCAGGCATTAAAAATGTAACTAGCACGCCATTAGTTTTTACAAAGGAGATGTTATGACCGCCATTTTAAATAAATTGAGGCTTTAAAAAATTTTGTAAAGTCCATGGGCAACGAAAGTCATGCTTTTAGTTCAAAGAAACATTTCCTAGAATCAATTATTCTAAAATTAAAGAGGAAATTTCCTTTTCGGAGACGCGGAATTTGATTCTATCCTTGATGGTAATGAAAGGGATGCTTAGAATGCCTTTAAAATAGTTGCATACATTTTTTTGGCTAACAAAAAGTAGAGAACTACAAAGATCTTGTTGCACAACTTTTTTCGTAGCAAAACTTAGGGGGCAATATGTCACTGAAAATTTACTTCCCGGATTCGCGTCTAGATTTATTTCTGGAAAATTGTGATCCAGTAAGTGATGAGCACGGTGAGAGGTTTTATCTGGACATTTTGAATATTGAAAAGAGTTATCATTACACATCCGTTGTATAAACTCAAAAATCAATTTTATTGAAAACATTGTCAAAATAATTTATATATATATATATATATATATATATATATATATATATATAGAATAGCAAAAACATATAATTTATAATTTTTGCAGGTGCAAAACGGCCTACAAGAAGAACTGGTGAATGAAGGGTTTTCTCCTACTTTGGTTGTTCGATGGCTTGCTGGTAATTGTCTAGGGTTCCATGGGTTCAACACAAAAAAACATCCGGGAAAGTTTATCGAATAATATAATATGTAAAATAAATGTAATATAAAGAGTTACAGCAATCAGCCGCAAACTTCTTAGCGACAAATATCTATATATGCAAGACAGACCGACTAAACTATAGGCGACTTTAATAAACCACGTCTTTATTTATCAACTATTGACAAATATGCCCGTCTTGAATTACTAGATCGGATTATAAACACACGGCTCTTGTTTAAATCGCGATCCCGTCTTTCGTCGTACTTCTTAAATCTTTCATCTTGGTTGCTGGAGACCACCTAGGTTTTGCTGATTCAGTCATCAATGCATATCGGTTTGCTAATATGATTTCCCAGTAGGTTGTGTACGTGGTGATTTATACCGAGGGCAAGTAACTTTTAAACAATAATTATAATAACACTATACAATTAATTAACACTATATACACAAATTTCCCATATATATATATATATATATATATATATATATATATATATATATATATATATATATATATATATATATATATATATATATATATATATATATATAGGACGGACGGTTCTTGGGTATGTGGTCTAACATTTATAAAACTACAGTTTTTGATGACTACTGCATGTTTAATTCTTTTTTGTTTGTGTTAGCAGGACGTTTCGATTACTTGCGCAATCTTTTTCATTTGCAAAAATAAACAACGATAAAACATTTTGAAATTTAGTACTGTCATTAGAACATATCTATTCAAAAGATATCACGGCACATATAGATGATATATAGATAGAGAATGTATTACTAAAAGACTATCTGTACGGAATTAAATAGGGTCATACTTCATTATTTCTAATAAAAGGAAATTTACCGATTTTTTTTCCTATAAAAATATTCTTAAGTGACGTAATGATGTTTACACGTTTCCACTTTTTTATATCAAATCACTTAAATTATATCTTAAGCCTTTATTACTCTTTGTTTCTAAAAGTGGATATCTGTCGAAAATTTTCTTTCTGAACTATAATTATGTTTCAAAGATTTTATGCCTCATGCTCGGTGTATTTCAATTGACACTTTATATTTGCCGTGTTATTTTGTGTCGGGATATTGAGTCCCTCATTTAACTTCGCGGAAAGTATAAAACTTCCTCCGTGTTTACTGTAGATTGCTCTTTTGAGCCCGGAAGGAAAAATGGGAGTTTGCTTTCCGTAAATTTCAAATGTGAAATTCATTCCGGCAGTTAAAAGTTCACGGGTTGGCTTTATTTGCCGTTTTGCATATAAAAAGTTTGATTTTCATCTGCGGTATGTTCCGCTTTAATTTGTCTTAGGAATAGTAATATAGTAACTTTTTACTTTTTGAAAAAAAAATTAGTAAATTCACTTTTCCTCACAACTTCCCTCTTACAGATTCCACTAGTTACAATAAACATGCATGTAATTATTTGGTTATAATTTAATACAAATTCCATAAACTTTCATTTATATCGTTTGTTTAGTTTTTACTTTATTTATTATTATTATTTGTTTCCATAACATTATTTACGTAATCTAAAAAATATAAATTATGTCCTTTATAATTTTTCTGCATAAAAAAAAGTTCTATTCCAGGAAATGCAATTTTACGGAATATTTAAACATTTTATAGGCTGCCATTTTTATCAGTTTATTCATATATCACACTTGTTTTTTGCACAAAGTTTGAAAACCATTCGAAAAGTAGATTCTTAATAATGATTTTTTTTACAATTTGTAATGCCACCATTTTGTTTTCATATCCTTTCAACCCTTAAATTTTGATAAGGGACGCGAAAACTCAAGACCTGTAAACATCTCGGAGAGTGATGACAAGAAATCGTAAGTCATATTTAATTTTCAAGTGGAAAAATTTTCTGATATAATGGTAAGCATTTTTTTTGGAACAGCAGTTTTTCCGGAATCACACTAATTTTTGAGTAACACTCAAATTTAAGGTCAGTAAAAAAAACTACTATAGAATAGAATAGTTTATATTACCATATAAAATACAGTTGTACAAAGAGTCAAAAAGTATAAATCTAAATATAAATTGATAATATTTACATAAACGGTATTTACATAGTCAATTTACAACATATAATTATATTATAAAAAAAAACAAAAACAATTAGCAGAACATAAAAAAATACAAAATAAAACAACCAAAATATGATAAAAAAAGTTATATGTACACTTGGATGAACGCAAGTCAAAATTACGATCATGCAGCATGGTACTACTCAGGATTGTAAATATTCCTGCACCGAATAAGAAGCCTTATCAATAAGATCATTTTTGACTTTATTCCTAAAGTTGTTGCCACTACTTAAAGTGGTTAGGCAGTTTATTATGAAGGGCCAGGCAGCTTTAATACGGAGATCTCTGAATATATTAATTTTTATGTAATGGTACGCTAATTACGTTGCTATTTCTAGTCTTGAAAGAATTAGTCTCTTCCAATTTGACAAATAAATTAAAATTGATGTTTGTGTAAATAAGACACTAATATATTTACGGGCAGATGTTAAAACTATCTTTTTAATCAGTATAGGTTTACAGCTATCCATGGGCTGAACATCGAAAATCAGTCTATCTTTTTTTGTCCAACAAAAACCCTATCCCACACAGCTCTACCTCCACCATAATATAATATTATTTGCTAAGTGGCTGTACGTCAAAAAATAGTAGATACTAAGCAAGCGAGACTCATTAAGTTTACTCTCTAAGGGAAGAACCTATATATTCATGTTCACAGTTTTGTCGGAGTTAAGTATATATAAGATAATTAACATGGCACCAAATCTCCATCGCTACTAACTTTTTTATGCTTCTGGAAAGCCCCTCTGGGATATCAGTCGCTATCACTACCGTCGTATCGTCAGAATTCATTGTAGTATATCCAGTGCTAATATTATTGCTACAACATATTTCCCTTGGTCAACCATAGAATATGCGTAGTTTTAGAAACGGTAGGAAGCTGTTTCAACTGACTTATTCGGTAAAGTAGTTCGTACAATGATTTTTTAAAGATTTTGTCATGTGGAAATATAACAGTTCCATCCCCTTATGACTAATTTTTGACCCAAATTTGGGTTAATCGGGTTAATAGTTTTTTAGCTAGTCGCAAACAGACAAACCGACAGACAGATTGAGGGAAGCAAAAAAACATGTTTTTCGGCATCTAGGAACTACAAATCCTGGAAGGGTGATTTTTTTCATGATTACATTACTTCTCTCTTACGAGGGTCAAAGCTGCTCTGAAAGTTAAAACATTTCGTAAAATATATTCTGTAATGTTGCGACTAGACTTCTTAGTTTATCGAACTTAGTCGGTCAAGCCACAACGACTCCTATCCAAAATAATATTCGTATATGGCAAACTTTGAAACATTTCGCGGCTGTTAAAAAAAACATTAATGGGCGCATTTTGCAGCATGAGATCATTATTTAATATTGAACGTAACTAAATGTCTATACTTAATTTTTTTTTGTTATTAAATAATACGTTATCGGAATTGAAATAATTTTAATTTAAGCAAGTTTTGGTGAATTAATTAATATTACTATTAATTAATTTCCATTTAAATTAATTAATAGTAATAAAAAAACTGTATGAATGAAATAGAACTGTTTTTTGTGTAATGTTCTTCCCATATACCACATATACTGTATCTATGGTTGTGAAGATAACCGTATCTACCGATGTTCTTTTATTCACCAATTTAAGAGGTTTTATATTTCATCTTTAGTAATGTCTGACATGTCCTCTGATCTTATGTTTCAAATTCATTTTTGTTGCAAGTTACTTTTTTTTGGGGGTGGATTGGTTTTACTTTCCTTGTTACTTGCTGCTATATGTCATGTATTGTAGTTTTTTTGACTTGTTTGTGATTATTCTTTTCTAAATTTTTTTGTTTATTTAAATTTTATTTCCACTCTTTGATTCTTCAATCAAGTTTTTCGGTTTTTAGGTTACGTCTAGTCTGTTTTGTTTTGTACATGATGTGGTTTTTTGCGCTAATTTTTTTCTTGTTTATTTAACTTATCTATATCAGACTCGAATGCTCCTTATTGTTTTATTTAGTTTATCTTTAGCAGTTTCTCGTCTAAATTCTTCTGATTTGTCGACCATAAAAGATAAAAGATCATTATAGACCCGCAATTAATTTATTTAAAGTTTGCACATTTTTGGAATATACATTTTGGAACATCTATCTAATTTCTAATCAATATTAGTACCAGTGAAACGCGCAATTTCCCCATTTTAATGTTTGCGAGGAATTTGTGGTCTTGATGCAGAAAATTGGGTTTTAGTTTTTACTCAATTCAATCGGTTTTTTTACTTTATTAATTCTGGCTTCAATTAATTTAAAAAAATCTTAAACTATACTTAAAATTTTTGATATTATGCAAATCGTATTTGAGTTATGTTTATCTTATCGGACATCAATATATGAAAAATATGTTTTTTTTTGTTCTTCAATCATTTCAGCTCAAGATATTGTTTAATAAATATGCTAGTTTCAAAACAATTTTACAATAATAATTAAACACCCAATAAAAGTATTCTATCCAATAAAATATATTTCAGGTTTATGAGACATGTAAAACCCATTTGATCTTTATAGTTCGCAGAGTTAAAATTTGTAGGTTTTAGAAACTGATCTGTCAACATAATATTTTTTGTATACATTTCTGATTCCTTAAATAACGAATTAGGAAAGGTTGCATTCCCCGCGTGTCTAAATAAAAGGAAGGGCGGTATATTTTTTCGTTATGTTCATTTGAATTTATAGAACTACTAAGTGCTACTAGGCCCTATTGACCGTAGTACATCCTCCCTGTGATAATCGGACATCCTAGGCCATCAAGAAATTTAACGTGACCCACCGTTTTTTAAAATAAAATAAAATAAAAAATCGGTAAATTTCCTTTACCCGGAACTTCTTTCATTATGAATATTTCCTTTTATTAGGAATAGTGAAGTGTGACCTAACTTAGTTCAGTTCTTAGTCATTTAGTAAAACATATATACTGTCTTTTCAAACATATTTATTAGGCTTCATTGTATTCCATCATATTGGATTCCTATTAATATTTTACCAGTTTCTACCTATGCCACACTTGATTTTTGGGCATATTTTAAAATAAATTTAATAAGTACTCTCCGTCAGTTTGTTACGTAATGGATTTTTTTAAAAATTTATTTGTCCGCCATTTTTTTCCGCTATCATGAATTCGTACCACAACTTTACCAGTTTTTTCTATATCAGATTCAAAATTTGAAATTAATCTAATAAGTACTGTTTTCAGGCTGTTTTTAGAGGTTTTATTAGGCCGCTATTTTGTTTTGCTTACTTATGTTCATACCAAAATGCTACCAGTTCATTTCTAAACAATACTTGATTTTTTTGCAAAAATTTGAGGTAAATTGGATAATTAGTTTTTTCAGTAATAATTTTTTTAACGTTTCACTAGGCCACTATCTTATTCCGGCGTATTGGATTTTTATCAAAATATTACCAGGTTATTCCCATATGACCTTTAATTTTTGACCAAAATTTGAGTCAGTCTGATGAGTAGTTCTTAAGCTATGTCGTGAACTGATAGACAGACAGACAAGCCGAACGCGTCATATTTTTTTGACTCTAGGGACGCTAAAACTTAAAGATTACGAAGAGTACAGGCTGAAAAGGATGAGGGTTCACAAATATGTATATTTGAGATAAATACGTCAAACTATGGGTAAACGCCATTACTTTCTGCCTATCATTCTATACAGATCAAAACAAATAAGAATCCCGAGTAAAATGCGTTTTTAAATTGGCTGCATATCGAAACTGTACTCTGTACTTGATGCGTGCAAAATGGATAAGAGTCCAAATTTTTCCACTCTCCCCTAGCATTAAATTTGTGACTTTCAGCGTCAGGTATTTTTATTTCAAACAGTTCAACAGTTGACTTTTGTTTTAAGCCGGGTAAATCGCATAAAATATAATTTTTTTATAGACTCTCATCTTTTTTTACTTGACTTTATAGGCTTTACACCCTTTTAAATTATCGCTGAACGTCCACGTCAAAAAAAGATTAACAATAAATTATTTTACCAACACATGATACACACGCTAAGTTTTCAAAATGAAATCAGGCCATTAAGTAGGCAAGTAGGCTGAATTTTCAAATATTTTACTAAGCCGCCATTTTGTTCCGCAATCTTGGACTCGTACCAAAATTTTACCATTGGATTCCTACATAATAGTTGCTTTTGTACAAAATTTGAAATAAATTAGATAAGTCGTTTTTTACTAAGATTTTTTTAACATTTCACTAGGCCGCCATTTTCTTTTGCCCTATTGGATTTTTACCAAAATGTTACCAGGTCATCCCCATATGACCCTTAATTTGTATCCAAAATTTAAAGTCAATCGGGTAAGTAGTTTTTAGCTATGCCGCGAACAGACAGACCGACAGACAGACAGACAAACAGACTAACGGAATTGGGAAAACATGTCTTTCGGCATCTAGGGACCTTGAAACGTAAAGATCTGAAACAATCTCGGAGGGTGATTTTTTCATGATTACAATACTTCCCTTTTACGAGAAAAGTAAAAATATTTTTTGAGGGTTGCTTCATAGCCCAATGTTACCCTGCATAACGAAAAAAAAAAAATATATATATATATATATATATATATATATATATATATATATATATATATATATATATATATATATATATATATATATATATATATATATATATATATATATATATATATATATATATATAATTAATATAAATGTTTTTGAAATACAATTTTTTAGGGTTCAGTTAGATACACATAGGGCTATTATGTCAGTTGGAAAAAGTTTTTATACCTAATAAGTTACAATAAATTTGACGTGTTTCCGCGGCTCTCAAATTATAATTTTTTCCGTTGCTATACTTAATAAAAATATAGAAGATCTACGTTTATCGCACCCAAAATCTAATCCCCGCTAGATATTGACCCAGACTATTTTGGAACATTAAAAAATAAATTCGAAACCAATCCGTTTGACACATACACACACACATATCTGTACAGATATTATAATTTTTGTCTAAAAATATGTCGTCGTGTGTTTCCTATAATATTCTATACTTTATATACATACTTTCCCTATATAGCCCCTGTAGTAATAATATAATATATGGGTTCTAAGTTGGGGTAATCTAGAAAAAAGTTGATACATTTTTTTTGCACACCATTACACTATATACATTTATATTTGAATAGCTGACCGAAAATTTTGCTATTACAATGATTATGGCTAAAGATCGAACAATCGGTAGATTCCGCCTTGCGGCATATATCCGGGGAGAACCATAAAAGATAAAGGAATAATTTACTTATACGAGCTAGACAGACGGAATTGAGAAAATATTTAGAAACGCTGAAACGTAAAGATCTGAAAAAATCTCGGAGGGTAGGTAATTTTTTCACGATTCAAATACTTGCCTTTTACGAGGGAAGTAATAGACGAGATTAAACGAATCCAATTTTGAATGGTTAAGAAATTAAACATAATATTTGTACCCTTATCTGAAATAGGTCTATGAATATATTGAAGCATCGTACTATTGTTTGTATTAATTAAATTTACAGAATTAATAATATAGTACGAAAGCTTTCACGGCTGGAGCCAATTAAGAAATCAGGGTTTAGATCATGTCAAATTGGAATTACTTTCCGATGTTTCGCCTGCGATTGCACAAGATATCTTTTGGAATTTTAACTGAACAAGCAGTGATCAGGGTTAAGGTATTTATACCCGACTTAAATCCATCAATGGCGACAGGTGACTCACTGTAATCATTGGTTTTCACGCATAATGAAGCACGTCCTGTTGAGTGCTGGTGTTCAGCGACGCGGTTGAACAACTCTTTTTGACTAATACATATTTCATGAAGTACTGATTCAAGATGGCTGAACAAAATGGCGGCCGAATAAAACATTTGTAATTGTGGAAAAATCACGCTCTCAGGTTTTACATATATTGTCGTTTTAGCGTCCATACATGCCAAAAAGTATGTTTTATCAATTCCGTCAGTCCGTCTCTCGGTTTGCCTGTCTGTCAGTTCACGGCATAGTTTAAAAGCTAACTAACCAATTGACTTCAAATTTTGTTAAAGAATTAAAGGTCATATGGGGATGACCTGGTAACATTTTCGTAAAAATCCAATACGACAAAACAAAATAAGAGCTCACTGAATTGTTAAAAAAAAATAGTACTAAAAATCTACTCATCCAATTTATCTAAAATTTTGCACAAAAATCAGGTATTATGTGGGAATCATCTGATGAAATTTTTGTGCGGATCCAAAATGGCGGCTTAGTAAAATATTTAAAAATCTAGCCTGAAAAACTACTTAATGGCCTGATATCAAATTGTGTGCCATCAATAATAATAAATAAAATAATAATTGGTGTACAGATGAACTAGTAAAACTGTGGTACTAATTCCAGATGACGGATAACTATATGTAATGCAGGTGTGTAATCACGAGAAAATCATCTTCTCAAATTTTATTATGTCGGTTTGTCCGTCTATCTGTCATTTCACGGCATAACTTAAAAACTACTTTTCAGAACGATTTTAAATTTTGGTCACAAATTAAGGGTCATATGGGGATGACGTGGTAATATTTTGATAAAAATCTAATATGCTAGAATAAGATGGCGGCCTAATGAAACGTTAAAAAAATTATTACTGAAAAAAACTAATTATCCAATTTACCTCAAATTGTGCACAAAAATCAAGTATTATATAAGAATGAACTGGTAATAGTTTGGTATGGATATAAGATATCAAAATAAAATGGCGGCTTTTAAAATATTTAAAAAATCAGCTTGAAAACACTACTTATTAGACTAATTTCAAATTTTGTGCAAGCATTAAGTGTGGTATAGAGATAAATTGGGAAAGTTGTGGTACGAACAAAGAGGACCATATAGAATGTTTAGAAATTCAACGTAAAAAATCTTATTCAATTGATTTTAAATTTTGCAGAAAAATTAAATGTGATATAGGGATAAACTGGTACGAATTCAGCATGACGTAACAGAATGTCGGTGTGGGTTACTATAAAAACTACTTATTACATTTATTTTAAAATACAAACAAAATTAAGCATAAAGTTAATCAAGCGTGGCATAGCTAGCATAGGACCTAACAAAATGGCGACGATTAAAAATTTTTTAAAAGTCAGTATATATATATATATATATGTGTTACTCAATGACTATGTGCAGAACCAAATTGAGTCGCCATTTTGAGAACATAGAATGTCTGCGGTATGAAATGAAAGATGATAAAAAAATGAAAGGACATTTCCAATTTATTATAATTTTTTCACGAACTGAGAAATCGTGAATCTTAGTGAGATAACTAAGTTATAATGCTAAATTTTTTTTATATATAAATAGGTGGGTCATCAAATAGACGAATTAATTTTTTTTTAATAAGAGCTATATTATAAGGATGGTAAAAATAAAGGTAGGACAAGAATCCTACTATTGCTAGCTTTAAAAAGATCAACATATCGATGTCGCCTGCGTGGTATAACAAACTCGATTCAGACGCTTATGGAGGGCATCCAAACAGCACCATTTTAGGAACTTGCAATGCATGCGATATCAGAATAAAAGCTAATTGGGTAACTTCTTAGAAAAAATCGATTCATTAATATTCCATTGACAGACATCAGAAATCGAGATTCTTGGAGGGATAACGCAGTTACAAGACGCGTGGGTAACTTGCCGGAGCCTTTCGGCTATTTATATGCTTGCTATGTTCCAACCGGCACTGTCCTGAACTTCCCAAATTTTTAAATTTCTAAAAATAAATATCATCCAAATTGGATAATTTGGATAGAATACTTACAAAAATAAATAGGGTAGAATTGGTAACCTTTCTTTTTAGCAGGTTAAAAAGATATCCATATCCTATAAGACTAGAATTAGACCCCTGTCAATATTGTCCTACTTGTCAGGTAAATATAAAATATTCTGACCAGTAACGGGTAACAGTAATTTTCAATATAGAATTTTTTTGTCTACTAAAATGCAATTTTATTTTCAGGTGTATATCCCATGACCCTCTTTTGCTGTCGTCATCACTCTGCCAATATTTACAATTTACTGCAAGAACATGCATTTCTATAAACTCCCGATCGCAAAGGAATTACGTCTTTTGAACTATCTTAAGCTTTACCCATTTTTTTTGCGTGAATCGAAGACTTCTTGCAATTTTATTTGTGGCATCCTGTATAAAAAGTAACAGTGCACTACTGGTTGAATGGGTATCCAATACTTGTTGATGTCTGATATCTTTAGTCCAATATCCATTTGATTTTAAAGCTTTAGCAAATTTTTCTGTTTCCTTCGAAATCAAATTTGCATCACTTATCGACAAAGCTATAAACACTTATGCATTGATTATCGATGGTTTCTGGGATGGATGATGGTGGACATTAAAATTTAAATATCTATTCGTATGTGTCAGCTGTAAATCTTTCTTAAATTAATAATACTAAATGCCTAGCGTATGAAGTAAACCGCCACGAGTTTAAGTACTACGAGATTTTACACGTCCTGACAAGAAAATAATTATTTCACGTTCTTATACAAATAAGGTTTTTCAATGCGGAGCAGTGAAGCGTAGGGAGAGAGTTTGCGCTCGTAGCCACGTTTAATATAACTCCGGGCCACAACATTTTGCTGAAAAGGCTCCTTTTCTCGAAACTGATGAACATTTTTGGGCAAACTCGAGCTGTTTGATCGTATTAAAAAAAACGTAAAGAAACGAAAAGGATTCATTTGCACGTATCACGTTGTCATGGCAACCACAGATTAGTTCTGTTTTAAAGAGCCATAATACTTGCAGTGTTGCCAATGCGCGAGTAATTTAAAGTTACTTCCTTCATGCTATGAGTCGCCATCGATTTATCACAAGCTACTGAACTTATGCTTGTGGTTTTTTGTACATGTTCGTTACATTAACAAAACAGCAAAATGTAGAATTTATCGAAAGCTTCCCTTTCCAAAGTTGCAAATTTTTGATAGAGCGAATATGGGATATCCATCAGACATACCGTAAATAATAGATCAGATCAACCGTTTCAAAATAAAACATAAACTTCGTTTAGCTCGCAACGTTAGAGGAAGTTTAATATTTTATATTAGTGCCCATGGAGTAAACTGGCGGGCAGTAAAGTACATAAACTTTTCCACTTTGAGCATATTTTACACTATTTTATAGTGTTCAACCTGAAGCGTTGAATTACAAACGAGCAAAAGAGCACTTCGTAAAGTGAAAATTCTAGGATCTATTTAAGTGTATAAACTATTTATTTTTCTACAAATAATATTAAAAGTAGATTTTTTAACGTAGTTATTATTGTTTAAAATGGCATTCTACTATTTACTTATAACACTGGTGTTAAAAGTATTAATTTTATTTACTTTGGTCTTTTTTAGGTAATAATATTTTTGTTTTTTTTTTTTTAACAAACAGGTAAAAATCATATTATTGTATACTGTTATTTTTAATTATAATTTATTGCAT
The DNA here is from genome assembly GCA_030620095.1 of Kuschelorhynchus macadamiae. Lineage (NCBI taxonomy): Eukaryota > Metazoa > Arthropoda > Insecta > Coleoptera > Curculionidae > Kuschelorhynchus > Kuschelorhynchus macadamiae. The sequence continues at coordinate 55,631 of JAUTXW010005076.1, read as the reverse complement.
ATTCTGAATACTAAAACATATGAGTGACTTTTGCAGCAATCACCATCTTGTAGTTGTTCTTAATACTTGTGGAAATACTTTTATGGCATTATTTATCTTATTTTACAGGAAATCCTCAATATAGCTTTCCGCCTCTATTGAGGATATCCATCCGCCGTGACTTGTAACGGTTAACAGGTTTGCACTAGGGCTGGGTGATTATCGAAATCAATAATCGATTATCGATTATTGCAAATAATCGATTTTTTGTATTTTCGATTTTTTATTTCAATTTTTGCGGTTAATCGATTTTTTATGACTTTATTCTTTCGAATAGGTACGGTTTATTGATTAATTAAACCAGAAAATCAATAATTTGATTAATCAAATAATATTATAATCGGTTAATTGATATTAATAACCGATTATTTCGAATATCGACTAAATTTGTTTTCAAACAAATTTTTTCTTAAAATCCAGATTTTTATCATTCAACTAGTGAATGTTTATTTAATGCCTCAGTTGATTTTATGGCAAAACATCGAAGTATTCTTTAAATGCTTTAAAATAAATAAAATAAAAGGAATTGGAAATAGAAAGTTTCGAACAACTCCACACATTCACTTAGACTTAATTTCAAGGTTGCCACAACTAATTTAGTTTTGTTAATTGAAAATTCCTTGTGATTTCGTATTTTGCTGATGTTAAATAACACTTAACAACATAGCAGCGTTTTGTATGTAATTTTTAAAGACGAATCTTAAACGAGCTTTTTTAAAATTCAGAAGTAAAATTAAGCGATAGCATAAGAAAGGCAGGGCCCCTAACTAGGAAAATGCATACGCTGCGTTAAAAAATACTTTTAAAGCAATGCAATATATGTCATAAGTCACCATGTCATAAGATTGTCTGTAAATATAACACATTGTTATATTGTTAAGTTTTAAGTAAAATTATCAAAACCAAGAAGGACATTGACGGGTTCAACGAGGGGCAATTTGTTTTCAAAATGTTATATTCCATTTCCCTGACCTGCCGATCTGTCTTAACATTTTGCATACATGATCTATAATGACCTCTCTTTTATGTGCTGTTATTAAAATAGGGAATTATTTTAGGGTATACCTGCTACGTTATCGGAACAGAGATTATAATGTTTCGCTACTAGATCTACTAGGGACATTATTGAACCCAAAGTGTGTAGTAATATTTACCTATTAGGGTCCTCTTCCATGATGTGTTGATAATTTAAGTTTTCTATCCCTTTTAGCTGTGATTATTGTCTTCGTCTCCTCTATACAAGGGAAGTCAGCTATAGAAAGTCTGTCTGATATGAGTTAAAAGTCATAACAATTTATAAGTATTTAATAATTACTACTTCTCTAACTAATTTTTTAAAATACAAGTGAATGAAAAGGTATTGTGAAAGGATACAATGTAGGAAGAAACGTTTCATCCGCTTCCCAACAATAATGCTTTTTGAAAAAATAACCCCTAATAATAAGCAACAAAATTAAATTAATTATCTTATTGTGGAGATTAGTGATCTTCCAAGGTTATTATCTATATAAATAACAAAAAAAATCTTAATACTACTTAAAAAAGTCAAATCTAAGGCAAAAAATTCACAAAACGTAAGCACTAGAGCGGACGATAGACAGAAAATGGCGCTGTATTGTTTTTAGAAAACATGGCGAATATTGAATAGAACTACCTTGAAGTCCCATTAAATCCCCTTTTAACGTTCAATTAACTTAACAAGAAGTAGCGAATTATATAAAAATGTTACTCCAAAGTTCCTACAAATAAAGTTATTTTTCAAGTTATCACAACCACCACTATTTTGTACTGTAAAGTTATAGCCTCATTACGGTAGTTAAACATAGTAAGTATATTGTTCCAGTCACCATCAAAATAATAATGAGGTAATGATACCCCAGAAAAACTAAACCATGTATTTGTAGAGGAAATACTATTATTAGCATTGACTAAGTTGTAATTTACAGCTTAAAGAATAATTTTTGGTGGTCAATACCAGTTTCTTACCAAGTTACAATAACGGTGTCAGTCGACACGAGTTTTTGGAACTCTAGTGCTGCTAGGGGCGAATTGTGTACGTTGAGTGCATTGAAAACTATCATCTAGCAGTTGGTGGATAGAACAAGAATGTGAAAGTGTATTTTTAAATTGCACAGAACGATGAAATCACAGCTTTTATAAATGGGTAGTTTTTCGACAGATGATTATTAATATCCATATGTAATGAAAAAATAATGCCAGTGATGAATTTAAGAAATTATGAAAATATACTTGAAATAGGGCGTATATTACTGCAGATTTGGAGAATCTCTTAAGAGAATCTGTTAAGCGGCATTAAATCAAAACCCACTTGAAATACTAAGATAAAGTCCGTTGTATTATTATATTGTTATCGAACTATATGTTTATACAATTTTAAAGCTATAGGTCAAGCTAAAGTGAATATTTTGATGGATTTAAATTTAGCTAAATCGAGGACATGATCAGAGTCTAGGTCGTTCAATTATTTTATTGCCATCGTACAAATATATTACATATGTACAACATTTCAAAGACGATGGTCAATTTTAGAGGATTTATAACTTTATTATCCATTGTTACAATTTTCCATTTCCACCAGTATAACCGCATTTTATTTGACTGGTCTATGTATCTAAAGCTTCGCAAAGTGATATGATATGACTTCTTCATTTTTTTTATGAATGCGTTATTGTTATAAAATAACATATTAATTGCCATTTAAAATTGTATTTTACTGGCTTATAATTTTACTCAAAAATATAACAACGCCACATATCGAAATTTCACAATAAATTTAATTAATATTCGTTTTTTCGGTTCTCCCCAATTTCGTTATTTTGGCCTAATTGAACCGGGGAAATGTAACAAAACGTAAATAAAATATCTGATGAGTACGGGAAAAATCATTTAAATGATATTTAAATGACCCGATCTTTCTCTTGATATGGTTGGTTATGCGTAAAACGGGAATTAGTAAAATTCCCATGAAAAGGTAAAATATAATAACGACACCATTATCATTGTCTGAAACGTGTCATTCAATGCCGCAGCCTTGATTCGTTTCAGTCAGACGACGATCGCGATTTTGCTCTCTTTTCTTCCGACGAAAGTCAGGAATCAACGGTGTGCCCTAATCACACTATTAGAAAAGTAGCGTTTTCTTCGTCAACAACTAATGGCTGGATCAATCATTATTTGCTGCTGCAGCCCCAAATTGACTCACATATATGATACAGGAAGTTGACCCATTAAATTCTGGGGGTTTGATTTTATATTCAAAAACTACTATTTGACCCGCAAAGGATTGTGTTTCAGTTTACTTGTTTTTTTCAACATATTGTACGTTGTCCCGAACTATTTTAACTTCCACTTGAACTTGGATTTACTTCAATTTCAAGATCATTTCTCAATTTTCAGACATTATCTATAACTTGTAGCAGTATTGTTTTTTTCAATGGTATTCTGAATCCAATCATGCATTTGATGTAGTTCTGTTCTCTTTTTTTTTTGTTCAATTAAAACCTTCTCAAGTCGCCTTTGGTTTTCCTGCCTTCTGGACTCTTCTTCCAGTTTTACTTCTGTCTCTTGGTTTCATTATTATTAGAAGTTTCTCAAGCCAATCCAGTTTTCCTGTTTTTTTTTTGTTTCTTGATCATTTAGAAATTTATCAAGCTGATATATTCCTCCTTTTTTTCTCTTTGTCTTTTCTTTCTATTTTTCCTTTAGTTTAAACCTACCGGCGATGTGAAGTTTTGTGAAAAAAAAAACTTTTGAGGCCAAAAACACGATAGTGAAGTCAAAACTTACAAATCTTGTTTGCTAAGTAAACTAAAACACTTTTTTAAACTTTTCACTTACTTCATTCTACAAAAAGCACAATGATCTGATGAAGCCACAGTGTTGACGAAACAATTTTTTTGTGTTTTTTGTTAAACAAATTAAGTGGTGGCAATTTTAAGCAAGTCTTTTCGTTTACTTGGTTAAAATATATTTTGATCTAATAATGCCCAGTTCTGTTTAATAAACCTTGTTTGCTTTAGAAAAGGAACTTTCTAGAACTCCTGTAAAATGTCTCTTCTGAAGTCCGAAACTTAATGGAATAGTCAAATCACACAGATGCTAATTAATTTAGGAGTAGAGCTTTCTAGCAGTTTCTTAAAAACTTCTCTAGAAGGTCTTCGAGGGCTACAAAATACGATGCAAAATCAAAACTGGTTTATGCGTGGAATTTTCTTGAATGGCTCTGACAAGATCTTCTTGAGATGGTAAATTCAAAACTTACCAATTTTACTTTGTTTCGAAACAGAATGTCCTAGAAAATATGGCATTGACAAGGTCCCCTTGTGGTCCAAAACACGACAGTAAAGTTAAAACTTAGGATCTTATTTAGCTTTGAAATGGAATTTCGTAAAAGCAGAATGTAGTCACAATCATACTAATTTGCAGTTAATATATCACATCCAACACAAATCATTAATGGTTCTCTTGATAATAAACCATTGTTTTCAACAAAACTAGCTTTATTATATATTCATTACAAAATAACACGACTACCGTAAGCTAACACATCTATTATAAGACTAATTCTAAATCATCAACGTTTCTGTTCTTATATATGCATTAGGAATTAACTATAATCCTCCAGAATGCTCTGATATAAGATGACGTGTTTGTTTACTTGTAGCCCACGTATATAAACTATTACACCCATATTCTCTAAAGAGGTTAAATTTAGACCAGATCTAACTTGACAGGTGAAGGTTTAAGATGACATTTTTAACAATTGAACAAATAATTTTTCTACATGTCACAATTACAAAATGACAGGGACATAAGCAAAAGATAACTGGCGAACTAAGAGTTTTAAGTACCATGGCAACTAGATCTGGTCTATCTCCTAAACCTTTTTAGTGAACACAGTGGTTAATTACTAATTTGGGTAGGTGATTTTCGCAAGGCCGTCTGAATACATATTTGAGAATAATCAGAACTTTGATATTAAAAAATAGGAAAAACCTAGTAAAATGTTTTGCTATATGTTTACTTGGGAAAATCATATCTTTTTTAAACTATAAAAATAATAAAACCGATATGCTTTCGCTGAGAATGTGCAAAAAGAAGTAACAAGCAATGGAAAAACGTTGCATCAGAGTATGATATATTTTTCTACTAATAAAAATAATATATTATTTAAAAGAAAACCGTAGCATTGATTGACTTTCTATATTTTAGCTTAGTAAGCATCCAAATTTTAGGGCTTACTAGAAATTCCAGTAGCAATAAAATGTTTATTATGTGGTATTTTGACAAAATTTGAACACAACATGGAAGGAAATACCTAGCAAACTCAGAATATATATGTATAAATCCAAATTTGGCTTTGGCCTTGGTCAGCTTTATACACCAGTCACTACAGGAAGGTTTACGATTTATTTTGTGCTTTTTACAGTACGATGAGTGTTTGATCTAAATGTACACTTAGTGCTTAAATAATAAATTTTACGAATCCCGAATTGCTTTTTTTGGAAGGAGAGCATATCACATTTCTTTAAGAAGCCATAACTATCACCAAATGCAGATTTTTATTTGCCCCAATTGTACTATAAAGAGATATGTCTGTTATGTGTGGGTCAACCTGTTTTCAAATATTTCATATTTATTCCTGTTTTATTTGAAACATAAAATTTCCTACATTTTATGTTTTATGTGAACTGTTATTTTGTGCTCCAAAAATAAAGGTTATTTGGCATCCATTTCAAATCGCAATTCCCTTGTGATTTTAATGTTTGTTTTAATTTATTGGCTAGCATAAAAAATATTTAATGGTTGTCATAGAATATAGATAACTTCGGTTTAAAGTACAGTGCTATCTGCCACTTTTACATTTTTGAAAATTTTCAATTAGAACTCGTGTACAACGGTCCCTTTTTTCTCCAAATAAAAGTAATTTAGTTGTAGATAATTCAAAGTACTTTTAATTTTCATGATATGCTGGAATTTATCAAAACATATTTAATAAAAGAATAGGCTTACAACTTGTTAAAACAAAACTTAAACCGCTATCAATAACTAATTTAATTTGCCACTTTTTACTTACTAACTTCGATTTGCAAACTGCAGATTGTTACCAACTTTAATAGCCAATTAATAATAATAGACTTCTTAGAGAAATCTATATACTTACAACACTAAGCCAGATTTTTCAGAAAGTTCGTGGGAGAGTTGTTCTTCACCAATTTACTTTTTTTTTGAAATGATCGTCTGGTTACCAAGACCTTTCAAAATTATTTTTTGTATTGTTTTATTTTGTATTTTTTCTATAAAACCAGTAAGTTTTTCTTCAGTAACATTTCTGGACGACGCACGTGCTGAATGCGCCCCGTATTCTTATAATTCCGCTGGATACTCATCGTGCCATCTAACTGAAAACGTAGAACAAGGTCTGCCGGGCCAGCTAGTATTTTTTATTTTAAATTTACAAAATAATTTACTTTTTTTGTACCCGCCCCTAGTATATGTATGCATGACAGATTCAAAATTTGCCGATACAATTCCAGTTCCAATTTGCGATTTTGTGGCGTCCAGAATTTTACGTTTTTGACCAAAAATTAAAAACTCTAGATGGCGCCTTGAAGATTAAGGATGAGTTTGAACAATCATCATAGTATTTTGATATACATTTTCAAGCGAAATATAAGATTAAGTTTTTCAGGCTCTTCTATAGCCTCGGAAAATTATTGGAAATCCCATACGTTTTATGCCTGAAAGAGTAATTTGTAAATAGGGAGTTTCTTATTCATAAACATTTTTTTTCTCTAGTTAAGACGTACTATTTTTATTTAATAAGCAAATGTACAGTCTTGGATTAACAGATTTAAATTTGAATTAAAAGTTAGCCACAAGCAAAAATCTCCTGCTATTTGTAACAGAGTATTGGGGTCAAGCACATCCCTATGTTTAAGATAAGGTAGATTTCTATCTTGTATATTTGTCTTAGTTATTAATAGGTGGCGCTGCTGACATTAGATTACGGACTGCTGGTAGTTCGTCATAAAGAAAATCTTTTCGTAACCGTAATATGATTTTAACAGTTAATAAAAAATAAAAATATGGTGTCAGGTATCTTCTAAGAAATAAATCAAGGAACTGCTAAGGTTAAAAAGTAATAAGAAATTTTGGCAGCCTTACCAAAGAAAAAAATTAGAGGGAATGCTCAAACCACCACAAAAATATGTTTTAATAGGAAAATACATATACAGTGGTTTGGACAGTAAAAAGGATGAGACAAAGGTTACAATTTTATTATCAATCATGCAGGAGAAGGCGTAAACAAATTTCAAACTGAAAGATGATGAAAAAAAGATTTTGATAAGGTTATTCAAGCTTTTCAGGATCATGATTGATGATGATTGCAAGTGGCATAACACACTTATCTTTGCAAGAAAGAATACTCTGGCAACCAAAACTTACATTATATATACGTGGCCGAGGAACACTGTCGAGCAGCGCAACTGAGTTCGTTTCAAGTGAGAGAAACAAGAAATGACAAGAAAGTTAATATTGTAAATGTAAAATGTAAAGGAGCACTAGGAAACATAGGAAAATGAATGCAAGTATGGAATTGCTACAGGTAATAGTAGTCAGAGTCAGGTTAGTAATTCTTATAAATGTGGATGCAAACATTTAAAACCAAATTATTTAGCATTTAGAAAAAATATAATAATTGTTTGAAACCAAATTATTTTGTAATAGGATGTAAGTTTAAAGATAATCAAAGAAATAATAAGGGTTACAATGGTAATATTAACCCAAATAGGAGAAATGTTCATGAAATAACAGACAAAGACAATGATGAAAATGATTTACTATTCATAAACTGTGTTGCTTTCTATAATGTAGAGTGTGGTTTAGAAAATAAAATTTGGACTATAAATGTTCTAATGAATAATATTGATGTAATTTTCAAGGTACAACATAAAATTTTTGTTCGTTAAGGTGGCTAGTGTGCCAGTTTTGAATTTAAATTGACAGTGCAGGAAAAATTTCTTTTCCGTACAAAATTGAACACGATGCTGTGCCTTTTGTAAGCTTTTGTAGAAGAGTCCCAGACAAAATTAAACCTATATTAAAAATACTTTAGATGACCTAGTTAAAAGGGATATTATATGTGAAATGGGCGAACTTACTGAATGGGTAAATATCACTGTCATTGTAGAAAAACCTAATAAAGCAAATTCGTATTTGTTGGGATCCAGTGCACCTCAATATTAACATATTTAATGACCCGTTTTTGTTTCCAACTCTGGATTACTTATCTTTGAAATTAAAAGGTAAGTCGATTAATATTTTATTTAATTAAAACGAAGAGTTTTACCATGTATCTTTAGATTAAGAGAACATAAAGAACCTTGTTTTATAACACCATTTGGTAGGAAAATACTGATTTAAGGTTTTAAATTAATTACCAATATAACTTTAAAGTGGAATATTTACTTGGAAAGCATTATTATAGTATATTGCAGATCTTTTACAAAAACTAAAGTTAATGATGTTATAAGCCGTTCGTTCATTAGAATTTCCTGTGAAAGACTAAAATAATTACAAGTTTCCACACCACATTAATCTGACATTAAGTCGTTTTTTGAAAATGGTTGGCCACAAAATTCTTAGAACTTGGACCACAAAGTTATTAAATTTTTTAAAATAAAAAATGATAATATTTTTTAATGACAGGTTAGTCATACCTAAAAGTCTTCATAATATAATGTTATATATTGCTCATTTGTGCTTAGAAAAAATCAAAGCAAGAACCAGAAAAAAATGTATTTGTCCGGACTGACATTATAAACTTAATATCAAAATGTCAAATCTGTTCATCAAATTATTCTCGAGTAACTACTAATGAAGCTCTGATTCAACATGAGAGACCTAATAATGCCTTTTTCAGAGTTGGTGCTGATATTTTACAAACAAAAACTACGACTGGCACTTAAAGAATTTTTTTTCAAATTTTGGGATTGCTAAGAAGTTTATCAAATAATAATTATTTTAATAGTCATGAATATAAAAACTTTAAAATATAATCTTCCTAAAGATATTAATTGTGAACTTAGTTTCTTTACAGACAGCCAAAGTATCCTTTCTACTTGAGATAATCTTCCTAGGAGTGAGGTTCAGCCATTAACTACTATTACTACTACTACTAACATATTTAACTTAAAATTTAAAATGAAAACTGCTACAGAGATGTTTATTTTCCAGACTTTGTACTACTGCTATTATACTATAAGAAATTATAAGATTTACCTGTCTGTCCTTTTTGTGTTATACGGACAAATTATCATACTTTAGTTATCTTGTTTTCTCGCTATGAATGCTTAGTTTATTACATTTTATCGTGGAACTGAGTTGCTATTTTGAGTCCGGAAGGTAAATTTTGCGGTACGTTTTAGTCAGAAAATTTGCTCATGTGGTTAAAACTTCTCTTTATATTGCCAGGTTTGTTTTCCAAGTTCTGTATTTATCGTAGAAAAGTTCTCTTTTAGATTGCTATGATAATAAATATTTCGAAAGAATATTAAGTTTCAGTACTATGTGGCTTAATATTAATAAATGTCTTTAAATTGCTATGTATTTCCTACTGGACATATCAAATTATAGGTATTAATTTTTCAACATCCTTTGTCTAAAATAGAGTTTAAGTAATACTATTAAAATTGATTTATTAAAGTTATGTTGTAGAGTGCAGAAAACAGGGGCGGATTTGTTTTAAAAATTATAAAAACTGTATATTCCTTTTTTAACTTCCTCTTTTGTCTTTGTAATTTGTGGCCTAAATACTGTTCAAAGACTGACTAACATATTTAGCACATTTTAACCTTATCAAAAGTTGTTTAAAACTGTATTAGAAAATTAAAAAAGCAGTTACCAAAGCCGCTGCGCTGTACTCAATTGTGTCTTCGAGGATTTTTCTTACCCAGACCTAGCACCTAGCAACTAAAAAATGTTTTCCAAACTTGAAAAAGACCTTCGAGATAGAAAGTTTAATAACAGTGAAGAGGTGTAGTTAAGTGTTTTTCCGTTAATACTACAGGGTATTGAAATGTTAATTACATGATATAATTCTTAAAATACAAATCCTTTGTATTTTAAGAATTATCCATTTATTGCAAAATAGTTCTTCTGTGTTATCTCAAACACTCTCAGTTAGGCCAGAAATTTTTGGTGTCAAAAATTTTTTGACACAAAAATTTCTGTTATAACTTTAACCTGAGAGTGACAGAGAGATAAAATAGAGGTGTTAATTTTCAGTAAGACTCTTATTACATTATGTGGTTAACATTTCAAAACCCTAAGAGATAAATCAGGGGTATTATTTCTCAGTAAGTCTCCGTGTATTGTACCCTAATAGCTTGAACTACGAGTTTTCTGAAATTTTTAAAATCTAGAACGTATGCTGATATTTAGGAAGTCGTTTAAAAATTAATGACTGGTATATATTCGTACAAAACTTTAACGGAAACCATATTACAAACTCCCTAACTTAAAACACTTGTTCGAAATAAAACCTTGTTTGGGTAATATGCGGGGTTAAATGAAAATTACTAGATATATATTATCACGTGTCAGGGACCATTTAAAGCAACTGGGGTTCAAAAGTTAACTATTCCTAAAAAAAATAACTTGTTTTGTTATAATTTTGTGTTAATTTAATAATTAAGATTTTTTAAAAAATAAGTTGGTAATGAAGGACCCATATTTCACAAAAGATGTGGCAACATGGAGCAAATCCCATCTGCCCCTGCAGTTGTTTTTAAATTGCTATTATAAATAAATAAGAACTCCTCATTATTGAGCAAAATAAAAAAAATAGAACACTTTTGTCAGTATCGACACATAAGGGAAACAAGAAATATAATTCCAGCGAACTAATATTATTAAACGTACTTTTGGGTTCATTTCAAGGTATGAGAGTACCGTGGTGGTGAAATTGATAGCGAAAAGATCATCACAATCGGCATTTTGCGTCAGCGAAGCAGCTTAAAACACTCCAGATACTCTTCAAGTAGTTTGTGAAAATTTGATTCGTCATTGCTGTGCTTGTGATGTACTCATTTTTAATGCTTACTTTAAAAATGTTTTCGTTAGTGGTGTAAAATTACACAAATTGTAAGTGATTTCTATTAGTAAACTATTTATTCAAGTTTGAGAAAATAATAATGATTATTTATTGGTTCTTTAAAACAATTAGTAGACAAAAATTTTAAATCTAATTTCTGACCAGAGTTCAGAGATGATTCCTGCAGCGTTCAGGTAGTATCATTGCAATGTTGTTGCGCTAGTAAGAAGTCGTAAATTTTAAAATTATCACAGCTCTAAAAGTGTTGCCATACAAGATACAAGAACCTTTCTTTCACCATGTATTATTATACCTAATATTTTCAACATCGTATTAGGATATAGCCTAAAATAAATTGCCTGTCACATAACAAAATTCTTCCAGTTGTTCTGATAACTCCTTTTCTATAAATAAACTGCAGTAAATCTACAAACAAAAAAGTAATTGAACGTCCCGTCGTTTCGTATCGAATGTAAGAGGTAGTTTAAAACTTATTTCATGTTATTTCCTCGGGGATAGGGATAAGGTATTTAGAGTAAACGTTAAAGCCCATAATATAAGTAAAATATTGAACTAGCTAGCAGTTAAGTGCACCAAGCACTCCACTTTGAGTACACATTCAGTTGTTTTATGGTTTTCAGCCTGTTAGTTGAAAAACTATAGGATATAATATGTAAAAGAATTAGTTTTCCATTAGATATCACGGTTTTTTTAATTACTCTACTGTTTTAGAAAAAAAATGTTTATTATGTAGTTCCCTTGTAAGGGAAATATTGTAATAATAACAAAAATCACCCTCCGAGATTTTTTTTCAGATCTTCGCGTTTCGGGGCCAAAACAAAACATTTTTTCTCAATTCCGTCGGCATAGTTAAAAAGAAATTATCTGTTTGTATAAAAAATTAAGGGTCACATGGGGATGAAATGAATATCTTGATACAAATCGAAAATGGCGACCCGAAATAGCGGCCCAGTAAAATGTAAAAAAATATTACTAAAAAACTATATATTTCATTAGATTTTTTACAAGAAAAAAATGTGGCATGAAAATAAACTGGTAAATTTTTCGTGACAATCCAAGATAATAAAATGTTGATAATGATAATAAAAATCAATACTTTTTCGTTTGATTTCAAAATGAATTGGAATAATCTTTGTACGAATGCAAGATGGCAAAACAAAATGACGGCCAGATAAGATTTTTAGAAAATCAGCTTGAAAAACCGTCTTTTTTAAATTACTTCAAGTGCTTTCCTTTTTCATGCCATTGCAAAAATCAGCTCCTCATAATAAGGAAGTATTATAAAAAGTCACGCTCCAGATTTTTTTCAGATCTTTGGGTTTCGAGGTCTCTAGATGCCAAAAATATGTTTTGCTCAATTCCGTCGGTCCGTCTGTCTGTCTGTCAGTTCTCAGCATAGCTAAAACACTACTTAGCTGATCGATTTCAAATTTTGGGCAGAGTTAAAATTCATACGGGGATAAAATGGTAAAAATTTTGTAAAAATTCAAAATGGTGAAAGAAAATGGCGGCCAGTACAACGTTAAAAAATTATCACTAAAAATACTTCATATAGTTTAATATATAGTACCTCAAATTTTTCACAGAAGTCCTGTGTGATATAGAAATGAACTGGTAAAATTTTGGTGTGAATCCAATACGGCGGAACAAGATGGAGCTATAATAACACTGGGGAACATCAAAAATATTTCTGAGATCAAATTAGCAAAATCTTACTTATTTTATTGTACTAATTAACAATCTGTTTTGCAAAAGTCTCAGTTGGCTCCAGTTGATCGAGAGCTATTCTTATTTCAGAAATTAGAGAGTTTTGAGCAACATGTCGATAGTTTATGTAAATAAGCGGGATCATTTATGATATATATGTGGTGAAGTGACTTTTGTTAAACAAAAACGTACCCTAGTCCTTTAATAAAAAAGGGCTAACACCTGTACTTGGGCTGCAAAGTTGGAGATAAAAATTGGGATCCCCATAACTGCTGCAACAAATGTGCGTCCAACATTTGATGATGATAAGATCACGTTACTACTGTTATTGCTTGACACCTCCCATCAAAAAAGCTTTCCGGAGAAAAAAAGACCTGCGATACAGTTTCCAAATTTACAATCTGCCATACGCCCGTGCCTCATAGTTACGAATTGTCTATACCTAATTCTACCTCAAGAATATACCCTTGATCAAACCGATTCAAACAGCCGGCCTATCAACCTCGCAAGACTTGATTTTGTCTGTGAATTTCCCAGTAAAAAGCCCCACAAAATAAGTCAAAGTGAATTAAGTGGCCTCTCGATTGCAACAATGGAATTTACTTCAAAATGAAGTAAAAGTTTCTGTGTACTGAAGCCTAAAGCCATTTTTTTAACATGGAAAACAATTTGTTAGCTTGTAGGGACATTTAGGGATTAATGGCAACTTTAAATCTGGACTATGATCCAAAAGACTGGAGACTTCTCATTGATTCCTCAAAAGTAGATCTTAAAGCTGTGTTACTCTATGATGAAAACAAGTTGACTTCAGTCCCAATTGGTCATGCAGATCACATGAAAGAAACGTATAGCAATTTGAAATTGTTACTGGAGATCACACCATATGAAAAATATAAATGGCAAATTTGTGGAGATTTAAAAGGTTTGCTTAGAAGGCAGCTAAGTTATTCCAAATACTGCTGCTTCATCACTACAGAAAGAAAATTTGGGCACCGAGAGAGTCTTTTAAGAAAAGAAAAATGTAACGAGCGCGGCATTAGTTCCTCCTGAAAAATTTTTACTACCGCCACCTCATATATAATATCGGGACTTATGAAAAACTTTGTGAAGGCCACGGTCAAAGAAAGGCGCGCTTTCTGATCCTAGATCCCTAGAATCAGTGACGCTAAAATTAAAGAGGGAATATTTGTGGGTCCCCAGATTAGAAAATTTTCGTAGATGCGCGATTCGTTTCGACATTTGAAGGCAAGGAGAAAGCTGGGAATGCCTTTAAAACGGTTGCATGTAAATTTTTTTTGGGAAATTTAAAAGCAGAAAACTATAAAGTCCTGATTGCCCAACTTCTTTTGTGTTACCAAAATCTAGGGTGTAATATGTCATTCATTTCCTAGATTCTCATCTGGATTACTTTCCGAAAAACTATGGTGCTGTAAGTAAGCACGGTGAGAGCTTTCACCAGGATATTTCCAACATGGAAAGAAGGTATCGGGGAAAATGGAACAGTGAGATATTAGTCGACTACTGCTGGACTAATACGAGAGATGCCCAATAGACTGCTTTCAAAAGGCAGGCTAAGAAGCGCAAAATGTGCTATTTAATTGCTTTTGTTGAACCAACAATATATTGTTACCTGTACTTGGTATGTTCATTGTATATGCCTGTAAATTAAAATTTTGTAACAAATAATTCAATTTTTTTTGCGAATCAACTAAATTCTTTAATAGGTATTTTTTATTTACTTGGGTGTAGTTGATTTCAAAAAAAAATATGTTTTGTACAAAAAAAAAAAGTTGAAATTTGTTCTCCAGTGTAATTTGTCCGACTTTAAATTTTGTACAGAAATGAGGCAAAATATAAAGCCAAACTGGTAAAATGCTGGTACAAGTAAAATCTGGCAAACAAATTGGCCCTCTTCAATGTTCCCTTTTTTTATTTTTTAAACATATCAAGACAAACATTTGAAAATTGACATATTTTAATAGCAGACTAAATACAATTACTTCCAACATAAAAAGGAATTACTACAATCGTGAAAAAATTATCCTCACAGGTTTTTACATATCTTCACGTTTTAGGGTCCCTAGATGCCAAAAATATGTTTTCTTAATTCCGTTGTTGTCTTTCTTTCTGTCAGTCAGTCTGTCTGTATGTCTATCTGCCTGTCTGTTCGCAGCATCGGTACTAAACTACTTACCCGATTGACTTCAAATTTTGGTAAAAAATTAAGGTTTGTTTCGGGATGACCTGGTAACATTTTGGTAAAAATCTAATATGGCGGCCTAATGAAATCTTAAAAAAATGATTACTAAAAACTACTTACTTCCAATTTTGCACAAAAATAACATAGAAATGAACTGGTAAAATTTTGGTACGAATCCAAAATTGGGAAATAAAATGGCGCCTTAATAAAATATTAGAAAAATCAGCCTGAAAAAACTTCTTCTTAGATTGAGTTCAAATTTTGTGCAAGGTTTAAATGTGATATAGAGTTGAATTTGTAAAATTATAAAATGTTTGTAAGCATAAAAAATTACTCTCCCAGGATGTTATAGACCTTCACGTTTTAGGATCACTAGATACTAGGTTTTCTCAATTAGGCCCTTAAGTGTGTTCGCAGCATAGCTTACAAACTACTTACACATTACATATGGGGATGACCTAGCAACAATTGTGAAAAAAATTAATATGACGGAACAAAATGGCCGCTTAATGAAATGTTAAAAACATTATTATTAAAAAACTAATAATATAATTAACTTCAAATTTTACATAAAAATCGAGTGTTATATAAGGATAAACTGGTAACATTTCGTACGAATCCAAGATGGCAAATCAAAATGGCATCTCAATAAAATATTTAAAAATTAACCTGAAAAACTACTTATCAAATTTATTTCAAATTTTGTGCATCGATAACGTGTCATAATAAACTGGTAGAATTGTGGTACGAATTTAAGATTACCATGCTTAGGTTCCCTCCTGACTCAGCCTGTTCCTATTAACATTTTCTCGTTCCTGGGTATTATATGCGACAACGTATATTGGATTTTTCCATTTATAATTCCCTTGCTGAGAATGCAAAACCTCCTACATATTTATTTGCTTATTGCAGTTTGCAATTCCGTGTCCCGAAGGTAAAAATAGAGTTTATTTGTGTTTCATATGTTTGGAATATCAAATTAGTGACATTAGAAGTTCGTTTTATTTGATGTTTTGTATTTAAAAAGTTAGATAGCTCCCCTTTTCAAAATTTTTATCACAATATTAGTAAAATATTATATAAATATACATATGTTTTAATATGACTGAATATTTTAGGCATTTTGGTAAATGCCGTAGATTTCTTGGTCGTATCGCAAGAAAAAAAAAGCATTTTAAGGAGATGTCCAACTTCAATTAATAGTTTTATAATGCGCCTGGTTATCGAGTACGTAAATTATAGAATATTTACTGTACCCTTGTGTACAGAGTCATCATTTATATTTCGCTACCCATTTTCAGGATTTATTTCTGTAGATAGAAACAAATTTATACAAAAGTTGTGTGGATTTCAGGGAACTTCCTAGAAAAAATATCTTTGAATATACAGAGTGAATCAGAAACTAGCAGCGTACCAAATTTTGTTTTTTTAATGCCTTTGTATATTTTTGATTTTGATATCGATATTTTTAGATACTCCTTATTATCCCCTTTTCAAAAATATGTGGTATATCTTCACTTGGAACGGTAGTTTTTGAGATATTCGACATTAAAATTCCCCCTTATCCACCGTGCACAGAAAACAATAGTTGGCTGTACTCGGTGCCCTTATCCTAGTTAATATCCGTGAAATCGTGTCTAACTACTGTGTCTTGCTGGTGCTGACATTGTCAGATTTTCACTATCATTTAAGTGGCCTGTGTTAGTTTTGCCCAACAAAATGAGCTATTCCATTGAAGACAAATTTAATATAATGCGCTTATATTATGTTAATAACAGAAACCCTAATTTTCCGGTAGAACCGTCTCAACACGAAGCACAATAAGATATATAGTAAACAAATTTGGAGATAATTTTTTTTAACTTGAAGAAGAACTGCAAATCCAAGAGAAAACTTTAATATAAGCGTGTTGCTATTCTTTACAGGTAAATTATTATTGTTAGTTTTCTATACTTAGCACTATATCTGGTTCATTTTATTGTAGAAAACCCTGAAGATAAGTTACTGATGCAGCGATTTATTTTCAAAAATCAATTAGGAGAATTCAACAAACTCTTCATCGTTATAATTATCATCTATATAAATTTCTACTCGTTCATGATCTAACTGAAGACAAAGTTTAATTTTTTGTCAAGAAATTTTAAAAAGATGTTTTGTCAATCCGCTCTTTTTACACAATATATTTTTACCAATAAAGCTACATTTACTACTTATGGTATGTTTAATCGTCGTAACATTTCTGAGCCACAAACAATACTCACAAAATTCAAGGACGACAAAGTTTAAATGTTTGGTGTGGCATTCTAAAAAACAAGGTTATCGGACCAATCTTTTTCCTTCAAAGTCTTACTGGTGTCAGATATCTCCAATATCTGGAAAAAGATATAGAACAGTAGTTAGATGGCATTTCTTTAAATCAGAGATTTACATTCATGTAAACAGGATGACGCTCCAGCGCACAATGTTTTAAATGCTACTCAATTTTTGAATCGGAATTATGATGGGTGGATTGGACGAAATGGACATATAAGATGGCCAGAAAACAGTCCAGACCTGACGCCGGTTGACGTATTTCTATGGGGTTATCTCAATCACTCTGATTTTATTTTTAATTGTATTAATCGTAAATTGTTTCAAAATATTGAGAGGTACTTCGCCAACCAAGGAGGACATGTGAATAACTAGAATTTATTGTTTTTAATTCTTTTTTAAATTAATTTTCTTTCATTTTATAAATTATCATTTAGTATTTATTGTTCATAATAAAACATTTCTTTACTTTTAAATCAGACTAATCATTTTTTACATTATCATCAAAACACCTTAGGTACGATTTCACCTAAATTAACTAGAATATTATATGTTGAATTTCATTTAAGGGGAAATTCGAATAACTCAAAAACTACCGATCTAAGTATAGACATACCACACATTTTTGGAAAGGGAATAATAAGGAGAATCTAAAAAATCAAAAATATACAGGGCATTTTATTTAAAATATCCAAAATTTGGTATGGTATTACTTTATGACTCACCCTGTATATTCAAAATTATTTTTTCTAGGAAGTTCCCTGAAATCCATACAAAAACTTGAAAACAGGTGGCGAAATATAAATGATGACCCTGTATAGCATGACTGAGTCATGACAGCTCAACTAAATGATCAATTGTTAGAGTAATAAAACCTATTCCTCCAGTTCAGTTCTGTTTAGAGTATTTTCAAGTTTTTTTTTCAATTTGTCTACTGATGCTATAAAAATAATGACTTAAAGTATTTTATTTCCCCCTCTTACCAGCATCATGACGACTCAATTTCCAGCAATGGGGCAATAAAAAGTTCAAAATATTGATATCACCTTTGAAGTGTCTTAAAATGGACAGAGGGCCTTTGAATCCTAAAAGTATATTGGAACCTATTTTAGATTTCAAAAATGAAGTGTACCATAGTGTAACTAAACATGGTATACCGAATCGCTGGTTTTCACGCGAGACAACACGGGTACTGAAATTTCTGCCGAAAAAAGTATTTCATTACAAAAAGATGTTGGATAATTTTCTAAGTTTGGAGGACAGGGTTTCAAAAAATGTGAATGTGAACCAAGTAAAGTTCAGTGCCGAACAAATAAATGCTGAAGTTCACATGAAATGCACCAGCAATTGGCATTTAAAGTTTGGCACACGAATCTGAGTCTATGAAAAGAATGTGAGTAACTATGGAAACGGTGCAATGATCATTAGCGGTTGGCTACAACTCCTGTACATCCATGGAAACGGGCTGCTCTTGACATACCTCCCCCTTTCGTCGATGTTTTAGATCTGTATGGTGTACTTTAAGTAGACGAGGTGTTAATAAATAAAAACATTGTTTATTTGTTATTTTTCTTCTTTAACCAGTCCCACTAAACTGCATAATTCTATTTATATATTTTTGTTTTAGATTTCAATCTATTTATTTACTTAAAATAAGACATGTTTCTGTTTGTTTACAATAAGACCAAATGATTATCGGGACTAAAACTTTCAGTCATATTAAAAAATTAAACAATTACATAATGATTTTTTCAATTCCCTCTGTCCTTTAGAAAGGTACCTAGGTGTTTTATGAAAATACTGATTTTGCAAACGCCAGCTATATATTGTACAAGTTATTCTATAAGTGGTTAGAGGTATTTATAGTACAATAACAGTTGTTTTCTAAACATCTGACTATGACATGTATCTGAAATTCCAAATTGGATACCTTCTATATGATTTCATTTTGCATTTTTTCCAAGATGCTATGTCGTCTTATGTAATATGCAAATTTGGCAAAATTGAAATAGTCAGATGAAGCATGAACCTGTATAAATAACCAGATAAAAAATACTGATTATAAAAATAATAAATATAGAGAGTTTTAGAACAAAATTAAAACCGACTGCAAAAAACCACTGAGAAGTATAAAATATTATTTTAACGATTTTAAAAATTTGACTTATAAAGTCGGGATTATACTGATATTTAATTTCCTTTAGAATCGATACTTTTTAATTTGACGCCGACTTTGTAAGGCGAATTTATAAGGTTGCTACAAGTGTTATTTTTTACTTTTCAATGTTTTTAAAGTTTTTTTTTTTTCAGTTTTTTATTTTTATTATTCTTACATTTTTTATTATTACTTTTATTTTTTATATACAAATAAATACTAACGATTTTTTATATTCCGCACTTTTTCTTCACCAATTACAAGAACGGCGCTTAGATATGTTCAAATTTCGCGATTTTTTAGATAGATTAGTTTTTACTTGCTTTTTAAAGTAGGTAATGCAAAAACTCTCTTCAAGTTTTTATTGATTTTTGGGTTAAGAACATTTTATAGAAGTAATTAAAGCAGATTGTCAGCTATTCTAGTTCTACCGCACAGTTTTTTTTGCGGTGCATGCTCCTTATTAGCGAGTTGTTTTTGATACTAAAACCTAAGGTATGTTGCTTCATAACCTAGTATAGTCAAAACCCCATTCAAATTCATTCAGTCGCTGCAGAGATATTCATAAACACACATACATACATACAGGTCGGAAACAGAACCTGATTTTTTAAGTGGGTTAAAAGTACTTAAATTTTGTAAAATTATATTCAAAATATACCTTTTTAAGTAAGTCTTTGCAAATGTTTTGTTTTTTTAGTGGTGTTTCGACGCCTTTAGAAAATCAAATTAACGCTTTTTACCAAATATTGAAGTTCACGTTAATGCCAGAAATTTTTTTCCCATAAGTTCTGCTCTTTTTAAAAATTTTAAATATGGTTAATAATATTAATTAATTTATAATAATGGTTTATTATTATTTTTTGACGTCTGTCAATAAAAATATATCTCTCCATTTCATAGATCAAGATAGCTTTCATAATTTAAAAAATTACTTTTTCCCAGAACTTATGAAATGTGTAAAATTTTTAGATCGATTTTCACAGTTCCATGTAACTTTTAATGACGTAATTTATTTTAAAAAAATATGTGTGGTCTACACAAATAGAAAAAAATACTGCAAGAAAGGTGGAACGAACATCACAACGTGACATATAACTTCATTATTATTCCCCTTCCTTAGTTACCAATTTGCAAGCTTATGATTCTTGTTCGAATCCTAAATCTAAGACTTACTTAAAAAATAACGCTGAAACAAATGCAGGTATCGCAGAAAATGTCAGGAATAACCCAGAAACATCGATGAGGAAAATTGAAGAATAAACAACAATTCCGAAATCTACTGCACATTCGGTTATATCACTTTTAACCATATAAATCTCGTAAAGTTCTTTGGATAGACGAAACGCGATACACATATTGTGATATTTTCAAAAAATATTTAATTATCACTACTGCAGTACAGAAAATCCGCATAATTTAGAAAAAAAGGCAATTGAAAAAAAACATTGGATTTAATATCTCTAAATCCCTTGATTACGAATTTCACAAAAGAATAAAATTTAGATATTTGTATTTTAGACAACCATTTGATTGAGCCTTTCGTTTTTGAAGAAAATCTAGCTAGAAATAGACATCTGCAGCTGTTACAAGAACAAATTATTCCAGCAATTAGAAACATCATTCTACCTATTGAGTTGTGCAACACTTGGTTCCATCAAGATGGCTGTCCAACTTACAATACTAACTAGAGAGTTTACAGAGGTTCTTAGACACACTTTTGACAATAAAATTATTTCTGATAATGATCTATTGCTTGGCTGGCGAGGTCACCAAACCTTACACTACTCGATTTTCATTTATGGGGACACGCAAAAAAATAATATGAATGTTTTCCACCAGAAAATCACAAAGAATTCGAACAGAGGCTACGAGATGTTCCTATTAGAATTAATGAAAACACCTTAAGCATAGTTACCCTTAAAGTTTAAAGGCTATGTAAAAATGTGTAGAAAATCGAAGCAGACATGTGTCATGATTTTCTAAATATGTCTTTATGAATTTTCAGTTAATAGCGATGCTTCATTTTATAATTATTTCAATGTTAGCCTTAGCTATATATTGTTTCATTTATGGCGGCCAGGCGTGATAAAAGCCGACTATGAAAAAACAGTAATTTTGGTTCTTAGAGCTTAAGGAAAATCATAATCTTGACTTGTAATATATTATTTGAAAACTTTGAAAGAGCTTAAGAAATTTGAAAATTCGTAAATGCATCTGGGAAACAGGGACCGTTGCAATTGTCATTTCACCTCCATCAGATTATTCTAAAAAAGTATCGTAATAATGTATTATTCTTAAAACCACAACACTTGTATTCAGTGATCTACCTAATTATCTCAAAAACCGCCGAAGATAATTTGAGTCTTCAGTCAGAATCAAATTTGTAATGAAATGCTCTATAACTATTCTAATTTAACCATCTAGCTATTATAGTTTTCGAGATGGCATTCCATGTTGGACACAGTGTATAGTGTCCTATTTAATAAAAAGTCAGAAATTGTTATTTGTAATTTTCGTAGCTTTTCAATGATCGTTTGTTTTTTGTCATATCACTAAAATATATCACACGTTAAAATCCTCGCAAATTTAAAAAAATATAAAAGTTCGGATTGTTAACATTTTTCACAGTTATGGATAAACGATATTTTTTATATTTATGGATATAAGAAAAGTTATTGTTCTTAAAAGCTCTGGCGTGTATTGAATCATCATTTGAAAATAGTGTTATTTCTATTATTATTATAATAAGTATAAAAACAAGTAGACAAAGTTATTCTTTATAATTTTTTATACTGGAAAAATTGATGCTTGCAAATTATAATTTTAGCATTATTTCATCACTGACCTTTATTAATTAAAAAAAATACTATGTGAAACTATTTTATCACTATTTTCAAACGGTTTTTCGAAATTACTTTTTCACCTGACTTCAAAAAAAGGTATGTACTTACTTTACTCCTGATGATTATTTGACATTGTGGTTATGCCCACCCTGTAAAAATATAAAAATAAAATACTTTTCACAAGGTAAGCTGCGAACACTAACAAATAAAAAAGTTAAATCTTTTGGGAAAATAAGGAAGGAATGTGTAAAGGAAAGTTCGCAACCCATGAAAAATCAACTACGTTTCCGGGCTAAAAATAGATATCGAGAAAAAGCATAACAATATGGGGAATTTAGCATTTGTAGCAAGAGCGACGCAAGAAATGTCGATGGAAACAAGACCGATCCCGAAGTGCCGAAGTGTATCAAAGCATGATAATCTAACAATATCCCACGTGTAATGCATAAGAAAAGCATAAACTAAAACTCTCGATATTTTTTTTATTCTAGCCTGTTGACTTTTTGTTTTTTGTATAAATCTACCTTTTGTATAAAAGTTAAAATTATTAAAAATTTCTAAAGAGGCTATTTTTGGTCGCTTGCCTTCCAAAGTGGGTTTAATATGAGATGTAGGATTTAAATTTAATCAGAGTAGACCTACTCGTTCTTCATAGTTGGCGACTTGATTATTGGCAATTTTAAACTAAAGCGTTACAGTAATTACCAGCAAAATTATTTCAAAATTGAGCAATAGATTATGAAAACGGGGAGGAAATTGCTTGCAAATATTAGTAACTCGATTTTTTTTTATGTTAAAAGGACCCCTCACATTTCTTATGGAAAATGGTTTTCAGTCAGTTTTTCTGAAAATTTAATATGTTATAGTTCTCGACCTCCTGATCAAAAGCTCTTATGTCCGCAACTTAATCCTGCTTCTAATTTTTTATATACAGGGAATGAAAGCTAAAATTTTGTGTTTTCCATATTTAATGAAAATTTTTATTTTTTTTACATTTTAATTAATTATACGCATTTAAATAGGATAGTCGCTTAGAATGTTTTTGACTAGAAGCTAAAGTATGTATTCGTAATAATAAACTTATACAGGGTGTAACTGTATTTAAGAATTCGGACATTTTTGTTTCATATTCGGCTGCACCTACAACACTAAAAATTCCGATTTTTATTAAAAGCTCCATTAGGCTCAAACAGTCAGATTTTGGTGAATTTTTGATATGTTTATCAAAATGAAATGAAAAAAAAAGTAATTGTAATGAAAGTTTTTGTACATGGCTGACATTAGACTGGCCATGAATTTTAATACACAAGTTTTGTAAAGCATTATATTTGAAAACCAGGATCATCAATTTATAGCTGGAATATTTAAGTACTCATTAAAATTGACACATTTTAATTATTTAACGCATATTTTCATTAAATGTAGCTTTAATAACTTAATTCAGTATAAAATAATACAGGGGGGGTTTTATAAAATTCTAGACTAACTTTGCTGTTATATTCATGTCAGATTCACCTAATTTTTTATAATAAATCCTCAGAGCGTGATATTATAAGAAAACACAAAACGAAAAGGGCGATCAGGTAGTATATCTTCAAAGTCTTTTTAACAATAATTTATCTCTAAATATTCTGAAATTTTTAAAAATACAAAAAACTTCAACAAAATACGGTCTACATCACACGTGGAAACCGATCTTAACACAGGGTTACGGATCGGTTGGATATAAAAGCCCGCCTGAAACTCTCCCTGAAGATGCCTCGTGTAATCGAAGGCGAAACGTCGCATAGTAATTCCAATTTGTCACAGTCTAATCCGAAGAACCATGATTTCTTAATCGTCTGTAATTTTTTTGCGAACCCATCAAAATTAATGTTTTATTTATTAAAATATTGTTTTTATTACCTTCAAAATAGCACTAAACACTATTATTCAAACAACAAATTTTATTTAGTTTCTTATTAAAAAAAAATTAAAATCGTGAAAAGATTTTTTATGTTTTAAATATTTATTTTTTAATTATATGTAGAGAAAAAAAAGGAGAATTACTATAATTATTAATTTTAATTTATATTTAAGCCACTTATAATTTTTCTTTTTAATGAAAAAATATGGTTTAAAAACGAGTTAAAATTTATTTAATTTAAAAATAAAATATTAATTAAAATATTTTTTGATTCATAATAAACTTCTGTAACTATTTGGATCTTCTTTTGAGCACAATCGATTTTTTATCTGCATTTAATTATAAAAATTAATATTTAAATCACAAAAAACCAATTTTTGCAAATTTTTTAATTAATAAATTAAATAGATTGTTTTTTTTAAAGACTCATTTTATACGCCATTTTGAATAGAATAAGAAAATCTATATGTGCTTATTAGTGAACATTAGAAGTATCTTTTCATAAGTTTTTAATGAGAATTCGATAATTCTTTATGTCCTGTGGACTTTGTTTTTTTGTAGGTTGTCTATTAGACAAAGAGGTTGGAGATTTAAAAACAAAGACAACAAAAGATTAATTTTTGATTCCGGTCTGACCAACAAAGTTAAAACAGTTAAAAAGAATTTGCCAAAAACGCTATTTCTTTATAAAAGTCAAAAAAATATGGCTTTCGGTTGTTGTGCAATGCAAAAACTCAGGATTTGTCCTCTTTGTGATCACACCAACAAGTTTATATAAAAAAATCCGAGGTTCAGAGCACTTTCTTTTCCACGAAAATTTCCGGTAGATTGCCTAGTGAGAAACATAGATATTTAAAAACATATTTAGCCGGCGGGATGGCAAAGTGCATTAAGTGCACCACTTTCGGAACACGTTAAGCAATTTCATAGTTTCCATCCTATGGAGTTGTACTATACTATCGCTGTTCTTTATAAGTAAATATAATTTGCAGCATTCGTGGCGCTGTTAATGTTTAAGTTCAAGACATTCAGAAATGCATATTAATTCAATATTTTCTAAATTGATATTACATGTATTAATATCTAGAAAGCTGGGCCAGACCATGGAATATTTGGAATGAACTAAAATATTGTCATAGAATCGGAAAAAGCAATATTAGCGAAATATTGTGTAAAATTTGTTGTTCCTGTGTTTTGATTGCAAGAAGCGAACATCAGGGATAAAATAGTTTGCAGGAATAGTAAGGTCAATAAACTTTTTGGTGAATGTTGTGACATTTCATTCACTCTGATTACGGCAGTGAAAGTCGTCCTCTTTAAAAGCGATGCCAAGGATCTTTAGTTTATATGAGATGATGATCCCTCTAAATGGCGTACAGGTCGGAAGTTAAGATTTTTGAGTATTTAGAAGTACTTGTTGCCTATTATACAATTCTTGTTCTTAAAAGTAGACTTTTGAAACTATGTGTCGAGCAAGGAGATGCAATGATTTATCTTCCGCGTAACTATGGTTTGTGCTGCTGGTGGAAGAATGCAGATTACTGATTCCTAATAAGAAAGTATATATGAGGCGTGAACACTAAAGTTTCTAAAAGCCTATTATTGTGGAGTTTTATTTGTACATATTTCTTCTAAAAAATAATAAGCAAGCAAGTATGGGATGTTTACGAACTGATCGATCTAAACCATCCCGAAATTAATCCTATTTCAAATCTCGTTGATTCATTAATTCGCAGTACTTAAGGACCCTATTTCCGAGTGTCTGTCTTCATAGCTAGTGGCGGACGGGCTCCTTTTTTTCAGGGTGGCGACAGACAACTTTCAATTTTAAAACGAGTTTTGTTTTTTAAGACATGTTTGATTATACTTTCTTTTTGTTAATTTTTTCTCACATTTAAAGTTTCGCTTTTAAGATTGAGAACGTTTTGAAAAACATCAGTTTAAACAAACGATGAAAATGCATGAGGAAAATTCTACACATGATAAAATTTTGGCACTAATATTTAAGAATTCAAAAAATTCAAATCAAAATTAAAGGTTCTAAAAAAAACAATTTATTTAATTTTTTGTTTTATGATTTTGTATAACCGAAACGGCCCTAAAATAAATAAAATATTTGAGAAATGTCACCAAAAATTTTTCTTTGCAAAAAATATTTTTTTAATGTCAATTTTATTTTCGAATTGCCTCAATTTAAATGATTTTATTTCTTTTAAAGTGATTTTTAATTCCAAATTCTGTCAAACCAGCAAGAAAAAATCGGTAAATTTCCTTTACTTAAAACTTCCCTCGTTATGAATCTTTCCATTTATTAGGAATAGTGAAGTGTGGTCCAATTTAGTTCAGTAAATAGTTATTACTGTCTTTTCAAATATTTTTATTGGACGCCATTTTGTTCTATCATACTGGGTTCCTGCCAATATTTTACCAATTTCTACCTATGCCACACTTCATTATTGGACATAATTTAAAATAAATTCGTACCAGTTTATTCCTATAACATATTTAATTTTTCTGCAAAATTTAAAGTCAATTGATAAAGTTTTTTTTTTAATTTTTTTTTGGCCGCCATCTTGAATTCGTAACACAACTTTACTAGTTTATCTCTATATTTCTCACACTTAATGCTTGTATAAACTTTGAAATTCATCTAAGTAGTTTTATTCAGGCTGATTTTTTAAATATTTTATTAGGCCGCCATTTTGTTTTGCTATCTTATATTTATACCAAATGTTACCGGTTCATTCCTATGTAATACTTGATTAGTGCAAAATTGGACGTAAATTAGATAATTAGTATAATTTTTTTAACGTTTCACTAGACCGCCATCCTGTTCTGGCATATTGGATTTTTACCAAAATGTTACCAGTTACATCCCATATGATCCTTAATTTTTGACTAACATTTAAGTCAATCTGATAAGTAGATTCTAAGCAATGCTGCGAACTGACAGACAGACACGCAAACCGACATACGGACCGACAAAATTGATAAAACAGTTTTGTTGGCATCTAGGAACGCCAAAACGTGAAGATATGTAAAACCTAAGGGGGTGATTTTTTCACGATTACAAAAACTTTATTTGACCGCCAGTTTCTTCCGCCATCTTGAATTAGTACCACAATTTTACTAGTTTATCTCTATACTACAATTAGTTATGGCACACAATTTGAAATCAGTTCATTAAATAATCTTGCATTCGTACCAAAATTTTACCAGTTTCACTAGGCCGCCATTTTGTTTTTCATACTGGATTTTTACCAACATGTAACGGACAGACAGACCGACGGAATTGAGAAAACATGTTTTTCAGTATCTAGGGACCCCGAAACGTAAAGATCTGAAAAGATCTCGGAGGGTGACTTTTTACGATTTTATTGCATTAATTTATTATTGATGCCTGTGCCGGTATATCTAGGTTTGTGAAAAATTGGAAATTCATGTTTATTTGCTACCTTTGTTATGTTCAAATCTGAAAAGTTTATATAGTTATTAGTTTCTATTTTGACAAATTTAAAAGATTTAAATACCAACATAAAAATATACAATTTGCTGTCGAAATAGAAACTTATATCGGTAATAATCAGTTTAAAGTATTTTATTTACACCGTTGATAAGGGATTTTCATCAAGTAATGATCCAGTCAATCAAGTTTTTGAAAATAAATAAAGAAAATATTATTAATTTAGAAAATAGGGTTTTGGGGTCTTTCTAGCTAGGGGGCCAGGTGGCGATAGCTCAGTATTGCATACTACAACATATTTTATTATTGCTTCTAGCACTAGTTTTTCAGATTAAAAAAAAACTTTAAAGTATATGTGCACTTATTTTTAAGGATTTTGTATACAGTGTGTCCTATTTATAAAAAGAAATCCACCTTCATAGTTCCGACACTAAAGATCCGATTTACTTCAAATTTGGTTGGTAGGTGGATAGTTCGCAACCAACAAATGTGGTAATGTATTTATTAAAAATATATTTTTTTACATTACCATATGTGTGGCTTATTACGTATCCACCTACCTTCTAAATTTAAACAAAATCGCATTGTTAGCAACGGAGAAATAAGAGTGGATTTATAGAAAGTGGGACACACTGTATAGTCTTTCCCGAAGTTTATTCGTATATAATAGGCGAATTAAGTAGATATGAATACAAATAAGCCATAAATATTCCATCCTAAAATAACAAAGCGTATTTTGTGACCTAGAGTTGTTAAAGTAAATAACAAGTTTAAAGCAGAAAAGATTCTTTTAAGGGAGAATTAAAGTTCAAAATAAGATGAAAAGGTATCTACATATTAGAAAAAAACTTCCTGCACGTTCTACTTTAAAAAATTGTGATTTGGATAGGCTATTTAAATTACATTTCGGTTAAAAATGGGTTTAAATGGTTTCATGCGCTGCAGAAATACAGAGTACGATTTTGCAGTAATGTCGGCGAAGGATCAATGCAAGGCGGTACAGAACCATTTTGTAGAAAAAAATATATGCCACGGCAATTCTGTCAAAAATTGGTCAAAAAATGGTCGAAAATGGACAAATCTACTTCTATTTTATCATTCTAGATTTGATTTTTTCATACAAATTCGAATGTAGCGCCCAGCTGAACATATTTCCGTATTTAAATCACATTGAGGCTAATAAATATCTCTTACAGCTTTAACATAATATTGCAGCAGGAAGCGGAAGGCTTCCAAATGATCCATAATACTTTAAGGTATATATACTATAAAGAAACTGGCATATACCAGCTACATATACCAAAAGCGGATGTGATGAATAGATATAATCTTAAGAGCTTAGAGAATCGAAGGAATATGGCCTCTATTATATTTTTATATAAAGTTTTGAATAATTTGATTAACGATCCTGATATATTAGCCCAAATTAGATTTTATGTACCTAGTTATAGAACCAGAAATCCTCTGACTTTTTATGTAGATAGTGCTCGTACGAATTACTACCTAAATTCTCCAATAATTATTATGTGTAACTTATATAATCAAATTCGTGGTGATTGTGATTTATTTAGTATAGGTATGCCTAGACTAAAGAAAAAACTGTGCGAGTTATTTCAAAAATAATTTCATATTAATGTTTGCTATTTTAAACTTAAAAATTTAATATTTCTCCTATTCTGTAATTGGATTGTAAATCTGTTGAGTTTGTAATAAATAAATAAATAAATAAATAAATACTGCATGCAGTTCCCCCTTAAGTGTGTTGTTTTTATTAATGAACATTTTTATAGAATTTCAATTAGGAGACTCAAATAAACATTTGTAAAAGTTCACTCGCGTGAGTGTTTCCCTTTTTAAAATAACCTAAAAGAACATTAGTGACTTATAATTAGTTAAGGTTATAAGTAGAGTTATCTTGAGGCTAATAAATATCCCTTACAGCTTTAACATAATATTACAGCAGGAAGCGGAAGGCTTCCAAATGATCCATAATACTGCATGCAGTTTCCCCTTAAGAGTGTTGTTTTTATTAATGAACATTTTTATAGAATTTCAATTAGGAGACTCAAATAAACATTTGTAAAAGTTCCCGCGCGTGAGTGATTCCCTTTTTCGAATATCCTAAAAGAACATTAGTGACTTATAATTAGTTAAGGTTATAAGTAGAGTTACCGGGATAGATCAAACCAGACTTGATAATAATTGTCAGATATGTACTCAATACAATTAATATTTCTGTCATCTTATATTTTGTTCTTTTCTATGCTGCTAGTCTATATTAGTTTAAAATAATGACATGTTAGGTTGAATAATGTCTGGTTTTGGCAAGCCAGTTTTCTTGAATATTATTACATTAGGAAAAAGAATTTGATACATCTATCTTTCTTAATACTCCCATCTACAAGATCACGCCTGTACAATTTATTTGTATACAATATGCTTACGAATTTGATATCCTTGAAACGGAGATGCCAGAGTTAAGAAATCGAGTTTTAGGAACAGTTTTAAATGTATTTTAAAGAAACGTATGTTGGGGTACATTGAATTTAGTTCTAACTTGTTCATCACTTTATACAGTTCAAGTAAAGTTAATATATATATATATATATATATATATATATACATATATATATATATATATATATATGTAGGGTGTTTCACTTAAAACTTCAATCGCCGTTTTCTCGGAAATTAATGTGGACATCAAAATTTGGTAAAAAGCATTAAGTTCATAGGAAAAAATTAAATTATTTGCGTTAAAATAACGCCAAAAAAAAAGAACAAAACGTCTGCAAACATTTCAAAAGCTGCAGATCTGAATAGTACGACTATTTCGGAAATATTTTGTTATATGCCTCAATGAATTGCTATACTGATTAATGAGATATACTGGGTGTTTTACTTAAATTCCAAACGTCGATTTCTTGTCACTAGTTGTTAAGTTGTCGAGCCTAGAGTAATTAGAATGTAAAAATAAAAAAATATATAATAAGGAAACAATATTAAGTAGCAAATCATATAAAACAGCAAAAACTGCTTAATTGGATGTTCGAAATGACACCGTTTTGTTTGACACAAATATTTAAACGATTTTTAAAGATAGCTAATATCGTGTAATGGATTAAAATTAATTTTATTAAATACACTTCGGATTCTTTCCTTCATATTTTCTTTTGTAGTTGGAGCTGTTTGATAGACTAAATTTTTGACAAGGCCCCAAAGAAAGAAAGTCCATTTTTCTCAAGTCAGGGTTCTAGGCGGCCACGCAATCGGTCCACCTCTTCCTATCCAGCGTTCTTGAAATTACATGAATATCAGGTGTATGGTGAACTGGGGCATCGTCATGTATAACCCAATTGTCTGTTCTAAAATCTTCCCTCAAAAACTTAAGATATCGGTGTGCAGTAAGCATTTCTTCAATTCCACCCCAGATATAAGAGACCACCTATATTGACTAGTTGTGTGCATACAGTGAGGATTTTCAGTAGCATTGTAATGAAAATTATGTCTATTGACATTTCCATTTTTTTAGAATGTTGCTTTGTCAGTAAATAACACAAACTTAGTAAATATTGTGTGTTATTAGTGTGCAGTGAATAGAAACTGTACTTAGTTTTTAATACAAAATTCAAGCAACCGCATTACTTGACAATTCAAATTTGTATTTTGATAGTTCAATTTCATTTGTAAAAATAAGGCCCACTAGATTTTTATCACTCTGTAAAACAACAAATTCAAAAAGAGCAAAATTCCACAAAAAATCGAAATGTCAATAGATATAATTTTCATTACAACGCTGCTGAAAAACCTCATTTTACTCGCACAACTAGTCAAAATAGACTTTTAACGTCAAATGTACCTCTAATATTTTCGAAAACTGGCCATAAATCTTGAATGTCTCTGTATAGACCCCACAAATCCTATATTAGGTGAATGGCCAAAAAGGGAGGAATTTAAAAATATAATAATACACAGGGCGTTCTATTTAAATTAATCGAGAAAATTTGCATCCAGGATTTTTATTTACAGTGTATACTGTTATTAAAGAATACTAAAGAAAAATACCGCAGTTGAAAGAAGAAAACATTTGGAAGTTTTTAACCACGCTAAAACACATTTAAAAAAATATAGGGCTTGATGCCCTGTATTTTTTGTATTTGTATTGATATCTGATATTTTCGAAAAGTGGCCATAAATCTTGAATGACTCTGTAAAAACCCCATAAATCCTATGTGGGGTGAATGCCAAAAAGAGATGAATCTGGAAATAAAACAATATACAAGGTGTTCCATTTAAAAAAAATGTAAGGTTGGTTTGTGGCAAACTTATCCTCAACCCTGTATAACAGAAAATCATTTTAAGTTGTAGATCTCAGCAATTCCTACAACTTTCGTATAATTTTTTTTTCTAATTCCCACGATAACCGAGCCATTGGACTCTTATATGTATCTTGAAAACGAACGTAACGTAAATCCAAATTCACTTACAACTGTCTTTTTCAAATTCAGCCTCCCTAAACTTATCCAGTGCTCATAAATTGTTGACTTCGCGGAAAATGTTACATAGTTATAAAAGTCTGAGACGAATATTGCTTTTCTGAAAATATATTAATCTTCAATTTTTGAAAATCGTTTATTATATTTCTATTCACGCTTTAAAATATGTTTGAACTATTCCATTTTAATAATTTACTGTTTTTTTTTATTTAAGGCAGTTTACATCATGGCAATTAGAACAACGATTTTATCAAATTATTTAGATCATAATTATTTTGATTATTGTCAATTAAAACTATTTAATAGGGATAAAATGGTTTTGATGACTACTTTTCTTATTCTACAAGACCGCTGCAATCTGCAATGCATTAAGAAAACACTAAAAGAGTGGAGTGAAATTATAGTAAAAACCAAGACACACATTTTCATCTATAAAGCTCTATCGTAACCTGACTTCAGGGCAAAACCACTATTTAAGTGGCCTATCTCGATATGTACTTGACAATGCCATTTCTGAAAGCACAAGCTTGTTCCATTATCCGAGAAAATTGTTAGTGGGCGATAAAGGCTATTAGATATTGCTATAATCTATATTAGCATTTGCTTCACTGTTTCGAAGGTTAAGAGAGTACAAAATATAGAGGTTAACCAAACTGTTAACAATTTGAAAAATTATTAAAATATGAATTAGACTCTCATATTTACCTTAAATATTTTTAACTAAAATGGTCAACAATTGAACCGCCCAGATAAAAAAATTTACTTACTACTTCGATAATGTTAAAATTTTTTAAAAAACTACAGTTCAATCAGTCAGGGATTTTTTTTTCTTGAAACGCTTTATTATTCACTACGATCATACACCCAGGCTCTTTTGAAATTTTGGATTTCTCCCATTTGCTCTAATTTTATCAAAGATGGATTTTACCAACATATATCTGTTTATTTTAATTTGTAACTACACTCTTCGACCATTTAATAATAAAAAGGTTATTAATAAAAATGTGATTGTTAGCCCTTAGTATTTAGAGGCTTTCTCACAGCATGTTTAATGGTAAGAAAACAGGACTTTCCTTAATGGTCCGAGTGAGCTAAGATTAAGAACTACAGCTTAACAACAGGGTCAGTTATGTTTTATTGCTATGTTTTTAATCACTCAGATCAGACCCCCCAGACGTTTTTGAAATTTTGAATTTCCTCATTTCTTCAAGGAGATAACCAAATTTTAGTTAAATGCTACATTTTGTAACTGCCTGATTTATTTTAAATTGCAGTCTTACG
This sequence comes from Kuschelorhynchus macadamiae, assembly GCA_030620095.1. Taxonomy (NCBI): domain Eukaryota; kingdom Metazoa; phylum Arthropoda; class Insecta; order Coleoptera; family Curculionidae; genus Kuschelorhynchus; species Kuschelorhynchus macadamiae. The sequence goes on along the minus strand of JAUTXW010005076.1, from coordinate 22,088 downwards.
ATAATCTGATGAAAAAAGGCTTTTTGTGTAGATTGTAATTTAATTCTATTCATTATTAGTCAGTGGCATGCTCAAAACATGAGCTTGTTTAAATCTAAGAAAATAAGATTGCTTAGTGTTCAAAGATTGGCTAAAAATTATAGGTCAACCACGTCACGATTTTTTTCTGAAAAATATGATTATACCTCAAAATAAGGAATCATGGTTCTTGGGATTAGACAAATTAAAATTATTTTGCGACGTTTCGCCTTCGATTACACAAGGCATCTTCAGGGATCTTTACTTCACGAGATCTGAACACCGAATGAGCTCGGAGTGATACAGACTTTCTTTTAAGATCGGTTTCCACGTGTGATGTAGACCGTAACCCGTAACTTAACGTAAAAGTTTTTTGTATGTTTAAAAATTTCTATATAGATTTTCTAGTTTTTCATTTATAAAAACCTGGAACCGACGCTAGAACCTTGGTTTCTTTTAGATTTATAATATGACCAGTAGTATGCTGGTGTTCAGCTGCAATAGATTGAACAATTTAATTAATCAACAATTAAATTTAATCTTCATGCTCCTTCAGTCTAGTGGATATTTAGTTTCCTTGTTTCTCTAAATGAGCAGGGAATTTTATATACTCCTTATGATTGAAAAGGTGCAATATCTTTCTGGGACCTCAAGAATTGTCTAATCTCCTTATGTGTATTGAAGATCGTACGAATGTTGGACCGCAGAACTAATCGTCCTATTTTGTCTGTAGTACCATGTATGTATGGACAAACAACGGTACCTAATGGTGGCTGCTTATCATTTTCCTTTCGCGGAGTTTGATTACTATACCTTATAAATGAACGCGTAATATCTTCAGTGCAATAGCAATTCTCTCTCAAAGCCTCGATCAGCTTCGATGTTTCCGATGTTAGCGAAACTTGATCTGAAATTGAAATGGCTCTAAATACTAGTGAATTAATAACGAATTTCTTTTGTGCTGGATGGGAATTATATCTATTTATATGTGTCGGTTTTCTATACACAGGATGTCCTAAAGTACCATTTTCCTTCCTTTGGACAAATATATCTAGAAAGGGAATCGTTCCATTAGATTCAATTTCCGTTGTGAATTTAATATTATGATGTTGTTGATTGGTCCAAAATTATTAATCTAGGAAATCTGGAAAATTAGGAAAGCTATATCGGATTTAAAATGTTAAAATTAGAATGACCACGCTCTACGTATATTTGCAGATATTTTCATTTTACTAAAAGTTTCTTTATTACAGGGTGTTCAAAAAGTCGTCGCCCAACAGCAAACTAACCATGTACTTGGCTACGCGCGATTTGGTTGTATCACATGGTAGGATCGATGTACTTACCGGAGTTTTGCTAGTCGATCCGGAATTCGTGGATAATCGGAAGGTATATGGACAGATCACCCTCACTTTTAGGTAAGTCTTTTTAATTTTTAGTAAATATATTTGAAAACAGTTTTTGCTTTTAAAGAATTCTCTGGCTATACCTAGGATGAGATGTTTGCTAAAATGTTCGACATGTTGAGAAAGTCCAGATTTATTAAAAAAATATGATGTTTTGTAAAAACATTCTACACAAAAAATAACCTGGCAATTTAGCCAAAAATGTTTAAGTTAAATTTGGTGGTCCAAGAATACGTGATAGTTTAAGTTGTTCTGTATTTTAGGAATAATACCAGGAATAAATTATTTGAACGAAATTTTTTTATTCTTTTTTACTAATTTTCATAATTTTAGAATAAAGTATGTAATGTAAATAATTAATTTTAATAGTGATATAATATACTGCTTTGTAAAAAAATAGGATTGTTACTTATTTTGTGTTTTAAACTATACTATCTCAAATTATAATAATACATATCACTTGAAAAATATAATTGAGTATTAAAAAAAATGAAAACACTTTATTTAATTCTCAGTGTAGCGATTTTAAAGACAGATACGCTTATTTAATCTTTTTTAGTGTGTTCATTCGATCATTAGATTAACTTCAGAAAATCTCTTGCTCGATTTCTGAAGTCGTTAAGGGTACATTAACAAATTGCACAGAATCATCCATTTTAATTTAACGCGACTATACTATAGAATCTATTAAAAAAAGGTAATAATAATGTATTTACATAAAATTTACAAGCATGGTTTACATTTCCTTAAATTATACAGTCGTTAACCCCGTGTTAATGTATTAAAAGAACATCTAAAATCCTTAAGAACTTTTATGTTTATGTTGTCTATATTTATATCCTTTGCTAAAAATGTGTTCACTTAACCATTAATATATGCCTACATTCATATTTTCGCCTACTTCTACATAAAACTTCTAGATCACCAATGAGATCGAGAGAAGGAAAAAAATCTTTAGGAGTCTACACTCCGTTAAACAAAAAATGTCAGATATTTTAAAGATTCAGGATTTATTTAATAGGGTATAAAAGCCGTCACAACAGGAAGAAGAATAAAAAGTACCTCAATTTTAACATAAAATAAAGCTGGTAAATATGCTGATTTGGGTAACAGTCAAAATCAGGGACATGGATTTAATAGGAGATAATTAAAAATTTGGTTTTACTTACGTCTGTTTCGACAGTCGTTCAACTAACCTAAATGGTTAATACATGTTAGGTTAGTACATATCTAAATTGCTTGGCATAAATAGTGTATCAAGTTTTTATTAATTTTATATATTTAAAAATATTTTTATTGCGAAACGCGATAGCGAGATGCGGTTTTTGGTGTTCATTTGGCCGATCTGTTGGGTATGTGCTTCTACTTCTACTAAAATAAAACCCTTGCATTTTTGCAAAAGTTTGTTAACGCCCAAGATTCTTAAAACACATTTAATTTTTTTTTGCTTTTGATCTAAATGATCTTTGTCAAAATATAAACAAATAGTTTCTAGCAGTTTTTTATAGTTTCGTTTTTTTTTTTGTAATATAAAAATGTTGATATATTTATACAAATAGAGTGGTAACTTAACCACCTATACGCAAAATAAATCTTTATCACCTAAATTATGATCAGTAGTAACAAAATTCCGATACCTGCCGTGATAAAAGGCCTTCGTTTTTGAGATACAGGGTGTTAAAGTTTTATATTTTTTAGTTTTTTTCATTGGACTCCTACATTTCTAGAGATAAATCGTTCAAATTTGATACACTGTATGTTGTGAGTAATGCTTCCTAAATGGCCATATTATATTTTTGAAAAATCTACAGGGTGTTACTTTTCCCCACGTTGCGACCACTTTTAGTCTTCATAAAAATTTTTCTGTGACGTAACTGGCTAACAAATTTGAATTCCTTATTCTGTGCTTTAACTTTTTGGTCTCTTAGATTTTTTCGATTTTTTTGTACCTTTTAGAAATTATTTAGCAAATTGTCCATTCATGCCTACCTAATTTTAAGATGACAAAGCATTAACATTACAATATATTTCGTAAACAAACTTTGGCAAAATTACAGGAGTTTTATGTCACACCCAGTGTATATTTATATCAATATCGCGTATTGCCATTGAAATATCCATAGAAATATTTTCTCATTTTTTTTAAGTTGTCAAATATGTTTTTTGATCGAAGTTATAAATCTACTAAGGTAAGACAGGGGTGTATTCTGTCACTACTACTTTTAATTTATAATAAGCATATTTGATGAGGTATTAGTCAACGAATCTCAGTCTTAATAGGAAACAGCGTTGAAGAACTGCAGCAAATATTAGATCAAGTAACCTCTGTTAGTGAAAGCTATGGCTTAAAGATAAACTCTAAGAAAACCAAATTTATGATAATTAGCAAAATTAATAATTAATAAACTAAGAACGCGATATCCCAAATGCTATGTGTGGTCCGTCCTATTATATGGGGTGGAGACGTGGACCTTGAAAGCAACAACGCTAATAAACTAAAGGAGTTTTAAATGTGGACTTATCGCCGTTTACTGAAAATTCCATGGACACACAAGGTCATAAACGAGGAGGTTCTGAGACGAATGGAAAAGGAAAGGCGACCGCTGACTACTATAAAAAGAAGAAAAACTGGTTACCTTGGCCACATAGTGAGAAACCCGAAATACTAACTGCTCCAACTAGTAATCGAAGGAAATGCAGAAGAGGCCTACAAATGTCGTGGTTGAGAAATATCAGAGAGTGGACCGGATTAAGAAATATAGGAGAGGTTGTCTAGGCATCGTATGGAGACAAATATAAATATGCAATCGCCAATATAGTAGTCGATAGGCAACCTAAGAAGAAGAGGTATTTACTGTATTTTAATTTTTTTCCATCTTTAGTTTCAATGTGTCTAGACAGCTGTCTTTTTTATATCCAAAATTATTTTTTTTACATAAGATTTTAAGAGTTTATGTTTTAAAGTTCATTCAAAGTACCTACATTGTATACCTATTAGGGAAAGCTAAAGATTCCTGGACGACCGTAAATATTGCCGGTCGAGGCGCACGCTGAGACAGGAATACGGAGGCCGGGAATGTGGCTTTTCCTACGTGCTACGTGGACTCTAATATTAATGTACTAAATTTGGATAATCTTCTAACCGCATTCTTCGAAAATTATAATTTTGAACAGATTATAAACGAATCAAAAGAATATTTAGCACTACAAGCACATTAATTGATGCAATATTTGTAACCAACCGAGAAATAATTAAGAAGTCTGGGACTATTTCAACAGATAATATTTCAGATCATAAGATGATTTTTGTGGTATAAATTTCACCTACATTTATTAAATGTAGATACTTCAAAGAATTTCAATTTAAATAACTCTTTAAATTGTATATATAACTTACCATGGGATAATATTCTCGACGAAAATAATATAGAAAATGTCATACCGCCAATTTGTAACCAATCGGATATTGTTATTCTAACTCGTTACCATAACAACCAACAAAATTTCCGGAAATTTTCCTCGACCTGACTGAAATTAATAAGTGGAAATTTTTTGACATATAATGAAATGTCAACGCCTTGTGACACGACTTTTTTTAGTAATAATAATTGTGAGAATATGTCATATACCTTATAATAAATTAATACACCTCCTATTTATTTATTTTAAGCAGATTTTCAAAATAACAAAAAGATATATTTATCTAACTAGACTTGAATTTTCTTTAAGTAGGTACTTAAGAAGTAATATTTGTACAAGCGAATTGAAATATTCAACGAACTCCTCGAATTATTTTCTTTGTAATGGTGAATAATTAAGACTTGCAGTGGTTGGGGAACTGGCTCTTAATTCGGTGTTGAATGAAGTAGATATAAACATTTTCTATATAATAATAAACGAGACTACTATAAATTTTATTAATACTGCAAAGAATTTGGGAATTGTGTTTGATGGTCAGGTTAGGTTTAAAGAACATATTAAAAAATTTATACAAAAGTCATTTTACTCGCTTAATAACTTATACAATAATAAAGATATTCTTAATAAAAGCTTAAAAATATAACTTTAACTACTGCTATTTTATATATGGTTTTTGCTTAGATCAAGAAAGTAAGTTTCGTATTCAAAAGGTTCAAAATTTGTTTACGGTGTTAGGAAATACGATTATATTTCACATTTATACAAACAAATAAATTGGCTAAAGGTGGATTATCGAAGTATTCTTCACTTCTGTACTTTTTTAATTAAGATAATTAACGAACCAATATCTCCTATTTCAATCAGAGAACGATTAATTTTTCGAAGTGATGTCCATTATAGAAATAATAGAGTAAAAGATAAATTGTGTATGCCTCACCATCGAAGTGCTATGTTCCAACGTTTATTTTTGTATAATACAGTATATTTTTATAATGCTATACCAAATGTATTTATTAACATAAATGTAAATTCTTTTAAGACTAAATATAAAAAGCACCTTCTAATATTACATACATAGTGTTAGGAAGTGAGTGATTTCTATAAAGAAAATATATTTTTGATTTCATAATTAGTGTTAAAATAACTATTACAAATTTTGCATATTTATATATTTCGCGTTTTTAAAAATGCACGCACCTCCCTCTAACGGCACTTTGCTAAGGAACCGAACGACGGCGGTACATAGTAGTACGAGATACTCTCCGAGTAACAGCGGTCAACGGTCATACTCTTGAGTCAAACGACTCATTTTTAGAGTTTTACGAAAAGCCTTTCGGCGTCATCTTAGTGTGGAAATTTCAACAACATCGCAGCACCTCAGAGGGCCCTTTTCGTCAAGGAACATGAAGAGATATCGGTAAGTGCCTTTACCATTTTATTTTGGTACCTCTTGGCGGTGTGTGATTTTGTCGTATTCTAATTAAGAGAATATAATTTTTATATTGTTCCATTGTACCTATTTATGCAGTCCACTATTATCTAACAAACGTCTGACAACGACATTTTGATCCTCGAACCGGATTTTTAAAAAATATATATTTTTGAATTACAATTTCGTGAATTGCTTAGTTCCTGGCATCCGCCATTTTTCATAATATATTTTATATTCACGTATATCGTAAATAGTAATATTGCAAAATTCACTATATATTTAAATTGCGATAGATTATCTCTCTCATATTAATATTAGCCTTATTTTCCCTTTCAATCACCTGCACCAAAAGAGTAGTACAATTAAACACTTTTCAGGCAACTGAACACTACGTGTCTCCGAAACACTTTGCGCAACCCTTCCACCTGCTCCTCGATTTAGCAAAGCAACTAATCGTGCAAGATTTGCGGTACTCGTTCCATAAAATCAATATAACATTATAACCTACACTACCTTAAATTCGTATGCGTATACTAAAAATAAAAATCATTTTATTTACAGTTTTGCAAACTGGATCCCGTTAAATTGTTATATTTTAATCGGATTTTATGCATTAATTTCGGAGTGAATTAATCGAATTAATCATAGGACTATAGTTTTATTGTTATGTTTTTTGATGGTTAGGAAGAGTTTCGCAGTGTTGTTTATTTAGAGGCTTGTCATTTGAAATAGGTAAATAATAGTACTTATTTAAAATTTTATTACTGTGTCGGTGACATGCATATTTTTGCTTTAAAGTATTAAGTAACTACTTATACTTAATATTTCTTACCTTTGGGGTATTTAATAATAAAATTGTTATCATTTTACAAATAAGATAAAATGGCTAGTATTCCTGAAAAAATAGCAAAGTATTCCTTACAAAGGAAAACGTCTCTTACCCGTTTAGTGGAAATTTATGAATATTCTCGAGATAAAACAAATAATATCGATTTTGTTCAAAACTTTTTGGTTAGAGCGGAAATTATAGATGAAATTTATACCGATTTTAAGAAAAGACATAATAATATAGTTTCTCTGTTAACTACTGACGATGATTTTGCAGATCAGGATGCTGTTAGAAATAGAGCGGATTCCTATTATTATAGTATAAAAGCAAAAAAGTGTGCTCTTGATTCCTCGAGTTCAACAAATATTGCTAGAAATTCGGACACTTCTAGAGTTTCAGCAAAACTGCCAAAAATAACTATTCCGACTTTCGACGGAAATTTTAAATTATGGTCTTCATTTTTTGATTTATTTAGCAGCATTGTGCACAATAATGAATAATTATCTAAAATTGAGAAATTTCACTTTTTAATGACATCTATTGATAAAGAGCCGTTCAATTTATTAAAATCTATACCCATGGCGGAAAATAATTATTTAATTGCATATGAAACTTTGGTCAAAAGATATCAAAATAAGCGTTTTTTTGGCAACTTCGTACATAATGAAATATACACTACTTCCGCGTTGAACCGTCCATCCCCTAAAGAGATTAGACAATTACTGGATATTTTTAACGAAAATTTAGAAGCACTTAAAGCATTAGGATTTAGCACAGGTTCTTGGGATTTTTTCTTGTTTAATATTTTATTACAAAAAATTGATTCTAAAACGAGAACTGATTTTGAGCTGTAATTTAGTAATGTTGAAATACCTACTTTTCAAAATTTAGTTTCTTTCTTGGAGAACCACTGCAAGGCACTTGAATCGGTTCATTCGATGGTTCCCACTTCCTCTGAATATAAAGGTGTACACTCTCGCCCGTCGGCTTTCTTTTCAGGTGAAGATAGCTTGGAGTCTCCAAATTCGGAAAAGTGGAAATGCTCTCCATGTTCCGCCTTCTATGGATTATACCGATATTCGGTTTTTCCAACTAAATCACCTTCTCAGATATTATCGTTGGTAAAACAACAAAAATTCTGTACAAATTGTATGCGATCATTAGATCATCTCGTTCAAACATTTTGGGAAATAGAAAATATTTCTAAGATCCCTCCGATATTCCCTGATGATGTCCGATGTGAAGAAATATTTAATAGTTCCACAACGCGCACAGAATCAGGAATATTTACTATGGCTCTGCCATTCAAACATAAATCACCAATTTTAGGTGACTCATATTCACAGGCCCTTCGGCGCTTTACTCTTTTAGAAGCAAGATTCTGTAAGAATGAGCAATTACATGGCTCATATTCCGAATTTATTCGAGAATATATTGAAAAATTTATATTTCTGAAGTCCCTTTGTCTGAAACTAAATTGTCTTCAACCTATTATATTCCTCATCATTGTGTGTTGCAAAAATTTCGAGTGGTGTGGGATGCTAGTGCCCCAAGTTCAAACGGTGTGTCCCTTAATGACAATCTTCTGTCAGGGCCAAAACTACACAAAGATATTGGCGAGATACTTTTAAAATTTCGACTTCAGCTTGTTGCATTTATTTGTGATATTCAACAAAAGTATTGTCAAATTCTTATGACACCCGAGTATAGATGTTATCAACGCATGCTTTGGCGCTTCTCTCGAGCGATAACTATGAAGAAAAAATATTTTACTGCAGTTATTTTTTTAAAGATTTTTTATATATTGTTTTGTTTTACTCAGTGTTAGGTATGTAGACTTGAAAAAAATGGCACTTAGCGGATTAAAGAAAGCTTGAAAAGTATTAAAGGTCTCTTAAAACTGAATTGTCTATGTAGATATCATAAACGCTTTAGTTAACAAACTGTTTTTGCGAAAATAGTTAGATTTTTAGAATTACAAGCATTTGGTTTATAAAAATGTAGACATAGAATTTACTAAATATATGGCAGATATAGCAAAAAGAACTTGCAATAAATATTCCTATATATTTTCCGATACACTTGCTTCTAAATCATAGACATTCAACGAAATCAAAGCATATAATACATATTTATCCGGAAATATGCAAATATTTATTGAGCAAACATTTCCCCAAACATAACCCGATATACAAAATCGTTAGATTAATTATCTGTTTAATTGGACGCTATGGTTAGATTAAGTTTCTATTGATTGATTAGTTTGCCTATTAAGTGGAAATTAGTGATAATTTGGTAAGTTGAAGTAAAATATCGTAGCTCATTAGGTATCGACCGACATGCCCCATTAATTATTCGTGAAAACGAGGAGCTTAACATTAAGCCTTACAACTAAATACTAACTAAATACCATAGTTGCAGTTTCGAAAATTATAATCTGGGAGATAGGAAGCTGCTCATTTTATTAATGAGAACAACATTTGTCCGCCGCATACACGGATAAATTGCCAATTTAGCAATAAATAATGACGTTCTGGTAATTAATGTAATGTAATCTAGTAGTCCTGAAGAAATAAAAATTTGCTTATATACTTAATTTAAATGTCATTTGGTAATTTTTTTCACCTACTTTAAATGCCACTTCTACCAAAGTTTGCCTTGGTAGTTGGTACTTCTATTTTGGAGATTGCAGCGTGAAACGGTTGTTGAGCCATGACATTCTCCTTCTACTTCTGCTGCGCTTACTTGCAACTTTGCTCACTGGAGGGGTTGATATTTCTCGTTGCGCATCAGGTACTCCAGGTACTCGGTTTTTCTTTTCTTGATGGTAAAAATTACTTCAGTGTTTTTGTTCAGTTGTTCTAATACTGCTTGGTTGGTAATATGTTCTACTTAGGATACCCTTCAAAACATTCCAGTCTCTTATATTGGGATTTGGTCAGCGTTTATTCCTCTATTCAGTATATTAGAACCTGCAATATATAGCATTTCACTAATCGTGTTCTTAAAATTCTATACTGGGAAATCTATTTTACAGAAGCTGCTGTATTTTTGTAAAGGCACGGCGGACTTGTTCTATGTGTTTTATTCGTATATTTGTCTTGTTCATTCAAATAACATCTCAGTTATTAGAGTCGATGTATTTTTTCAATAGTAGTGTTATTAGATATCCGTCTGTACATTCTGTTCTTTGCTGACGAACATTAATTTAGTTTACTTGATGATGGAAAAATCTCTGTGGTGAAATTTTCCACAATTGTAAACATTCTAACTACAAATTGTGAATAATATAGGGAAAATTACAAATTATTTAAAAAATGTTACTATATTGTAATAGTTTCAATTTCTATCTAGCGTATTTATTTATTACAAATTGCTTCCTTTTATTACAAATTGCGTCCTTACAGAAGTGATCATTTTTAAAGAAACTGTCGAAAATATTCTTATACAAAGTTGGTGACCTGATTCAAACAGAAAATTAAGGGTCATATGGGGATGACCTGGTAACATTTTGGTAAAAATCTAGTCTGGCAAAACAAAATGGCGGCCTACTGAAATGTTAAAAATATTGTTACTAAAAAACTACTTATCCAATTTATCTTTAACTTTTGCAACAAATCATATATTATATAGGTATCATCAAAATTTTTGGACGAATCCAAGATGTATATGTTATAAAACCGCCATTTTGTTAAAAAAATATTTAAAAATTCAGCCTGAAAAAGGTACTCAATGAACTGATTTCAAATTGTGTGGCATATGTAACTAACTGTGTTATAGAGATGAACTATATAAATTGTGGTAATAATTCAAGATGGCGGAAAAAAACGGAGGCCAAATAAAATGTTTGTAATCTTGAAAAAATCACCCTCTCATGTTTTAGATATCTGCACGTTTTGCTTTCCTAAATGCTAACAAATATGTTCTATCAATTCCGTAGGTCCGTCTGTCGGTTTGTCTCTCTGTTTGTCAGTTCGAGGCATAGCTTCACAACTATTTATTAGATTGACTCCATACTTTAGATAGCAAAACAAAATGGTGGCCTAATAAGATATTTAAAAAATCAGCCTGAAAAAACTACCTATCACATAAATTTCAAATTTTGTGCAAGCATTATGATATAGAGATGGTAACTGGTACGAAATCAACATGATGTAGCAAAATGATGGTGTGTGTCAATGTAAAAACTACTTATTCAATTTAGTTTAACTATGGCCAAACATCAAGTGGGCCATAAGTAGAACCTGGTAGAATATTGGTAGGGATCCATTATGATGTAACAAAATGGCGGTATATGTGTTTTCTAAACGGCTATGAACTAAATTGGGTCACACTTCACTATTCCTAATAAATGGAAAGATTCATAGCCAGAGAATTTTTAGTATTTTTTTATGTAGGGTATATACGATTTCAAATAATTTTGCAAAATATATTTTGCCACAAATTATGTGAAATATTTAAAGGAATATGGAAAGAAAAACATTTAAAACAAAACCAAAAAAATGTAAAGTAATATACAATTTATACATGAAGAAAAACTGATTATTACGGTATTTAATCTCAAATTAATTTTACAATTAATCTTATTATAAATTATTTATTATCTTTATACATTTATTATTTTAGGTTTTAGAAAGGCATGTTTAATCAAGAATATATAGAAACAAATATATAAGCCTTTGAATACATTTTTCGGCAGTTGTTTACGCTACGAAGTAGGCTTGCCATCCCTTCTCCTTACTTTACTCAATTAATATTTTTAATCCCCTTTCCCTCACTGTGACTCTATCCCTCTTCTCTTTGACCCATTTACCACGTATAACTAGTCAAGTCTGCCATAAGAACGAATATCTTTGGCCAAAGAAGCGCCCCTCTAGGTCACTTTTGTTAGCATCAATAAACCAACTCTTAAAAAAAATGTGTTTACAAACCTTTATAAATAGTACCTATATTTTCTAAAACAGCACTAACTATGTACGAAAGGCATATTTTAGGTCTTCCATGGCCCCAAGGATGTGATTTATTTTGTTGTGTCTTGTGAAGTCATGGCAGTCCTTAAATATTTTAAATTGCTCATTTTTGACTGTCGATTTGGCCATAACGTGTGAAGCTTTACTCAGGAAATGGTGGTATGAGATAAAAGGCGGTTTTACAAACAATCAAGGTAACCGATTTAAATAGAGCTATGTTATTTTAAAATAATACACAGGCGTATTATTTCCCTACTCCAAAGATACTTTTGCATGTCTAACCTAGTGTTAATTTAAATACATTTTTTTAATGGTCATTGTGTAAAAGTCACATTTAGACATTTAAAACAAGATATATATTATCAACCCGCCTTTATTGGGCACAATGAAAACAATAGCCGCTAGACTCCGACTTGAAAGTAAGGCTTCAGACCCATATTATGTTGCCATTGTGACAGTTTGACAGCTCTCAGTTCTTAATCCAAAAACCTATATATCCAAAATACTGTGTGGTATGCAAAACCTTTTAAAATACCGTTTAAAAATTAGACTAAAATCACCTAATAACGAAATCCCAAATCGATACGCAAAAAATATAATAATATAATATTTGTGTTTTATTACTTTTTAAAAATATTATTAGTATCTAAAATAAACAATATTTTCACTTTTAAATATCTGTTTTACCACCCTAGAATAATCCTGCCTAGTCGAAAAAAGTATTTATATACAGAATACAAAACAGATTTGGCGTTTTCCACCTCTTGAAAGAAAAATCTAAAATTTTAATTTTGTTCTTAGAGAGGTGCTTCACATTCTTAAAATAATGTAGTTTTATTCGAAACTAGATTTTACCCAATTTTTTGGATTTCAGATACAAAAAATGTAAATCTATGTCTTGCAGCGAAAATATGGAATTTTTGATATGTTTAATCGTTTTTATCCCAGGAGGTACAACTTTACAAAGAATTGCAAATAAAATTCGTGCACGCTACAATTCAAATATTTCTAAAACTTCATCCCTAACTCTGAAAGCTGATTTTCACACCAATCTCTAGCAGAGATAAAGGCGTTTTTTTGCGTATTTACTTAAATCATAGGGGTTTCGAAACAAATTCCCCTATCGGACGCCACTGTCTGCATACCAAAAGAAGCGTCCATTTATCTCTACGATCGCGATAGAAGCGTATTTCTCCGATGTATCGGACAGTATCGACAGCCGCCTGCAGCTTTCAGTTGCAGTTTCCACTTAAGAGTATCTACATATTCTTGAATTACTAATGATGTGTCCTTTCTCACGAAAGCGTTTAAAAAGAGAATGAAATAATTTGATTTTTAGCTAACTAGACCAAGCGACGTAGACGTTCCTATACCTATCACAATTCGCCGCAATCTCATATTCTTAATTATAAAACGTTTAACTAGGCGCTTTGTTTCGTCTAAGCCGCGTCGGCTTCTTTCTTGGAAAACCACAAATACTCTGCTAGGCAGAATTGAACCAATCCGGTACGTAAATCTAATATATATCTAATTCATTATGTTTTTATTTGCACTTTTTTTAGTGATTTTTCAAGAAAATTGTTAAAAAACATTAAATACATGGATGCTTTCTTTTTCAGCTATAATCATAAATAAAATTTTCTATAGTAGATAAAGTGCGGGACACGAAAGAAAACCGGGCGGTCCTTAAAATCAAGGTTCATAGTCTTAAGCAAGCGGAAAAGTAAAATTTGTGTACGCAAATAAATTTTATGTTATTTTATTTGTTGTAATAGTTTGCCGCGTCACCTATAAAGTGCTCCAGCTAAGCGGTAAGGAAAATTAATCGAGGAATTAGTAAATTTCGTACTGGTCCACTTGTAATTGGGATGTGCCTAGAGTCTCCATGCACTTGCCGCTAGGAGGTTCCAGCTATTTCCAGTGGCGCCTATACATTTCGAGCATTTGTTTTCATTTCTATATAAATGCGTTGCGTTGAATTTGAGTTATTATTTCGAAGTAACGATGGCGAGCAAAAGAGGAAAAACAATTCGAAGCGGTGCACGTGAAGTTATTACTAGCGTTATAGAGGCCTGTACTAGAGAAGCTGAAAATAATAGTTTATTCTAATTCAAAATCGAACAGGACGCGCTGCATTTTACACTGGTGTTTCGGAAAGTAGTGTAAGAAAAATTCAAAGACAACATAATGTTCGCTCATGTTCTACTTCACCTTTAAAATCTCCTGGTAAAAAAAGACCCTGATTATCATACAAAGATAAAATTGACGATGGTGATTTTCAAGTAATTCCACTAACAATAGAGGATTTTTATATAAACTTGAAGAAGGTTCTGAGCTGCGAACCCCTACTTCATGCTGTAAAGAACAAAATAGATTTTCCGTACGGAATGGTTTTGTTTGGCGCAAGTGCCAAAATAAACGAAAATTGCTCATTGAGAGACCGGAGACAGTGAACAAATGCTGGCAAAGTGAAAGTTTTACAGGTGTTGTTCAGGGAATCCGCTCTAGTAGTCGCTTTATTATAGTTCATGCTGGTTCAGAAGCCGGATTTGTTCCAGGTGCTGCTTTAGTTTTTCGCTCGGGACTAACAACTGGAGACTATCATAGACCGATGAATAGAGATAATTTTGAAAAGTGGTTGCTCGAGAAGCTTCTACCTAACATTCCTCCCAAATCAGTCGTGGTAATGGATAATGCGTCTTATCATTCTCACGTAGAAGATAAAGTGCCAACTAAATACTCTACAAAAGCTGATATGATATCGTGGCTTAAATCGAACAATCTTGTATGTGATCCAACATGTAGAAAATATCAATTATATGAAGTAATATCAGTCAACAAGCCTAGAGAAAAAAAATATAAAATTCACGGTCTTTTACATAACCTCGGTCATACACGTTTAAGGCTGCCTCCATACATGTGCGGCCTCAACCCTATTGAACTTGCATGGGCAAGAGTAAAAAAATATATTCGAGAGCGCAACACCGGTGAACTTTTAATTAAAGATTTAAATAAAATAACACTAGCAGCGATTGACTCAATATCGGCTGAAAATTGGAAATCGTATGTTAAACATGTTCGTTCTATTGAAGATAAATACTGGGAAGTAGATGGCAAAATTGAAACGGTTATTAATAATTTAGTTATCAAACTGGGATCTTTAAGTAGTGACGACGAAACCTCATCATTTTCAGAGGAAGACAACGATTTAAAAGGAATCGAACTATTAGAATCACAGCCGTCAACCTCAAAAATGGCTTAGTTTTTTTTCATATATTTTGTAAAATTGTTCATAAAGTAGCTGTCAATAAACTGCTTCAAAATAATTAATTTTCTGTTCAATATCGGGTGTCAAAAAATATCTAATATTGCAATTAATACTTGAAAAACTACAGAACACATATTTTCCCAAAATTAACACATCAATGTAGTTATAGTAGGTGAGCCAGCACTGATTCCAGTGAACAAGATTTATCAAAATTTTAACTAATGCTGTTCGACTTTGGGCTATTCGGGTATGCCAAAAGTGACCGTTTGTCTCCGTCTGTCATATTACTTTGTACAGGGGGCGGCATTGTGAAGTACTATACAGGGTGTTTCCTAATTGCGTGCTAATGTTAAAGAGGGGTGATTCTTGGACCTTTTTAAGAAAAAAGTTTAATATGAACCTATAAGTCTTAACTTTGGAGATACAGGTTGTTAAAAAAACATCTTTTTAAATCCTAATTCTGATGCTATTATAGACAAATAACTGTGTGAAATTTTATACACGTCTTATATGCATAAAAGGGCATTTTTTATTAAAAATCAATTTTTGAAATTCCTAGCAGTCGTGTGCATATGTAATTAAGCTAGGTAAATCCATATGCTTCTTAATGCATAGAAGACGTGTATCAAATTTCATGCAGTTATCTACAAGAGCAACAGAATTGGGACGAAATGAAAATGTTTTCTTTTTAAACTTTACCATCCTGTATCTCAAAAATTAAGACTTTTAGGACATAAAAACATTCCCTTTAACATCAGCACGCAATTAGGAAACGCCCTGTATAGTACTTCACAATGACGGCCCCAGTATAAAGTAATATGACAAACGGAGACAGACGGCCACTATTGGCATACCCGAGTAGCCCAAAGTCGAACTGGATCTGATGCTGGCTGCCCTTGTAAAATCTCGAAGTCATGTATCACTATACGGGGTGGTCCAATAATAGTGGACGTAGGCAGTAGCCCGGGAACCGTCAAAGACAGAACTCAAGAAAAAATATATTTGTAGGTAAATCGATCAAAATTAAATCATTTTAAAATTCGAAAGTTCGCCGTTTTTGCAATATAAAAGAGATATAGAAGTGCGGTACACGAAAGAAAATAGACAAATATAGATAAAGGTTCATTAACGAGTTCATTAAGCATAGATACATTTTTTAATTATCTGAAGTGCGTATAGTCAAAAAGGAGTGCCATATTATTTAAAGAACGACGGGACACCACTAGTTTAAAGAGATTTCTTGGCCGACCTTCCTAAACCGATTGACTCCGCCCGGTTTTCTTTCGTGTCCCGCACTTTAATATAATTCTAAAAGCGATTTTTTTCCGTGTGCGGTATTAATTGGTTGTAATAAAGCCTGAACATCCTGAATATCGTCTATTATTAGAATTGTGTCGTCTGCATATCTGATGTTATTTACTCTTTCACCATTAATGTTGATATCCATGTTACTGACATTTGTCGGTGTTTCCAACAGTATGACTTCAGAGTATACATTAAAGAGAATTGAAGACAAACTGTAACCCTGTAGAACAACGCGTTGGATTTGTACCGTTTCTGATAATGAGCCTTCGACCCTGACATATGCGTATTGGTTAAAATATAATTTGGCTATGGTGCGGATATAATCTCTTTCATCGAAGTTTCTTTTTCAAAATCGATATTAATTGTTCTTGGTGCAGCTTATCAAATGCGTTTTTGGAGTCTATAAAACAGGCATGCACGTTTACAAACATCAAAATGTGTTTGTGATAAAATCTGCATCTGAATTTCTTTATAGGGGTTTTTAGGTATTTGACCGCCATTTTGTATTATTTTAGTACATACACTTTTTAATTACCAGTTGTTTTGCTACCATTTTTAAAGCTCAATATCTCTGGTACAGACAAAGCGAATGCGAGGTTTTATGTTAAATAGGTTATTGTATTACTTAAGCCTGTGGCCTGAGCTTTAATGGACTTGTATTAAAACTGTCATCACCTATTATAAGCCCTTATATTATAATATGGTCATGACATGTTATTATTTTAACGAAGTTTTAGACTTATTGTCATGATTATGTAAGCATTATTTATTTATACAAAAAGTTTTTTTAACAGCGTAACAAACAGATGAACATAAAATATTTTAAATAAATAAAAAAACAATGAAGTCACTTAATTACAATCGATACGAGAGGGTTTTGAGTGTTTTTGATTGTTGAAGTTGCCGGTATTGTAATTAATATGGGGTTTCGACTAAACAAAGTGTTATCGTAAATGTCTGCGCTCCTGTGTGAAGTAAACCGGTTTGTCCGCATTCATACATTAAGGTAGAGTAACAAAAATGTGGGCCAATTTTATATAAAAATTAATATTATTAGGTGCTGAGCCGTTCGGTTTCCTGTTTAAAGTTGAATATTATTTAAGAAGTTACTAGTTCGTATTTCTCACGTTTAAAATCAGTCGTTTCATCCGTGTTAATGCATGATAGTAACATGTATAAAATGCTGATTCGTTCCTAGGTGGGTGGGACAGACAGGACTTTGCCCCCTTAAGCTTGAAGATACTTATTTTTAAAATACCGTATAAATTGATGTTTTGACAACAAATTTAAGTGACCATTTTTCATAGTAATACTCAGTAGAAATATAGCGGGTGCAAGTGAAAATTACCATTTCTTTTTCAAAAATATGTTGTATCATAAATATGCACAACATCATCATAAATGTGCTGAGGAATTTTCAAAATTTTTGAGACATTTCTACCTATAGTATAGAAAATAGAAGTATTGTAATCGTGTAAAAATCAACCTGCCAGGCTTTTACAGATCCTCACGTTTTAGGGTTCTAAGATGCCAAAAAACATTTTTTCTCAGTTCCGTCGGTCTGCCGGTCGGTCTGTCTCTCAGTCTGTCTTTTGGTCTCTTAGTCGGTGTATATGTCCGGCTTTTCGCGGCATAGCTAAAAAACTATTTACCCGATTGATTTCAAATGCGGAACAACATGGTGGCCTAGTGAAATGATAAAAACATTATTAATTACTAAAAAACTGGTTTATACAATTAATTTACCTTAAATTTTGTGTAAGAATTAAGTAGGATAATAGAGATGAATTGGTAAAATTGTGGTACGAATTTAAGTTAGCAGAAAAAAATGGCGGTCAAATACCTAAAATATTTGTAATCGTAAAAAAATCACCCTTCCATATTTTTACAGATCTTCACATTCTCTCGTTCTGTCTGTCTATCTGTCAGTTTTGTATCCCAGGAGGTACCGATACGACATTACGAAGGGCCAAAGAATGACAAATAAATTTCGTGCACTCTACAATTCAAAAATTTCTAAAAATTCACCCCTAACCCTGATTCACCTGATTTTCACACCAATCTTTAGAAGAGATAAAGACGTTTCTTTGCGTGTTTACTTGATTTCCATAAGATTAACCGTTGATATGCTACAGGGCCAAACGTAAAACCATCGGGAAATACATGAAAACAAAATTGCAATGATTTCTAAATGTTCGTCCTGTATAAACCGGAGAGTAATTTTTGCGATGTGATTTTTCAATCCCTCGCAGGAAATTTGGGGTCCCATAAACAGTTTCCGCCCCTCGTTACTTTTCTCAAAAAAAAGTGAAATAATGAAAATTGAAAAAACGGCAACAATTTTTTTTTAGTTTATTTTTGGCATTTTGAGCGCTTTCTCTGCATTTGTGATATAGGTATCCTATACTGATATATTCTTTTTATTTCCCAACCCCCATTTTACCTTGTTAGTCAGGGTTTCGACTTCGCAAAATGCTTTTAAAGTTACCCCAATTTTAACCCCTTTTTAATTTTTTTTAAGCGACATTCTGTGCTTTGATACTGCCCGTTAACAATTTGTCTGAGATTTTGAAACAAAAATCTGGAAAAAATGTCCCTCCTGAAAAAATTAACCCTGCATTTTGAGTCATAGAGGTTTCGAAAAAATGCCCCTATGGAACGCCACTTTATATAGGTTCCAATGAAATTGCGTTTGAACCAAAAGAAGCGCCTATTTATCTTTAACATAGCCCCCATAAGAGTATATTTCCCCGACGTTCCGTTACCGAGCTGGTGCCCTTAGAAGGTCAAAAAACACAAATTTCAAAAATTTCCGGTTCATAAAGAGAAATGTGCGGATAGTAAAAAAAGCCGCGTGAAAACTGTTGACAATTTTTTACCTTCCTCATAAGAGGGAAGTAAAAACTGTGCTAGAATTAATTGTAATATAATGATAAACTGGTAACATTTTTTTAAGAATTCAAGATGGTAGAGTAAAATAGTGGTCATATAATAAAAAAAAATCAACGTAAAAAAACCTTATTCATTGACAAAATTTGCATACAAAAATTTGATGTGAAATAGGTATAAACTGACAAACTTTTAATACAAATTGAACGTGATGAAACAAAATTGCATTCTAATGATTTTTTTACAGAATCAGTGAAAAAAACTAATAATTTAATTTACTTTGAATACGAATCCAATACGGTGGATCAAAATGGCGCTCAATAAAAATGTTTGAAAAGACGGTATATACCTGTTACTACATTAAAATGTGCCGAACTAAACTGGGACAGACTTAACTATTTCTAATAAAATAAAAGATTCGTAACGTGGGAGCTCCGGGTAAAACAAATTTATCGATAATCTATTTATGAATTTAAATTTTGGTTAGTTTTATTCTCGATCTAATCTCATTAGGCATATCTCTGAGGAAAACTTTTTTGGCCTCCCTTGACTGAACTCGCGGTTAGGGTCAGGGGTTCTTTAATTATATAATATTATAATATTAATTATTGATTACACAAATACCGTAGGAATTTTTTTAAAGTAGGTACATCTGCAAAATACAAAAACATGTAATTTAGTAATTTATTTAGTTTTAACATTCGTATTAGAGCATATTTCAATAAAAATCTTTAAATAATTAGTTAATTTACGCAATAAATAGCATTTCAGAGGTAATCGATAACAATTTAGCCTCACTGCTTGAACCAATTTGAAGTGTATCGTTATTATTCGAATTTGAAATTGTTCGGGAGTTTTCGTTTAAGCTCTTTAGAATAACATGAAATAAGCTATTAGAAAACAGTTGGGTTTCCCATCTCTATTCTAAATGAAAAGAAAGGAAGTATTCCATAACAAAAGAAGCTTATGTCTTCAAATGACATTGAGTTTTCGTTTCAAATTTAATACAGGGAATTTAAAAATAATGTTTTTATATACGATGTAGATTGCACCGTGTGTTATGGGATATGGAAAACTTTATATTATTGGCTTGAGTACAGTTATTGATTATAAGAGTTTAAATCCTTGCTTTATTTTAAGACAAAAGTTCTTATAAACATAGGTCCTCAAGGGTTTAATTTTTGAGATGCCGAGTATTTTTTTTTAAATTACAGAATTATGTGTATTTTTTAAATAAAGTAAAGCAATTTATTTAAGACTTAGCAAACCCTAAATATAGAACAAATATAGGTCAAATTGATACCCTGTCGGAATCATATATAAGAAATGTAGTTTGAAGTTTTTTTGAGAAAATTTCAAAATTTCCTTTTACACATACCTCTTGACTAGCTTTTGTGTCGTCAAAGTTGTTCCAAATTTTACATAAATTCAGCAAAACTTTGTATAAAAATTTTTACCAACATATTACCGTGTCATCCCCATATGACCGCTAATGTTTTACTAAGTCATCGGATAAGCAGTTTTTATGTTATGCCGCGAACTGAAAAAAGTGACAGACAGACAGACCGGCCGACGGATTTGAGAAAATATATTCTTTCGCATCCAGGGTGCTTAAACGTGAAGATAAAACTGGAAGGCTCATTTTTTTATGATTACAAACATTTTGACAAACAAAAATCTTTTTTGGCTTTTTCGCAACTGAATAAAAATATTTAACTTTAAATCATTTGAAGCAAATATTTAATATAATTACATACCTCAACATGTAGACTAGTCTGTCTACGGAATGTTTCGATACATAATATAAACAATATTATTTAAGCAAGTGTAAGAAATTATATCATTTACCTTAAGTTTTTATAGACACATAGTAGTTGTACAAATACTTTCATCCTATCGGGACTCATCAGTGCGCCGATCATAAAGAGAAAAACATTAAATAATAGAAAAGAATTGATTTCAAAATATTAAAATGTGTCAGTTTGTTTGACATGTAACCTAGATATGAAAAAAATGATAGTTTGCAGCCATCTATAATGTTATTTTTAAATGTGTTCAGATTATTTGTTGCGTTTAGATTGACAAACAAAAATCTTTTTTGGCTTTTTCGCAACTGAATAAAAATATTTAACTTTGAATTAATTGAAGCAAATATTTAATATAATTACATACCTCAACATGTAGACTAGTCTGTCTACGGAATGTTTCGATACATAATATAAACAATATTATTTAAGCAAGCGTAAAAAATTATATCATTTACCTTAAGTTTTTATAGACACATAGTAGTTGTACAAATACTTTCATCCTATCGGGACTCATCAGTGCGCCGATCATAAGAGAAAAACATTAAATAATAGAAAAGAATTGATTTCAAAATATTAAAATGTGTCCGTTTGTTTGACATGTAACCTAGATAGTAATGATAGTTTGCAGCCATCTATAATGTTATTTTTAAATGTGTTCAGATTATTTGTTGCGTTTAGATTGACAAACAAAAATCTTTTTTGGCTACAACTGTGTCTACAAAAACTTATATTATGTATCTTTT